>OY294068.1:7221364-7572388 GCA_958510875.1 Endomychus coccineus
CCGAATTGAATAACCAATTTGAGAAGTTTTAATGATTGCCTAGATTGAGCGGAGAAACTAAATTACCTAATCGGAAGTATTCTACTTCTTTATCAGAAGTAATTAGAAACACAGAGGTGTGGAAAATGGAAGCATTCAAATTACACATACATTATTGTGTGGTCAAGATAACGTTGTCTTCGATAGAGAGCACTCGTGGAAAGTGTGCTAAGTTTGTGCTAGTAATATTCATCGTATGATGATACTAAGTGTTCACGATGTACACAAAGTGTACAGGGTGTCCCATTTTGGGTACTTTTGCGGGGTATCTCCTTTATTTTTAAAGATAGAGAGTTGCGGTTTTCGCGACACTGTGCTACTTTTTCGTAAAACTCAAGATGCCGTCAACAGAATTTTCATAGCCCTTTTAGTTTTTAAGATACAGGGCATTTCTGAAAATGTTGCATTTTGTGACCCCCCTCGTATCTCCGTTATCCTTCAACTTATCGAAAAGGTAAAATAGCATTCTAATAGATTTTTTTCCGTAGAATGCAGTGGTGTAGATAACTTTTGTTACATATTTACTGTTTTTGAGTTATAAAGTAAACTTATGTTTTTTTAAATAGAACACCCTGTATATTTATAGACTATAAAATTTGTCTTTTTTTTACCTTTTCAAAAATATGTGATAGTATAAACTTTTTTTCAGAAACACGCAAATAATTGACAATTTTCAGAAAATTAAATACATATTTTAATAGTAGGCTATGGATAACAATAATAAACAAATGCAACTTACATATTACTAACAAATAATTGGATACCTTGTATATAGGTATCTATTAAAAAAAATTCCCATAGATCTTTTTCTAACAGTAAGTTTGTAACGACAGTTTTGTGGCGTAAAGTGACAATATAACAAAAACACAAAAAAATAACATTATTAAAAAAAATTAAATGTGATGTTCAAATTGACCACAATTTTCTCTACTGCAAAATTGGCACATCTTTGAGATTCTTTGAATAGCGTTCAAAAGAACCATTGTTCTCATTCGCAGATTTCGAAAAGCTAAATGAATTGCCTCTCGAAGTTTTGCAATGCCGTCATATCGAGTTTTATATACTTCATTTTGTATATAACCCCATAAAAAAAAATCTAAAATTGAGAGATCTGGTGATCGTGGAGGCCATCTAACAGGTCCGTTGGTACCTATCCATCTTTGAGGAAAGTTATTATTTAGAAAGGCCCTTAAGAGCCTAGAGTTATGACTTGGGGCACCATCTTGCTGTAGGTAAACAGCATTATACTGGGCTAATGGAATGTTTTCGAGCAGTTCTGGAATAACTTCCTCAAGAATTTCTAGGTATCTACGTGCTGTAAGACCTCCTTCAAAAATCCTATAAACTATATGTCTACCCAAAATAAAACATGAAACCTCAACTCCAAAGCGTCCTTGTTGTGCCCTTTCAAACATTAAATGCAGATTTTCACTACGCCAGTTCCTGGTATTGTGACGATTGAAAATGCCAGCACTTGAAATAAAGCATTCGTCTGACCAAAAAATAAGTCTGCCAAATAAATCGTTAGCATCGATTTGTTGCAAATACCACTGGCAAAACAGTGCCCGGCGCTCGGCATCGCCAGGATGCAAATGTTGTAGTATATTAAATTTGTATGGATGATACTTATATTTCTTCAAGATCCTCTGAGCGTTAGTTTTTGGCACACCAATTTCCTTCTACATTTTTTTACATGAGGACGAAGATGTTGCTTCTATATATCCTAAAGTATCTATCTCTTTTCTTTCCCTGTTCTCTTTGTTGTATGTTTTAGGACGCGGGTGAACAAATGATCCGTGCTCAACTAAATTTGCTTTTAAACGGGCAAATATCCCAAAAAACGGTTGCCTTCTTTCTGGATATCTAACAAGCAAAAATTAAAATGATAATAGAGATTTTCATAGCCATAATAGCTTACTCACCTTTGGAAATATAATTCCAAAGCTTCTTCAGAATTTTCATTACTCTGTATAAAACATACCATCATATCATATTTCTCATAATTTTCGTAAACTGCCATTATTCGAAAAAATTGATAAATATCTATTGAATAATGATACCAAAAGAACGAAAATAAACAGCTTAAATGCGATAGAGATTTGATGTTTATTTCTGTTTCTTGTCATAAACAATATCAATGGCCTACAATTAAAATATGTATTTAATTTCTAAAAATTGTCAATTATTTGCGTGTTTCTGAAAAAAAGTTTATACTATCATATATTTTTGAAAAGGTAAAAAAAAGACAAATTTTATAGTCTATAAATATACAGGGTGTTCCATTTAAAAAAACATAAGTTTGCTATATAACTCAAAAACAGTAAATATGTAACAAAAGTTATCTACACCACTGCATTCTACGAAAAAAAAACTATTAGAATGTTTTTTTACCTTTTCGATAAGTTGAAGGATAACGGAGATACGAGGGGGGTCACAAAATGCAACATTTTCAGAAATGCCCTGTATCTTAAAAACTAAAAAGGCTATGAAAATTCTGTTGACGGCATCTTGAGTTTTACGAAAAAGTAGCACAGTGTCGCGAAAACCGCAACTCTCTATCTTTAAAAATAAAGGAGATACCCCGCAAAAGTACCCAAAATGGGACACCCTGTACATGTTAAGTGTGTAAATAAGCTTGTTCAAGATTATCATAACTTATGTGGAAACATAGTAGATAAATTATGGAAATGTGTGAAGTGCAATAAATCTTGGAATGAAAATAATGAAATCTGGAATATTAAGGGAAAGGATAAATTTACTCCAGAAGAGTGTAAGTACATATAAAGGAACAACACTGAATGGAATCAATAATTTGGAACCCTTAGTTGCTTTCATTCCAAATCAAATTCTAGACGAGAATGATAAAAACACACAAAGTGATGAAATATTATCAGAAAAAAGGGATACCATATAAAAGGACAATTAAAAAAAAAAAAAAATACGTGTGGCACTCGGGGACTGCCGCGCTAAAGCTATTGCATAGCATTTTTTCTCAACTTATGCAATTATAATTATTTATTTTTTTAAATTTATGCAGTATTTTTTTTCTTTGATATTTTAATTCAAGTTTTTTCTTTAATATTAATTCAAGTTACACTTTTTGAGCGTGGTGACCGATGAGAAAACAATTTTTTTTCTTTTATTGAATAAATGAGAAGTTAATATCGTTTAAAATATTTTTATTATCTTACAATACATGTAGGTTATTCAGGAATTTGTTATCATTGAAACTATAGGTTTATGGTAACTGAATAACTGAAATAAGAGACAAAAGTTTGAGACTTGATATCCTCTAAATATCTGGAAAATACCGCGTCAATGGTGGTCCCATATTTTGTTGTGGATTCTTGTGGATCATTATTCATTTTCAAATTAAATTTTTCCGAAAGAAAAGTTGTCAACCGCTCTGATTTTTCATCAGCGAATTTGATGTTGAAATCGCCAGCCAAGATAAGTGGAAATTTATTACCATTTGTACCAAGTATTTTCGACCCTTCTTCAGTGTACTCCAGTAAAGTGCGATGAATAAAATGCTCTACCTCGTCCAATTTTGGATTCGGAGAAATGTAAATTGCTACCATGACTATGTGTAGGCCATTTCTAAGTTTGCATGAGCACGCACAAATATCTCCAACAAATGAGCGCCCAACATTAACATCGTTAACGTGTGCAATATTTATTTCAATATTCGGATACATAATATTAGTTACATTATTTTTGTAAATAGTTACTCCACCTTCTGGAACAGTGTTTCGTTTGAATTGAACAATACAATAGAAATTAGGTATTTCAATCGAATTATCATGCGCCATGCAAGTTTCGGTAAGAAGTAACACATTTGTTTGTCTCGTAACTGAATCTTGTAAATCGTATTTGTGACTATTTAGACTTTGGCAATTGAAAGTCATTATTGAAATGCCATTTCTATTACTAATGAAATCTAAGACACTTTAAGCTGTCGTCTGAACACTATTTAAAGGCAGTCTTTTGAATTCTTGCAACAAAGATGCAGCCGATGCAGCTTGCCTTCGATTATTATAAAACTTGAATGTAGAATTATCGTTTTTTGTCGTGATATACAATTTTTCAATATTAGTCACCCGAGAGAGCGCAACATAAACGAGTTCCAGTTATTTTTCGTTACGGAATTTCTTGATTCGGTCGTCGCTCTCAAAGCCCGCGATAAAAGCTATATGCAATATATGCAATAGCTTAATAGAAACAGGTACTCTCAGGTCTCTGCTACGCGCGTCTAACGTATAAACTCTAACTGACGCGTAGCGAGCTCCTAGAGGCATATGTCAAAATGATTTCGTTCGTAGCTAATTACATAGGACGTCTGGAGTTCATGCAATTATGTTTTTAGATAATTCGAACCTTCTAATTTCGATAGGCCACGTGAAAATCCCGGAGTCTAAAGCGCTAGAGTGTTATAACATTCGTATAAAATAGCGAAATTTCTCACTTTTAGGAACTTCAAATTAATTAATTAATTTGACACATGTTAGGTGTTTAGGTCTTACATTATTTTTCGTTACGGAATTTCTTGATTCGGTCGCCGCGCTCAAAGCCCGAGATAAAAGCTATATGCAATAGCTTAAAAATGATGGAATTGCAAGACCGCAAAAAGATATACATGGTAGAAGATACAGGAACATGTCAAAGTATTATAGCTTTACCATGCTCGGAATCACCTCCAACAGTACCCTCTTATGGGATGATAATGTGAGGTCTATTGCGGAAACCGCTTTACAAAACCTTGATTTTCTATTCCGTGCCAAGAGATACTTTACATCTAAGCAGCTCCTCATAATCTACAAAGCACAGATTCGACCTGTCCTGGAGTACTGTTCACATGTTTGGTGTTCGGCTCCCAAACATACGCTGAAGCTCTTGGATTCTATTTAGGAGAGATTCGTATGAATGATAATTTCACATTACGAGTTCATTGACCTCTGTAGAACATCGTAGAAAGGTGGGAGATCTCTCCCCTTTCTAGAGATATTTCCATTGTGGTGTTCATTAGAAATCTCGTCTGTTGATGCACTACGAGACATTCCAGATGGGAGGACTAGACAAACTCAAACTAGTTACCCCTTAATTGTCAAGCTTCAGACCTGCCGAACTTCTTCCTACCAGACTTAATTTTTCTATCGAACAGCAAAGTTGTGGACCTCTTCACCTAGTGTGGCATTTCCCTATGATTATATGTCCATCATATACTTTTGGAAAAACATGAGAAACATAAATTTGATATTGTTAGTGTCAATATTATTGAGTCGTTTTTAGTAGATCATCAGCAGTGTGTATGAATGGCATATTGTCTAAAGAGAAATAACTCACGATTAGGGCACCCCAAGGATCCATATTGGGACCTCCATTATTTTTAATTTGTGTTAATGACTTGCCGAAATACTTGTCATTCATGCACACGGTACTGTTTGCTGATGATGCCACAGCGTCAAGTTCTGGAATGGATCTGGATCATGTGGAGGAACAGAGTAGAATAAGCATGAATAGAGTGGTGGAATGGTTTTTACGTGAATGAGAACGAAACGGTAAAAATACTCTTTCTTCTAAAGGCAACTAAAAGTTTTGATAAAGATACAA
Source organism: Endomychus coccineus (assembly GCA_958510875.1). NCBI lineage: Eukaryota > Metazoa > Arthropoda > Insecta > Coleoptera > Endomychidae > Endomychus > Endomychus coccineus. The sequence continues at coordinate 7,227,014 of OY294068.1, forward strand.
AAATTTTAGGTGTACATATAGATATAGCCAGCTGAGCTACGCTATTTTAGTTTGAGATATTTGTTCTGAAAAAAATGATTTTCAGATTACAAAGAAGAGCGATCAGTATTGATGCGAGTATTGGTTATAGGGAATGCTGTAAAAAGAAAAGTGTTTTAGGGATTAGGTATATTAATATTCTCAAATCTGTATATACACTCGTATATATATGAATATCTTAAGTATGCACATGATTGCAGAGATAAGTACTCATGAATACATTACTCGTTATAAGGGAAATATATGTGCAGATTTTCTTAGACTTAAAAACTCTCAAAATGACCCAAAATTTCCAGCAATTCTCCATTGTAATAGATTGGCTGGACCCATTAGGGGATTAACATCAAATAATGTATATTATCCCACAGAGGATTTTTTAAGATATAATGACAAGTGTAAACATAAAATATATATACATAACATGAATAAAATTATCTATCTATCAAGCTAAGTCTGTATACTTCATAATTATATCTAGACGGGATTGAATACTAATCGTGCCTTTGATGAAAATTGTACCAGCCACAATTCCACAATTTCAGAAATATTGTTTGTCATATTACTGGCGTAAGGAAATCGAAAAGCGTAAACTGGCAGAGCACACATGTTAAGATGAAAATTGTCGACGAGGCGTTGATCTGGCGGAATATTTCCATTGAGAATTGATATAGAAAATAAACCAAGAACAGCTAGGGACATTCTCAGCAAGCGACGTCCTTTGCACGGGTCTCGAGATGAGTAACCCCTCGGGGCGTTACTAACAGTTGTCAATGCAACGTTCAATCTTTTTGCATAGTTCGCCACATACATTACCTTTGACAAAATGAACTGGCGAACTTTGTAGTTTCCAATTTTATCCATTTCCAGGTATACAAGTTCTCACGCTGAATGTAATAACCAACCTGAAAAGTTTTAATGATGTTCGCTATTCAGCAAATCAGCTACATTGGAAGTTTCACATTTTATCAGAAGCAGTGCGTTTGTATCAGCTACATTGATTGTTTGGCAGCGTATGCTAATTATTTTGATCAAACATCTCTCTCAACTGAAAACATAATTTAGCTCCAGAATTATTATTGACGTGGTAGACCTAATGAACTATGTAAATAGCATGTCTCTAAAATAGTGGTATATGAAGCAAATTTGAATTTGTGATAAGGTCTTTCTAGTCCAGATCGATCATTAAGTCACAAAGTTTCAGTTCCAGACAGCTGTTTCACTCTTTTCATAGAACTCACTACCAGTGGAACGAGCAACGTGAATGGAGGTAGTTATAACCGGCCTACAACGTGGTAAAAAGGATGAAATATCTCACGCCATCTATTAATAGATGACAGATTTCTGGAACGTAACAAAAGTTAGGGGAATGTGTGACTACTTGAGTGCGCCGGACGGCGACAACAAACCAAAAGAATGTGAGAGAATTAGAAACAAACAGTGGCAGCTCGTGAGTTATGAAAGATAGTGGTCACAAGAAAAAACTTCTTCATCCTCCTATTTTTTATGCTAGAAAAAACGTCTATGACTTTGTTGTCAAAATCCAGGATAGACCAGTTGAACTTCTCTTCTATTGATAGGACCATCAATGTGTTCAATCGATCTTCGGACATTGTGGTTCTCAGAAAAGTCTTAATGCGTTTGAGGGTGGAAAAACATCATTCACACTCCGCTGTCGACATGGGCGTTGTACAAATAATATGCAACAGTTTGTATGTTTCCGTGAAAACCTTTTTTTGAGTTGTTGTCTGTACATTAAAAGTGGCAGAATACCACCTACGTCACACATGTCATCGGGCTCATAAATTGCTGAAAGTTCACTTTTCAATTTTACATTGTCCAACGTAAAATAAGATTTCACAGTTTCATCAAAGTGTTTTCGAGGAAATGCATGTCTAACAGTTTTAAAAATTTTGAGAATCAAATAATTTTGCTGCACTTCAGTCCCTAAAATCAAATCGGTCGCTACTTTGGCTTAAAATAGTGTCACATACTGCCTTTGCAATAGCAGCTCTGTTATGTCCAGCTGTCGTTTTCTATCTTTTTCTAGCAGGTTCTTCATTATTGCGTTTTTGATTGTCATTGTCAGTAGAATTTCTAATTCGAATAATTTGTTGTTGGAATTTTTCAGTTGCGCATTGTTAAGCCCGCGCATTTGGGTCTGTATAAATGATATTTCAACATGTGGCATGATGAAATGAAATATTTTCAACCAGTAGAGAAATTCCGGGCAATTCTAATGTTTCAATAAAACACTTGCCTCACTAATAGTAACTGAATTCATCCATCTTCGTCAATAATTTTGTCTAACCATTGTTTGAAAAAATACTGGTGCTCAAATAATGTGTTCACAGTTATACATTCGAAAATCCAGCGTATAGGAACAGCGCGTGGTAATCTCCGTTTGACTATTTCATCAAGAATTACCGTTCGTTTTGGCGATCGAGAAACAAAAACTTGAAAATGGCTGCAAATTTGCAAAGAAAATTTTAACATTTTTAGTGCCGCTCGTTCAATAACTAAATTAAATTGATGCGCGTAACAGTGAATATAATGTGCATGTGGAAATGTTTTTTTGATAATGGCTTGGACATCATTTGTCTAACAACTCATAATGGACGCCCCATCGTAACTTTGGGCGATTACTTTATTGTTATCAGACCACGAAGGAGAATTTAAACTAGCTTGCAATTCATTCAGCAATGTTTTTGCTAATATATCAGCATTATGTCCACCCGGCTTGAAAAAAGACCAAAAGTGTTCGAAAATTTGGCCATTAAACACGTATCGAATAATAACAACCATTTGCTGATGATTGGAGGTGTCTGTAGTTTCATCGTCCTCCAATTCAGCAATACCGCTTCACCGGCCAGCCCCCCCCCCCCCCTTCCACTTGACACGATAGTTCCTAGCGGAGCTCTGGGGATAGAACCAATATATACACAAGACCTGGACGCTGACTACAATGTAAGAATGACGTCATCAACAAAAGGTAGCTTATGACAGTACCGATTAGTTCATAATGGCTGGTAGCGACGGTGACAAGTGATAAATATCAGAGATCTACAGAGTTTCACCTGTTATTTATTACATGGTGCACCTGTTCCTTAGATGTCCTTGTGTAATTGGGAAGTGTTCTTACCAATAAATAAAATTGTATAGAAGTGGTATAACTGAATGAAGTGCGTATTATTAACACAAGTGGTATAACGAACCCTAACAGTACAAAGGGGAAGCTCTATCCCAACTTTCAACTGCTCATCACAGTTTTCATGTTCGTGTCGTAAGCTACCTACATGCTATCGGGATATCTCTTCCAAATTCGCAGAATGACATATGTTCAAGTATATTCTTAAGTACTAAATACCTTGACCGATCATGATTAGTCGCTGGGCTTAAGGCAGAAGACCCGACCTACCAAAAGTGGATTCCATAGCTTTGAGTAGTTGATAGCATATTCTATGGTTGTGAAGTGAATACTTTACGTATTATTTATGATGCATATTCAAACATAATTGAATAATAAAACCCCTTTTTTCGTTCACGGATTTGATTTGTATGGTGTGGGTTTGCTTGCCCTGCCTACCCGAAGAAACCGCCGCCGAGAGTTAATAACAATCGGTCCCTTCAGCTTTGACAAGAAGAATGTACGCATATTAAACGAACCATGAATAGTTTATTTCTCGGGATATGCGTTCATTTTAATGATGTGGACGTTCTTCCGAAATTTAAACGCTCTAAATTCCAAGGGTCATGATTTGAATAAATCGCAGTCGTTTGCCAGAGAACCGAGATTACGTACGGGTCGAATTTGAACGCACATACTGAATTTTTAAAGTGAACAAAATTCAGAATAGAATCCAATCTAAACGAATGTCACTAGTTACTTGCGAATCGCCCATCGACGTTTTGCGTGTATAAGAATTCCAATAAAGCAGCTGGGGTCGTTTAAGATGAAACGTCTCGAAGAGAACCAATTCACTGAACAAATAATTCCTATGTAGTTGCGTCACTTGGAACAACTCCTTCAGACACGTTTCCAGTTTTCTATTTACTATATTTCATGAGATTGTTCCCGTGAAAATATTATTTTGTTCTATCGATGGAGTTCTTACAAATAAAATGAGTCGTTTTCATTACAAAACGATAATAATAAACTATCGGAAACTATATCGAAAACCTTATGGATTGGTCACGTGCAGGTTGTTAATTTTTCATATCGGCACGGATAAAAGTTGAAGCTTATGGAATCTGCTGCAAGAGGTTCAGAATGATATGTTCTACTGAAATATTTACGACGTGAAAATGAAAATTGCACCACAAACTGGCATCACAGGCATTCTCATTTCTCCAGCAGGAAGATGCTAACCCTCAAATATTAGTTTTGAACGCGGATAAATATAATAAAACCACCATATGGCATAGAAATGACTACGAAAACAATGATGAAACAATGTACATAAAATTAAAATCTGATCCTACATTATCGGTACAAAATGACATGAATTAATTTTTCATTATTGCGTTCTTGATTGTCATTGTCAGTAGAATCTCTAATTCTAATAATTTGCTGTTGGAATTGTTCAATTGCCTTTTGCAGTTGAGCACTGTCAATACCGCGGATTTGTGTCTGATCAAATAATATGTAGCATGATGGAATGAATAATTTCAACCATTAGAGAAATTCCGGGCAATTCAAATGTTTTAATAAACCACTTGCTTCACTAATAGTAACTGAATCCATCCCATCTTCGTTAATAATTTTGTCTAAACATCCTTTGAAAGAACTTTGGTGTTCAAATAATATGTTCACAGTTCGAATTTTGAGAATCCAGCGCGTGGTTATCTACGTCTGAATATTTCATCAAGAATTACCGTTTAGTTTGGCGATCGAGAAAAAAAGCTTGGAAATGACTACAAATTTGCAATGAAAATTTTGATTTTTTTATTGCACTGTACCGCTCATTCAATAACTAAATTAAATTGATGCGTGTTATATTGAATATAATGTGCATGTGGGAATGTTCTTATGATAATGAATTGGACACTATTTATATTACCACTCATCACGGAGTGATTAGTTTATTGTTATCGGATCCAGAAGGAGAATTTAATATAGTTTGCAATTCATTCAGCAATGTTTTTGTAAATACAGCAGCGTTATGTTCACCGGATCGAGAAAAGACCAAAAATTTGTCCATTAAACACGTATCGAATAGTCACAACCATTTGCTGATGATTAGAGGTGTCTGTAATTTCATCGGTCTCCAAAGCAATGAAATTTGCAGATTAAAAAAATATTTCCTGCTGTTAAATTTGCAATATTGCATCTAGAAATTCGTTCTGAAAAGATTTTGAGACGTCTTCAATAAACACTTGTGAACCCAAACTTATCATATGTATTGCAAACACAGCGTCTAATTCAGCTTCTAAGTTTATTAACTGCGAAAGCAAAACGTTTACTGCAGATACAGCGCTTTGTGCCCCAGACCAACGGTATAAGCGCGTATAGCAAAGATAACCGTAGTCAGCCGAATCATACTTGAAATAGGTACCTTTCAGAACGTTCCCCGGAACATAGTTTTGAGCGTTAGCACTGAATTACATGCGAATTCCTTTCTGTGCCTATCTTGGTTGTTGGGTGGGCGTTGGTTGTTGGGTGGGCGTTGGTGGTTGGATGGGCAAGTGCCCTTGTGCCCTTCAGTACTAGCCGCCACTGAATTTGTTCATTTCTGTCGATACGTGAATCTTTATCTTTTTAAACGTGGTTAAATAGCTATTTATAAAACTTGTTTCAAAATGAGCGTGCTTTCTCAGTAGAAGTGTTGGACCACAAGCGTGGCGTAGTTGTTACGAAAGAAATAAATGAATAATTTTCATTACATTAGTATAGTTTGAAGATGACATGCTAGTGTCGAAACTATATTCACGATTTGTGTCTACAATATATGTGATAAAACACAAAGTAAAAGTGTTTTATTTTATTATACAAAAGAAGTTTTCATTACGTTTCATTTAGATAGTATTAAAGCAATTTTTGTTTGTTTCTAAGGAAATAACAATACGAAAATTTATTTATTTATATAAGAGTTACCATGGAAAAGCGCTAGTGTCAAGACATAGTTGTTCAAATATCTACCTTCGGAAGTTGAAGAAATGGCAAAAGCTGTAGTGGCAAATTTGCTCCCAAGTAAGTCAAAAGCAATAGGTGCTTATGTTACTAAATTCACTCTTTCACTGGTGCTTAAATGAACTCATCTTAGCTAAAATGAACCATTTTTTTCAATAATAGTCACAGTATTTTTCAATAACATAGTAGTTAAGTTAACTTATTCAAAGTTACAGTTGTACAACAAAATGTTGTTTGTATTTCTTTTGTGGAGTTCGGGTTTTAATGACACATTCTCTCATATACCATTAAGAGAATATCTTAGCGGGTATCTAAGTCGTTTAAGGAACCTGTCTGCTAAATTTCAAGTCGGTCGGCTTTATAGTTTCGAAGATTTCGTGATGAGTCAGTGAGTGGAGTAAAATACGTGTGAAGACCAGTTAAACCTTAAAGGTACAGTTTACCTACTTATCCAGTTTACATTTATTCAGTTAACGATTGAGGACAAACTTAGTATTTAACTTTTATTGAGCATTTCAGTCTACAATTCTTTCAACGTTCTCCTTGTAATTAATTTATCAACGTAATAGGAGAATTAACTGTGAAAGATTTCACTTTTCGCGTTCGGTAGCAGAAATAAAAGAAAACGATGAAGCGCATGGTGTAGAAACGCAATAAGAAAAGCGAGTAGCGTGGTATGAAAAAGGACTTCCGTGACATTAATAAAACTCAAATAGGAAATGAAATTCTAACCAATTACTGTAATAATATAATACGTAGAATCCGGAGAACGCCCTCTACCGTTATTGCGTCGAGTAAATTAGATAACTCGAGTATAATTTCAAATGTTGTGTATATAATTCACATACCCCTATTCATAGCTGTCCTGAAATTGGAACTTTCCATTCCATTATTTGACTTCAGTCACTCGCATAAGAATTTCCAATTAACTTACTAGTCTTTAATGAGAAGTTGGTTATGTATCCAGTATAGGTCTGGACTGAATATACTCTGTTTGCTAACAGAAAGATATGACGTGGTAATTTTTTCAAACCTTTCTATTCGAACAATTTCCCCAAATAACGACTTGTGGTGAATCTAAATTGAGGTAGAATTAAACTGCAGAAGACAATCAATCAATCAAAATGAACCTAGGCTATCAAAGAAACTCCTTTCTCTAAACAGAAGGGACATCAGAGAGATGACTGGAATCCTAACCGGTCACTGTCGTCTCAACAAATACCTCCATACTATGGGCATTGCAGATGATCCTATATGTAGAAATTGCAGAGAGGTGGAAGAAACTATCTCTCACATCCTGTTGGAATACTCTGCATTGTCATACCTCACTTCGGAGAATCAAAATTGCTCCCAGTGTTGGCAATATTCTGGCTATCTGGCGGCCTACAAACCTTCTGGAATAGGCTTCTGACCATGGGACACAAAATAGGTCCAACTATGTGGCCTAAGTGCATCTGGAGGCTGAGCCTCCTCACCTCAAATGATGATGATGCTGATGAATCATAACAAGGCGGCCAAGTCCACTGTACTTATACCGCTTGATTGAGTCCATTCTGCTCCCTTTGGAACAAAATTCATTCCAGCTGGTCTGAGGCACCACCGAAGACGACAATACTGCTGAAACTGGTGTCTCTTATTGCCTCAAATAGCATGTGTGCACTGGCGAGGTGTTGTAGCCTAATAGAAGCCTGTGCTGGACATTCTATCCATAGAAAATATCGAAAAATTTACTATACACATATTTACTAAAACATGCATTATTTTCCGTTGAGGAGTACCTCAGTACATAATTTCCAGTTTACATTGTACATTAAATGTTTTATAATTTGTGTACTAATATTTATGCATCCCAAATTGAATGTTTTGTTATTCGTGTTCTAATATTTATATTTCATTGTGTAAATGTTTCATGATCATTACCTATATACTTTGTGCTTGATTAATAATTAATATGTGTATTCAATTAAAAAAAATAATTGAATTGTTTGATTGTTACTGACTAGTTGAATAAAATACTGTATGTCTTCGTACTGTGTTTTTATAAACGAATAAATTGAAATTGTTGATCTGGGTGCATTGTGATTGGAAAACCGGAACTTGGCTTCAACCCCAAATTATTCCTGGTTTTTGAAACTAAACTCTACTGAAGTGTGTTCTCGTATGGTGAAAAACCGCCTAAAGTTACGTCGTTTCGCCTGTGTTAGAAATCTGATCTGCTTGAACTCACCTTCCCGGCTATAATTAGTCTCGCAATGATCTTTGCTTACACGAAAAGTGCTCCTCTTTTTTGTTGAAGATTTCCCGAAAGGATTTTGTACGTAGTACGCCGAGCGTCGTACAATAGAAACCGTAAGCGGTGAAACGTTGCTAAAGTTTCAAGTAAAAACTCGTGCGCTTATTTCATGAAAATAGAAAATGGCTTTGAAATGTTCCGCTTTCAAATATAAACAATACCATCACGAATGCTTTAGAATTACGTTTTCGGCACACATACAGATTTAACTCACGTACAAATTAAATAAAAGAACAACGCTGGATGAAGTACGACGTCGGTGATGGTTTTATTTGCGTAGCGTTTTAAATGGAAAACGTTCCGGCTAAATTATTATACAGCAAAAGAATCATGAAATAATGCATGCCATCGTTTACAATCGCGCCATATCAAACGAGGCACTTGTTTCTTTCTGATGTTCATTAGAATCCAGTGCAACCATGGAACTTTAGTATTCCGAGACATCTGAAATGACACGACTTCCCCAGTAGTAGTACACCAAATCTGTAAAATTTTGTGAGAAAAGATGATTGAAAAGTTGTTTTATTTTATAAATCGTTTGCGAGGCATGTGACGAGCTTAAAACAAAAAAGTTGTGATCCCCCCTTGAGTATTTTTAGAAATATCAAAATATCTTTGGATTCGATTTTCCACGAGAACTATATGTCGAAGACAAATTGTAGAACATTCTTGGCTTCTGCATGGATTCCGCGTCCCATTAGCACGACTTGATGCAGACGTTTCGTCAATCATTACAGGTAGTATCTTCAGAGCAGGCTTGTGACTTGAACTGGAACTGATTCTACTGGTTTCTGTAGCGGTTCACTGCCTTTATTCCGATGGTCAACTCCGTTCTGGCACCTGACCTTGTTGTTGTGTGATCGTGTGCGAAGTGGAATTTTCGAGAATGGGTGAACGACATATTGGGTTACTGCAAGGAAAATCAGAAGAATTTGCAAACCGCAACAATACACTGATTTGATTCATTCATCTGGAATGTTAGGATTCGATGTTATACTCAAAAGTACAAGAACTCTAAGAAGTGTTGGGTTTATCTCTAAAATCAATTTACATACAGCTTGAACAATCCTTACTAAAATGTTATCTAACCGGAAACACCGAAATTCGCAGATTCCAACAGAAAAAGCATCCAATAAAAACATTCTAATACAACAAAAAACTTAGGCAAAATAGATAGATTCATCCCATACGAGTACAAACCTTCTTATGAAGAAGCGTAATCAACCCCTCAATCAATCAAAACGGGGTCGAACAAGTCCGGAGCACTTGGACCGCTTGATTGGGTCCATTGTGCGCCTCTTGATACAAGAATCAGTCCAGCAGGCCTAATGCAGTGCCGAAGGCTAAGAATTTGTATGAACTGATATCTCTTTTGGCTTCAAGCACCATAAGTGTGCTGCTGAGGTGATGTAGCCTAAGAGAAGCCAGTGCTGGACATTCACTGGGATGCGAAAGGCAGTTTCATCCGCCTCTCCACATCTACCACAAGCTGGGTCATCAGCAATGCCCACTGAGTGCGGATATTTATTCACATGACAGTGTCCTGTGAGGAGTCCTGTCTACAGTTTTAGGCTTCTTCCTCTCATAGAGGGTGGGGGCACCACCCCAGAACGAGAGCCACTGTCTATCCAGTAGCTCCTTGAAGGCATCGAGTCCGACGGCCAGGGGCACTCGAAGAAACCCGTTTGGCTAGTTCCTCGGCCAATTCGTTTTCCTTCACGCCAGAGTTGGGGCAGGTACTCACGCTAGCTGGAGTTTGTTCCTTCTGGCTGATTCAGCCAGAGTTTCTCTCCCCCCAAAACAAGCCCAGAAGTCACTCTGCAACTCAACTTATCTCAACACCTACTGCAGAAGCCGTTGCACATGAAGAAAATGATTTCCAGAATACATCATGCTTTCAAAAAATTCAAAAAGTCTGAGGTACTGTAATAGCGGGTTAATGTAAAAATATAAAAGTTTGGCTATGAAAAAATAATAAATAAGAGATGGACGTTTTGTTATTCACCGACAAAAACAGTTTTTGCATTCGTTCCATTGTTCAATTCCATTCATTCCTATCTATATTTCATCAAAATTCCAATATATTGTTATATAGCTTATGGGAAAATAATAGTCTTCTTATTATGAAAGATTGCAGTTTCTCGGGTAATTGCGAATTCTCTATTACTTTTCACTATGAAGTTCCTTAGAAACGTTAATAAGGATATTTATTTATTTGCTAATATTTCTTCAGTTCAACAGTCAAGGAAGCAATTTAGTTTCCTTTGGAAATACGTTAACGAGTAAACATTAAATTTGTATTGTGTATCGAGAACGACGAAAGTAAACAGTCTTTGGAATTCACACTTGACTTGTATGTTTGATGTCGGAAAGAATCACCTTTGTAGTTTCATTGAGAAATTGATGGTGATTTTCACTAGTTTTCTATTGACTAAGATGAATTATCGTGCTCTTCAAATAACGAAGATTGAGTGTTGTTCATAGACTCGATTTTTACCCACTTCGGTTAGAAGAGTTTTGTATGGAGCACCGAAGACTAATAATTGTGTCTGAGCCTTTCATAACTTGAGGATAAAAAGCTGCTGGTAAGTCATTATTCACGGAATAAATTACACGGTGACAAGGCTATTCATGCGAGATATTTATGCTTGTCACCCGTAATTAGTCAAAGGCTCATCTCCACTATTATTCCCGTTTTATATTGACCCGATCCATAATTCTATCCAATCAGTTTCTAACAGAGTGAAGCTAGATATGACGCCGATAAAGCTAATTAGACCAATTAAAATTTTAGTGACGACTCCAAATGAAATGAAAACGGAAAGTTCAATGTAATCGGTTAATAATGTTTGCATTACTTATATTACAATCGTGAAATGAATAATTATAAATGATTCTTGACCCAATTATGAATTATATATAAAATACTCGGGAAATTGGTCACATCAACACATATGCTTATTATTTTCGTCTGTACGTACGTTTCGGTCTCACGACCATCATCAGAAGACGTATCACTATATAAAACTAATTGTATCACCACAAGGCATCCTTATCGCACTAATTTCAATTGAAAATGCCCACTTTGTCCGAATTCCCGCGAGATCTAATTTTAGTCTATTCCTATGTATTTTGACACGCTGAACACGATGGTGTAGTTTGAATTTGGATTAACCCTGTGCTCGAAAAACTATGACCATTTTTTGGACCCAAAAATGGCCATTTTTCGATGTTTTGCGTTTTGAGACAAAACTATGGGTTGTATGGACAAAAGTTGTTGTACAAATAAATACGCGATTTTTGGCTCTGGTTCGAAGCTACCTACAATTTATCAAAATCTATCAACAATATAATTGGAAAAATGAATTTTATGTGGAAGAATTAAAAAAAATTAATCAGCACCCGTAGATCATCTATTAATTAACTTAGACATTGTAACTTTATTAACAAATATGCCAGTCGTTTTGTTTAGAGTTTTGTTTAGAATGTACTTATTCTCAATACGGTGTGCAATATTTCGTGCAAATATTCGGCACAGCAATGAGATGTCCCATTTCAGTCACTATTGCTAACCTACCGAAACGTACGTGAAGACGAAAAGAATAAGCATATGTGTTAGTGTGACCTATTTTCCGAGAATTTTATATATGAAATGTATAATGGACGAGGATGAATAACTCAAAACAAAATAAAAACGCAGTTTTGGTTGATTCATTGTGATTTTTCAATATTCACCTATTAATACAGATAACCCTATAAAAAGGTAGGTAACGTTTACAGACAGCTGATATGCGATGTCCGTGAAAGACCATCTCATAACATAGATAGCCCTGTCGATTCAAATGAACTTTTACATGTCATAGAGTATAATTTGACGTCTTTTCACGTCTTTAAATCATTTGAAAAATGCATTCAAGTCTTGAAACTCGGGAAATGATATTGCGATGGTGAAGCGGACGCTTTTACCTGTTCCTAAGTAGCCCGCGGACAACTGTTAGTTACTATACAGATGAGAAAACCGGAGAAAATTGGGAAGAGGGCGATAATGGAATTTTACAATTGTAACGAGGGAGTTTCATGAGCGATCAAATAGATTTCATTTTAAAAATACTGAAAGTTTAGTAAACTGTAAGAGCTTCCATAAAGAAATTGTGATAACATTTTATTTATTCCTTCTCACCTCTTTCGGGCAAAAGCTTAGGAGTAATTCTTTTCGGAGAATGGATTTAATGTTATTTTTAAGTCATTTCAGAGCATCTCTGATAGAAAGTTATAAATCTTTCAATTAACAAAGACTAGAAAGGTTGAACAAATGTGTCAAGATATTTCAAGAACAGGCATTGTTCATTTATAACCTTCGAAAGACCCAGCAAGTTATAGTCACTTGCTCTGGTTCAAAAACAAAGGTTTTTCTGATTTCCTATGCTAGCTACTAATACAGGTGCCCTGATTATGAACCGCATCAGGTCATTCATGCTTTCCTTCAATTTGTTATTAAAATAGTTTTTTCAATTATTCAATCTAGATCTATAATGTAAACTTATTTCATACCCAACACACATACACATACATACTATTATACAAGCATCTCTCTCTGTTGGGTTAGAATTATAACATCAAGTCAACTGGCTTAGAGAGATGTTGTGCCTAGGTTACAAAATCCAAAACCGAAGCCGTAGTAGTTATTTATATCTCCTCTTAAGTCAATATAAATTCATATAATTGGAATTCATTCGGTTAATTGACTTTCATATTAGTTCTGTCATTTACTCCTTCATTCAGTCTTCATTGAAAGATGAATTACTGCAGAGTTGAGTTTGATTTTCGAGGAACAAGTGAGTTGATAAGTCCTTCGAGTATATTCAATTGATTATTCGCTATCATTATTACAATTTTTTTTTCTTTTACTTCTATTTTATTGAATATATTTTGTATTTGTATGAATTGATAGTTTCATTATTAACTTGATATTATCGCCATACACCAACCTCGTTGTGTTTGAGAAAAGTAATAGTGTCTGAATCAAATGAGTGAGTGATATATATATATATGATTGTATGTACCTTCTTTGTTACCTGGTTGTATAGCTATGAGAACTTGTATAAGTGTTTCCTCTCTGTTGTTTTCACCGCACACTGCATTTTTAGTACAAAGGAGTTTTAAGTGAATTCAGTTTGTTATTAAGAAGTAAATGTATGAAGTTACCCCTTCCATGGCAAGGTAAATAGTTAAAACATTTGATTAATAAGGAATGGATTCAATTGACTTTAAATAATTAGATAACAGAGAATAGGCGCTGGAGAGGAAGATGTATTAGACAGTCTTAGGCTGATCCATTCTTATTTATTTAATTTTCACTTATGATTATTATTATTAATTGAGGAGGGGCTGTTGCGGTCCCTTAATGCCTAGAGAGTGCCCAGCTCATTTTCTACAAAGCACAGATTCAACCTGTCCTGGAGTACTGTTCACATGTATGGAGTTCGTCTCCAAAATATAACTTGAAGCTCTCGGAATCTATCCAAAAAAGACCTGTCATTTGATTGATGATGTCACACTTACGAATTCATTGATCTCTCTTGATGAGCGATCTCTCCCTTTCAATAGATATTTCAATGATTGGTGTTCATCAGGAATCTCGTCTTGTGTTCCACAACAAGAGATTCCAGTTAGGCTCGAGCTAATCACCACTTCATTGTCAAGCTCAAGACCTGCCGAACTTCGTCCTAGCAGACTTTATTATCCAATCATTGTGGAACTCTTTGCCTGGTGAGGTCTTTCCCTATGCCTACAACCTCCAAATCTTCAAGAAAAATTCCAATGCTCATCTCCTCTCCCAACATTGCACCACTGGCTCACACGATGGTCTTCGAATATTATAAGTTTTCCTCTCGAGTAGTCAAGGTATAGAAATCAAAAAAAAATGATAAGATAGTGGAGGATCAACTAAGATGGTAAGGACGTGTATGTCGTATGCCGAAATATACACTTACCTTAAATGAGTGTACAAATGGAGTGCCGGAGAAATTCATGAGAGGAAGACTGAGGATGAAGTGGTAGGATGATATAAGAAAGCTGTGCAGAAGAAGAGAAAGACAACAACAACAGACGAAAGATAGGAAATTATAGAGAGAAGAAACACAATACAACACCTTGCACCTAACGATAGATATGCATGATATTAAGTGAGTTAGTACTAATAATCATGAGAGCTGATTGACTCTACTGAATTAATTAAGAGCATGTGCTAGTGTTTAGGACGATATAACATATATAAACGTATGTAATTGAAACCACTGGAGAGACGGACTGTTTGACAGACGGAAATGGTGCGCTATTCAAAATAGTAGTTCTTGTTGTGTCCTTTAGATATAAAATGATTATATTCTATGAATTTGGAACGTTGAGTAACATTCGTCAGGTAATTCACCAAATCACAAAATTGTATATGAACTGCTTTGTTAATTTGTATAATTTTGGTCGTGATTTTTGTTTCGAGAAAATCAAAACTAGAGGCTTATAAATTGTCACCTTTCCTTGCATTTATTGTGCCCAAGCTGTCGGGAATTTGGGGGAAGAATAGCAATATGAAGATGCTGTAACATGGCTCTCTCTATAAAACTATAAAACTTTATTTAAAGAATTTATATTATTCCTATTTTTCAATTAATTCATTCATTACATTGTGGTTATTCAATTGAGAGAACCATGCACGTTGGAGTTTGATCTGATCATTGATTACCTAGAACAAACGTGAAAAATCATTAATTAAGGAAAGGATCTCCGAATTGTTCGATCAATAAGCAGTAAGATAGTTAATAATTCTTACCCTCTATTGAGGCTTCTAATTCAGAACGTTTTCGGTGAGGATGTCTAAGCCTATCTATTCTAAATATTACTAACGGATTCATTCGTTACCAATTATTTCAACTATAATCAAGACTATATTCAATAACAATTTTGATGATTAGATGCTTCATTACGTCTCGATTTACGTGTGAAACGTAATGTAACTTATGAAAGAAAGACGTTTGAAACTTCTGTATTATGATCAACAGCGGTTCCGGAACAACCCGCTAGCTAAGCATCTCCAGATGGTTAACGGTGAAAAAAAAATTGAGAAGCTAGCCGATCCGTTTTCCATTCTATCTTTAGAACAAGAAACAAGAATTTATTTTGGAAATTCTAATAGAATTCTCATGCTACATTTGTTATTGTTACTAAACAGAAAATATCTGGCAACCCCTAGATGTTCTTGTTACTTTACTTTTAGATATATCAAATTTACATGAAATTTTAATTTTCTAAAAACGATTTTCTTTTGAATAGTGAGAATGATCTGTACTCAGCCCTTATTACGATGCTATGAATGAAGAAAAGTAGAGCACAATTTCCTAAAATGTTTCAATTCAACGAACGAAACAACTATCCGTTGTGATAAATTTAGCTGCTAATAAGCTATGAAATATTGCATCGAAATGACTTGTACCTTTGAGATTGTTTATATGAGTGGCAATTAATTAGTGACATTATCCATAATGTTTCACTTAGAATATTCTGGTGTAGTTAATTCAAGAGGTAATACGTTTTCGTAAGTAAGCATAATTGCTCAAAACGGCATATTAGCATCTAAGAGCATTCTCCATCCTGCTAAAGCTTATTTACAGTGGAACGGTCGTTATTTTGGAAGTGCATTAAAATATAATTTCTGCTCAGCTTCATCTGCTTATATCACAGATAAAAGCATTTTTCTGTTGCGTCAGAGTCGTTATAATGGATGTAACAAATCAACATTACGATAGCATCTGAGTAACTGATGGATATCTTGAGACCAGTTATTTCATAAACAACTCATTTGAGAACGAATTTCCTAATTTTCATTTATATTGATTGAAGCAATAGAGCATTTCGAGCGACACTCCAATTCAACTTGCGGTACCTTTGTGAATGGCAGCAATTATAATTTGTCTTTTGCTTTCACTGTTGGTTTTATGAGAAGATTATAAAAGTGTCATATTTAGTATTGTCAACCAGATTTGAAAAGACACATTGAGTCCTTTCATATTATAGTAAAAAAAAAATTCTATAAAAGGCCTTGATAACCAAAATGAAGTCCACCTGTACACGTGAAACATAAGTTTGATACAATAATGAAATTTTCTTCAAAAACTGGAAACCCGAACACTTTATATCAAAGTAATAGAAAATCATTGGAACCTGTATCTAATGATCCCAACTAGCTCACTAGGATATTCGACTCTCAAGGCTTGTAGTGTTATTCTTAGATTCTTGATAGATCGGATTACCCAGGGCGCCAGCAGCTCCAGCCAAGAAAAATAAGATTGATTGATTGAAATTGAAATTATGAATTTTATGAAGAAAAACCATTTTTGAACCGAAGGTTCAAATTTAAGAAGTTAATTTGTAGCTGAAAATGATTTTGGGTGGATATCATGAACAACTGATCATGAAAATTTGATTATTTCAATAAAAAAAATGATACCGTCCTGGAAACTTAGATGAGCCTGGAGGAGATGCTCTGCCAGGAATTTCCCTCTACAACACAAACGAGATCGTCTCGATCGTTTAAGCCCTGTAATACACACAATTCGAGCAATACTTTGGCCACAAGTTCGAAGGACAAATAACTAAGTCAGCAGGAATAATCGATATAATCCCACAACTGATTATGTTATGAATGAATAATCTGTTCAAGCAATTTCAGATGTTTCACTCGTTACTCCCATAAATCAGTAAATAAGAATTTTGGCTTTATTTAAATTCACCCTGATCAATAATTAATCCGTTATCTCACCAAGACTAGCCTGAAGATACATATCAATTACAAATTTATTATGAGGAAAGTCAAAGAAGGGTGATACGGAAAACTACGTTATCACGTGGATCATTGCTAGCCTAAACAAGTCTTGAAGAACGATATAAACCAATCTGACTATTAACTTGACAAATTAGATACTGATTAATGACAAGAGGAAGAATATAAGAGAATGATTATCTAGTTTAGATCCGAGCAAGAAAAAATGATCCTGAGAGGGCACGTGGATGAGTCGATATTCATATAATTATTGAAAAAATCATCGATCAGAGAGTTATGCACTTCTACTTCAAGGTTTAGATATAATTAGACATCAAATTATCAGGTTCAATGTCGATAATAATCTTCCAATATATTCAATTATTAAAGAATGAAGGAATGAAAATAATTCGACTCGCCCCAAATAAGGTTTCACATAAGATGCTTCCTCTCGATTTCCGTCTTTTTCTCAATCACTCCTCTCATGGCGTGTCACGAAACCTCTCTCGAGTTTTATTTAATAATAATAATAATAATACACGGGAAAACCCCAATACAAGATAAGAAATTGTAAGTATAATAGCTTATAGATTAAAATATAACTATCGGATGATACAAACTAAAGAATAGTAACAGGTTTTTAAAACTAACAGCAGGTACATCCACAGTAACAGGTTAATAGAACAAACAGCAGGTACAATCACAGATAATGTACATAAGTATCACAGATGCCTAATTTTATTTTTGAAAGCACTTAAAGAGCCACTGAACAAGTCTATTTCATAGCTGTTAATCAATCTGAAGGTTCTATCAAATGGAGAGTGAAAACCATAGTTTGTTGAGTGAAATCTTATATGAAAAGCTTGATTGAACCGAAGCGAACGACTTGGTATACAGAAGTTGATAAGTGCTAATAAATCTGGACATGATATTAAACCATTAACAAGTTTAAACATAAAACATAGGGAGCTGTGCTGCCGACGACATTCAAGCGTAGGTATATTGAGTGTAGAACTTATTGCGCTGTAATCATGATCAATTATTGGCAAGTTCAGTTTGAACGCACAAAATCTTAGGAATTTATGTTGAATTCTCTCCAAGGTAACGATATGAATGATGTAAAATGGTGACCAAACAATAGAGGCATATTCCATCTGGGATCTAACAATGGAAAAGTAAATGCATTTTATGGCAGTGATAGAGAAGTTCTCACTGTTTCGCTTTAGAAACCCAAACATTTTAGCTGCCTTGATCGAAATATTCCTGATGTGATCAACAAAGTTTAACTGGTGGTCGAACAGCACCCCTAAATCTTTTACCATAGAAACATTTCTTAGATCAATGCCATTTAAACTATAAGAAGTGTCAAATTTTTTGATCCCCCTGAAAAAGCTAATAAAACAACATTTCTCCACATTCAGAGATAAACAATTTCTGTTGCACCAGCTTGTTAAATTGTCTAGATTCTTCTGAACCATGACAACATCAAGATCAGACTGAATGACTGAAAACAACTTTAAATCGTCAGCAAATAATAAACATTCGCATTTTTCAAAAATATTACTAATGTCGTTAATGAACAAATTAAAAAGCAATGGTGCACAGTGAGAACCCTGGGGAACACCTGAAAGGACATCAATTTCAATCGAGCAGTAGTTACCTAACTTGATCTTCTGTTTTCTATCAGTCAGAAAGCTCTCAATCCATTTTACTAAATTAGCATTGAAACCCATAGTGGATAGCTTAGACAACAAAATTTTGTGGCATACTCTGTCGAATGCCTTAGAGAAATCTGTATAAACGGCATCAATCTGTAACTTTTTCTCCAAGGCAGGTAGGATGTACGCCTGATAATTAAGTAGGTTAGTTAAAGTGGATTTTTCTTGGGAAAAACCGTGTTGTTTTACAGATAAAAGCCCTTTGCATGCCCATCTCAACTCATCATATACTAGACTATCAAATAGTTTTGGAATTGATGACTGAATACAAACACTTCGGTAATTCATAACATTGGCTTTATCACCTGCTTTGTGAATAGGCAATATATAGCTCTCTTTCCAGATAGTAGGGAACGTACCTAATTTAAGAGACATGTTGAATAATTTCAATAGTGTTTTGACGCGCTAGTGAAATAAACGATTCGCTCTATTAATTCACAGATGTCAGTCATATTCTCTTTCCGAATTTAATTATCTATAATTTCGTGCAGACACCGTTATTAACATCATTCAATCAATTAGAAACTCAAAAGAAAAAAAGAATAGCTATGACGAAGGTTGCTATGTTACCAATATTTGGTATGATTCCCTTTAGCAATATCGTTCACACAATGACGAGAATGCCTCCGAAATAGAATAAGTGACTGCTGAAATCATACAGATGCTGGAATGAGCAATCTTTTGTGTCTGGCAAGATGTTGACATGAAATATAGAAGTCGCGTTCCCGTTACTAGGAATCCAATCCATAATATTCAAGTTCAGATGATTTCGAAGACTTATAATATCAATTTATCTCCTCAAAGATGCTCAGTTGGATTGTTATTATTGGTTATGTTGATAACAAGTTGCTTTCACACGCAGTGTATCGATCAAAAAGATTTACTTTTCTAGTGACGTGCTTATTGAAATGTGTTATCCTTTGTGAATCGGGATGCGCGTAGTCAAATGAAAAACGTGGAGCGACCGACGATGCATCAATTTACATTTGGATATAAATAAAATTGCACAACTGCTGTTACAACTCACGAGAAATTGATGATATTGCAATGTAACACCGAAACCCATGTGCAATATTTCGCAACTGCTTCCGCTACGACGGTCCATAAAACAATCTGAACAGATTTGGAGTAGAATTAATAAGCCATTCCGGTTTTCAGGAATACAGAATGCCTACGAATAGTCCTTCCATAATGCGTTGTTCAAACAATTGACTGAAGATTCTTTTTGATGTACCGTCTCAGGTGAAAATGGGATGATCTTTGGCTATATCGGCTAAGCCAAATTCAACGAGGGCAAGGTGAAAATCCCTGAAAATGATTTATTTGGTCAAAACTTATTTTATTTCTCAACATAATCTCCTTGTAGCTCGATACACTTTGTTCAGCGTACGATTACGGCAATCCTTCAAAAGAGGCTTTTGTTTCAGCGATGACCTTATGGTTGGAGCCAACTCTGGAGAATATGTAGCGCAATTTATGCAATTTTGCCACTGCGACCACGGACCTTTGCGCCGCTGCATTGTCTTGTTGGAACAGCACTTTTTTCTCCACCAAATGCAGCTAATTTCGCTTAAAATTGGCCTCGAATCGATCAAACAGCACTGCATAATATATGCCGGTAATCGTTTTGACTTTTTCAATGTAATCAATATGAACGATACCGTGTGCATCCCAAAAAAATGTTGCCATGACTTTGATAGCCGATAAGCACACTTTGGCCTTTTCCGGCTTCAATCGCCAGGACAAGTTCACTGTTCCGACTGTTCTTTGATGTCTGGTGTGTTGGGATGGATTCATGTTTCGTCCACGGTTACGAAGCGGCGCGAAAAGTTCTTTTTATCGCGCTTGACCGTCGCCAAACACTCCAATGAAGTTGTCACATGGTTGCGCTTGTTGTCAACAGAGAGCAAATGCGGCATCCATCTGGCAGATAGCTTTCTCATTTCCAAAAAAATATGTAAAGTGTTCCGTACCCGTTCGGTTGAAATGCCAATAGCCTGCACGAGATTTGCACTTTAACTCGCCGATCATTCAATATCATACCATGGATTCTATCGACGATTTCTGGCGTAGTAACCTCAATTGGACGACCAGAACGTTGGGTGTCCTTTGTCGTCATACAACCACAACAAAAATCAGTAAACCACTCGTGAATCGTTCCAATCGATGGTGAAGAGTCCCCATGATGTTTAACAAGCGACGCTTTGGTTTGCGTGATGTTTTTTCCACGCAACAAATGATGTTTAATCAAGATGCGAAATACACTTTTTCCATGTTTACAAAAACCTTCAAGGTAGCTTGCTTTCGATGGGTGTCAGAACAAAACTGAATGAAATATCTGTCTGAAAAATTGAATGCGTTCTAGTTAAAGATGTTACATCACAAATGTCACATGGAATTCTCTATTGTGGCGCCATCTGTTTTATTTTTCAGGAACTTTCCACATTGCCCTCGTATATTGGCTACGATTAGCCACCAAGTATTTTGTCTTTCCTCGGCTTACATCCAAACTAAGAATCGTTACTAAATTTGCATTTAATCGATGAAATGAAAATGTTTTAAATTTATTGAATAAATTCATATAAACTCAGAAATATATTAATAGTTAGACAAACCAAGTATATTCTGAACGAGGATACTCAGTTAATCAAAGTGAATGTATGATCATATTTTAATATTTTGATAGTTAGCCTTGAGAGTTTGACAGTAATAATTTAATTAATTTAATAAGCACCAGGTTTTTACGTATGTCAATACATCATGTCTATTGAACAGTTTTTCATTAAAGAATAGAACAAACAAGGAATACATTCCTACATGGTCCTTCGAGCCGGATTGGATAATTTCACAATAAACAGTGAGAGCAAAGCGCGTCAAGACCCGGCCCTTCATCGTTTACAAGCGGGAAGCATCAGCCGCAGCAGTCGAGACGGTACGAATTCGTTCAGCGTCCAATTGTAAATTGTGAGTTTCCAATTTGATATCCTACCCTTATTCACCTCCTTTAAAAGCACAGTTTCTTTTGCGATATATAACATAGCATTAATATCTATATTTTCATAAATAAATAACTTCCAATAATAATAAAATGGATGCGGAATTAAAAGCTTTAATTCAAAAACGGGCATTTTTCAAAAGTCAATTAACAAGATTAAATACGTTTCTAAATAATATCACTCCAGATAGAACATTTGAAGTCTCAATAAGATTGGAGAAAATTGAGCCTCTCTTAGAAGACTTTTACGAGGTGCAAAATCAAATTTTATTGTTAGAGAACACTGCACCTCAACAAGATGAGATACAAGCATTTGTAGATTCATATTTTAAAATCATAACATTGGCAAAGAAATTATTGCTACCTGCATTACCACCTAGCGATAACAACAACGCTATTAATAATAAAAACACTACAACTTCGTCGGTCTTGCAGCTACCCACAATTAAACTACCTGAGTTTAATGGAGCGTATGAATCTTGGCTAGAGTTTTACGACATTTTTAAATCACTGATCAATAATAATGTATCAATCGCAACAATTCAAAAATGTTACTATTTGAAATCATGCTTAAAAGGCGAAGCTGCACAGGTAATCAGTGCATTAGATGTTTCGGATACAAATTATGAGGTTGCATGGGATTTATTGAAACGAAGATTCGACAATAGTCGAATAATCACAAACACACACGTCAGGGCTCTTTTTGATATACCCGTTATTTCCCGCGAGTCAAATTATTCTTTAAGAAAATTACTGGATGAATTCTTGAAGCATACGCGAGCTTTACAAGCTCTTAAGCTACCTGTACAACATTGGGGCACACTCCTTATATATTTAATATGTAATAAGCTGGATGCTACCACTAAACGGGAGTGGGACACTTCCATTGCTGAAGAAACAAACGAAAACAATATCACTACGGAAATGTTCATCAAGTTCCTTACTACAAGATGTCAGTTACTTGACACCTTGGAAACAAAACACAATAAAATTAATAAAAAAAGTCCAGATGAGAAACTATTTGTACACGTTTCTACGAATAAATTCGCATGCGCATACTGCGGACAAAAACATTTTATTTATGGCTGCCAGGCTTTTTTGAAACTTTCTACTCAAGCAAGATTCAACGAAGCAAAAAAGCTCAATCTTTGCACTTATTGCTTAAAGTCTAATCATCAGGCAAGTGATTGTAAGTCAACCATACTTGCAGAACGTGCAAAAGATCACACAATACACTTTTACATTTTGAATCGTATGAAAGCGCGTCGAATAATGGATCACCTACAAGTGTATCGAATGAAAATTCATCTGTTGTCACTCACTGCATACCACAACAGTCAAATGATGTAAATATAATATTATCCACAGCTCAAGTATTCGTTTTCAACATACAAGGTACTCCTATAAAATGTCGAGCATTATTGGACTCGGGAAGTCAATCTAACTTCATGACGCAAGATATTTTCAATCAACTCAAATTAAATTTTGTCAATACCAACATACCTGTATCGGGGATCAATCAAAGCATAAGTAACATCACAAACTGACTCATACCAAAATCAAATCATGCCGGAATCATGTAGCAATGTATTCCTTGTTTGTTCTATTTTTTAATGAAAAACTGTTCAATAGATATGATGTATTGACATACGTAAAAACCTGGTGCTTATTAAATTAATTAAATTATTACTGTCAAACTCTCAAGGCTAACTATCAAAATATTAAAATATGATCATACAGTGAAAGTCAGAAATTCTTATTTCTCAGCCAACTTCAGCATGTGAAATAATATGTGAAGTATCATATTTTCTTGTGTTTTCGCCGAAAAGCTCTAAATCTCAATAAGAAGACAACATTTCTAGAGGGCTCCTTTATGATTCACATCACTAATAATGACTAAATATCCTACAAAGAACTCAATTTCCTACATTCCTATCGGGACGAATTCCTAAATTAAACGGAGGGCCATAAATCAGGAAGTCGACTGTCTCGCTACGCCATTAAATTAGTTTTATGCTCGATAAATTTCACTATAAAACCCACTTCCAGTATCTGCTAATTATTTCATCTATTTTGTTTCAATTTGAACGATTTATTGTCAATTATGCTGGGGAATTAAATTAGATTCACTTCTAATATTGCCATTTAACTAAGATGTTTTGTTATTTAGAATCGTACCGTTCAATAACTCGTTTCTTCAAACTCAATTCGTATGTTGCAACTTAGACGAGAGATATGGAATCCATTCGAAATATGGTGTGATTTCTTATGATTCCAAACCATCCCCAACAAATGTTTACCGAACATGGGTGAAGTCGTGTCAAGAGGCTCAGTAACCCATAGGAAAGAACAATTTTAATCGCCACTGCTGTCTGCAAAAAAATATATGTATTTTTTTCCAATTTTTAAGGACAGCAAATAATTACTCACTGAAAAAAGAGTAAAATTTAGGGCTATGCATATTTTAATACTTTCTGGGAGTAATACTATGCTCTAGGCATGAACACCTAGAATATCGAGTGAGGAAGGCTTCTGCGCCCTTTTGGGCATGCAGAAGAGTTTTCAGCAGCACATAGGGATTACAGCCAAATATTCTTCATTGGACCTATACTGGTGTGATTAAGAACTGCTATGTCTCAGCGCCCCCTGGACCGACTGCAGCGGTTTGCATCTGTTGGTATATTGAGCGGTATTAGGTCGGCTTCAACGAGAGTTCTTGAATCTCTCGCCGGATTGCCACCTCTATACATGCATAAAAACTGAGGCCATGAGAACGGGGTATAGGTTAAAAGGCCTAGGTCACTGCTCTCTATGTTTTGTCTTGATGGCACTACATATATTTAATGTGAGGGAAATACTATTTCTTGTAATATTTGATTTGACTTTGTGCGATATTAGTTTAATTGGATTAAATACACAATAGAAGGGAGGAAGACGCAACACTGTATATCCATTTTCTGTTGCAAGTATTCTTAATTTATTTTGAAAACCTCTAATACTTCTAGAAGATGTCGTTTTCTGTAGGTTTCTTCATAATATATTTCATTATCTATCTCAAAGTTTCGTGTGTCTGCTTTGGTGCTGTTAGAATTAGGCAACATTTTAATTTGACGACTATATTAAATAGCATTATCTATTATAGAATAATAGAATAATAGAATAATTTATTATGTGAAAATAGAAAATGCATGAATGTGTAAATATTTCTCAGTAAATATCACATAATAAGTAATAACCACGAAAGCAATTTGCTTGTATGTGGACATAATGTAAACAACATAGCATAATAGTATAATAATCATAATAATCCCTAACTAGGAACAATAAAAATTTATAACAAAATAATAAAATATAATATTGTAAGTTCTTGAAGATTAAGATTTAACACACATACACAACACAAAATCCCAATACCAATCACTTGTGAAGACTGTAGTGGTTAAAAAATTTAGGATATCACTAGCTGTAATGATAATATGAATGAATGTACATGGTTTTCTATTTGGTAATGTTATGAATTTTACTACGTTCACTTTTAATTAAAAATAATTTTAAGTTTTTTTTAAATAACTCAAGTGTGCGACTATTTCGTATATTTAGTGGAATTGTATTGAATATAGTAACTCCTATGTATCGGAAAGATCTTTGTCCTTTATGCGTTTTCATTCGTTCTTGTGAGAATGCTGCTTCCTTGAATCTTGTACAGTAGGAGTGTTGGGGCTTTAACAGTTCTTTTTGTGCTTTAAACATTCTACATGATATGTTAAAATGATAAATTTGTCGGATATCAAGTAAATTAGCCTCCTTATATAGGTCATCTGTATGATATAGTTTGGGCCTACTCATAATTAATTTAACTATTCTATTTTGCAGAACGCTTAGTTCATTCAGGTAATTGTTGGACACTGATCCCCATGTAGTTATAGCGTAGTTGAGTTGGCTCCCAACTAAAGCATTATACACAGTTTTTAATTGATTAATATCTAAGATATCTTTCAGAATCCTAATCCTTGAAAATATGAATCTGATCTTTTTTATGAGATTATGTATATGATTGTTCCATCTCAAGTGTTTGTCCAGCACGATTCCTAGGTAGGTAACTGTTTCCGCTATTGATATTGTGTGAGTTGATTTGTTGTTTACTAATACATCTAAGTTATTGAACTTTGGCAATGTGTCAGCATAAATTGTGAAGGGTAATAATGAAGTTTTTTGAATGTTTATATATAGGAAATTTTTAGTAAACCATTCTATTATAGTCTTCAGTTCTTTTTCAGCTCTGTTTTTCAATTCTTCCCACTCTATATATTTCGAATCAATCTTCGTGATGTTTTGCCACAGTGTTTTGGTTGTAATCTAGAAAGGAATCTGTCATGCTTATAGCTGATAGCAACATACTGTTCGGAACAAATCCAATGGTCTATTTCTACATACGTAAAATGATATAATTGGAGTTGCAGGTAAATGAAATTTCTGTTTCAGCTCTGCCCGAAAAGGTGATAAATTTGGTGCTTTTTATAGCCACAGAGATAATTAGGATTTTATGGCAGTTAAACGGTCAACAATTTTTATTGACATCTTTATAATCCTCATAATATTCAGGAAGAATGTTCGAGGTTCATATATACCTCAAAATAAATTCTAACCCAATCTCTACAATGCTAGAGGAAAAATTCTCGCACTTTCGGAATGACTAGCACACTTTTCCGTGCTAAAAAAGTCTTATTTGTTCGAAATCTGAAGCACTAACCTAAGTCAACCTATCTTGACTTAGCTTACTCAAAGTAGTCCTAGACAATTTTGTCGAGAATTTCATAGATTTTTATTCTACACGAGCCGTTTTCCGATAGCCCACTTACTTCCCGTGAAAATCACACGAGATATTTTTTTTCTTGTAACGAAATATTTTCGGGTTCAACCCAGAGAGTGCTAAAGGATATGTTAGTGACCGGACTTAATGAATTTAGAGCCGCGGAGTGGGGATGCATGAGTTACCAAGCTTCCCATACACGAACTACACTAGCGGAAGACTCGACGTCGAAAAAACGAATTGTGAATGCCGCGCATAGAGTACGGGAGAAAATTTGTTGGAGGGGAGGAATCGGTTACTACTCTCTTTTTTCAATCCCGGTCACTCGATTAACATAGGCTTTTATGGGACTAGCGCTCTCTATTCTTACATCTCTCTGGTTCAACCCTCAATGTTTTGGGAATAATTTTTTTCGAACTATACGTGTTGTCACAAAGTCACATGTCAGGTTTCACGGTGTTTCAAGTCATCCTTCAATTTTGGCTCAAATTTGTATACAAATACTGGACTGTTAAATATCGGTCAAAATCAATATCTATCAGAATATCGCTGTTCATAGGAATTCCGTAATAGACCAGTTTGAACCGCTAGAATACTTCTTTCAGAGATTCAGATTCGCTTTCTACTCGATCCTTTATATCTTTGCCGCATTCTCATCAAAGGCTCTTCATATTTGCCGTGTGAAATAAGGCAAAAATGACCATCGACCGCTTTAACTCCCTTTTACAATTTAGTATAGAATAGAACGATGAGATCGAAGTGCTGGTGCAATTTAGAATAGTAATTGATCTGTCAGGATGAGGCCGCTTACAGTCTGACTCGTCTGGAATAACTTCGTACGTCTTTTGTTCGACTCAAGATAATTTCATAACGGATCGGATGAAAATGGGATCAAACGAAATTGCTGATATTACAAGGGACCTTAAAGTTCAGTTTATGTTCGATGAAACAAGACCACGTAAAATATTTCAACGACATGATACGATAATCTCTTTGAACCTGAAATTAGAAGAAAATAATCTTCCCTTGTCCTGCAATTTGTAATTTTGTGGTTATCTCATACCATTGATGTCTCTAGAAACAAAGGTAGACTCAAATTTCATATGGTTTGCTTTGTTCTGTATATGAAAAGTTCCTAGCATTACAACTGCTGTTCTCATACATAGACTGACTTTGTAATTTTACAGCCAATGCATTGTTCAAATCAAACGAATTTTATGCTTTTTTGTCATAACAAAGAGAACAACATTCGTATTTACTCTCCGGAATATAGCTACCTGCATTCTGAAATTCCGTTCCGGTCATTATTCCATGTAGATGTTCGAATTGCTTGGGGAATTGAAGGTATTTTATATATTTCATAGGTACCGGATGTACGGAAATTATGGGCGAAAATTTGATAGTCACATTGATTTCCAGAAGGGATAAATGGTGATAGTTACTCGGATTTTCCAATAAACCAATTGCTCATTCTATAGGAGAAAGTAGCATTCCGAGTAAGAAACATATTCTGCAATAGTGAGAATTCTACAACGAAACTTTTGAGAGATGAATAGGATGCGTTGGGTTGACTCCTCCTTTTGGATTTAACGCAAAACTACAGTGCACAGTGCATTTTTTTATTGAAAAATAAACTTGTTATACATTTTTACAAACTTCCTCTTTATTAAACAAAACGTGACATGTTTCACTACACGGTGGCCTTACGAAACAATGGTTTTACAAACTATGGCTTATTCTTTGAATATTAGAATCAAGATTAGGAAGGGGGGTTGAGGGAGGTACGTGTACAGTAGGATGAGAGTTACTTACAAATAAATTTGATAATGGAGGATTGGTAAAGTTTTTCTGATCATTTAAAAGGTTTCCTATATTTTTAAACATATCAATTTCAATTTTCTCCAAGTTGTTCAATACTGTACTTTTAACTGACTTATGGAAAATATCAAAATCATCTTTGGAATGATGATCAGCTCCTTTAATATGGTTTAAGACTTTTGAATCTCCTTTGCTCAAATTAAAATGTTTTTTGATTCTAGTTTTGAAAGATATCCCTGTCCGGCCTATATAGCATTTATCATAATCTTCACACTCTACCTTGTATATTTTTTTTATTCTTATCTTTGTTGTGTTTAATATATTTGCCTACCGCATTATATGTTTTAAAAGATGTGGTAACATTGTGTTTTTTAAGTAAATTGCATACATTATTGATCTATAATTATGAGTCTTAACTGTACAAGGGTGAACTAACTTCATTATAATCTTTCTTTTAAGTTAGTCACAATTTTCTCATTATAGCCGTTATTGGTTGTTATTTGTTTTATGATTCAGTATTCCTTATGATAATTTAATTCTACCATAGTGATAGTAGCAGATCCATGGATCATGCTTTGAAGAACAGCCAACTTTGTTGTTTGGGGTTTGTGGATAATAATGTTCGTATGTGAAGGCTCATGATATATTGAAAAGGAATGTTTACTATTGATTTTAGTTAAGGTTAAGTCCCAAAAATTGATAGTTTGATTGACTTCTACTTGAATTGTGAATTTAATTTTGGGGTATAGATTCTTTAAATGTTGAATGAAAGAATCTGATTGTCTTTGTGTTCCATTAAAATACGTTAATATATCGTCAACATACCGATGCCAATGAATGGAATTTTTTATAAAAGGGTGTGGATTTCCAATCCTAAATGATTCATAGACATTTCGACCAGATAAAGACTTAATGCGTCTCCCAATGCTCATCCTTCTTGAGTAGTATACACATTGTTATTGAATTGAAAATAATTCTGAGAAAGACATAATTCGAGAATGCATAACATTTCTTGTATAATAACAATATATGTATGTTTTTTTCCAAGATACTTTGGTTTATCAACAATGTGTCCCCCGTATAAGAGGTAAGAGGTTGATGACATCAAACGATGTAAGTTTACTGTTGGGTGGTTAGGCAAAATCTTCAATTTTGTTAACCAGCTAGTGTAACGAAGCGTCGTTACTAATTAATATTATTGCCCAAGTAAGTCACCTCTACCGAAATAAAGGAATCAAACTTTGGTACACTACGTGTATAAAAACCCGACAGCAGAGTGTAGCTCCTGATAAGCGAGTCCGCGTTCCGGCGACATTCTCAATGACATGACGTGTCAACTTCAGAGTATAAAAGCAGGCCGGTCTCCCATCTAAAGATGACTTGCGAGGAGACCACCGTAGCTGAAGTAGTAAACCCGAGATACCGAAAGTAGAGTTTTTCCATTTAATCCGATAAATGGAGAGTAAGTATATTCTCGACTTTGCTAACTAATAATTTTTCCGTAAAGATTCAATTGCCGAATTTACATTTCAATAATTCTAGAAAACAGTCCAGTGTTGACGATTGTTTTTCCTGAATATATTGGGAAACGCCGTACTGTTCATAATTAATTATTATTTTCTGTCACTATTTGAATCTGAATTTACATTTCAATAATTCTAGAAAACAGTCCAGTGTTGACGATTGTTTTTCCTGAATATATTGGGAAACGCCGTACTGTTCATAATTAATTATTATTTTCCGTCATTTTTTTGAATCTGAGTTTATTTCGATAATTCTAGAAAACAGTCAAGTGTTGACGATTGTTTTCCTGAATAGATAGGGAAGCGCCGTACTGTTCATAATTAGTTATTATTTCCCGTCACTATTTGAATCTGAGTCTATTTCAATAATTCTAGAAAACAGTCAAGTGTTGACGATTGTTTTTCCTGAACATATTGAGAAGAGCTGTTCCGTTCATGATTTAATAATATTTTCCGTGAAGAATCAATTTTTGTTTTAATTTTCAATCAAATTCTACGAGACGATTCAGTGTTGACAGTCGTTTCATATGAATGCAATGATGAATACCAGTTTAGTTAACAATTAAGAATTTCCGTAAAGAGATTGAGTTCCATTTCAAGTTAGGGATTCCCCGTGAACAATTTAATAGTAATTTGTTCTTCCGAACACTGATTCCGTATTTCTATTAAACCAAAAGATAAACCGAGGCGTAATAAATTGTCATAAGGAGAGACACAGTAGTACACGGGTGCTTGATCACCTCTCAAGTAAACAGATTTCCGAGTCGAATTCAGGAAGACGTGTACAATCTGATATTCTCATTTCTTACATCGTGTTAGGGTATATTGACCTAATCGAGATACCAGCTGTTAGTGAGCCTGATAAAAAACTTTCGCGGAATCATTTGGATTTAATAATCGAATAGCGTACGTCATATAGGGATGACCGAATATCACTGTCTTATAAATGTTGTCATTTCCAGTGAAAACTCTGTATAGATATTTTGATTGTTGATAATTGTATATAATATTGTAAATAGTTAATGATTTATTTCTGTCAATAAATAGCTACAAAGGTTTGTCATCATTTTATTCAAGGCAAAGACATTATTCTTCTGTAGGAAGAGCATCTCTCAAATACCAACCACAAAACTAAACTAGAAGAACTCTGACCTTCTTACTTGTAAGAAACCCTGGCAGGTCTGCTAAGGTACATGACCGTACCGTAACCTTAGGGGACAACTAATCTTCCACCAAAATTAGTCATTTGGGCGGGAGTTGGTTACACTAGTTAGATCTTTCAAAACAAATAATACTGTAGGAAAATATATTAAAAACAACAAAGATAAGAATAAAAAAGATCAAGAATCAGGAGTATACAAAGTAGAGTGTGAAGATTGTGATGAATGCTATATAGCCCAGACAGGAATCTTTCAAAACTTGAATTGCAGAACATTTTAATGCCAACAAAGGAGATAAAAAGTTTTGAACCACATTAAAGAAATTGATTATCATTTCAAATATGATTTTGAGATTCTCCATGAGTCAGTTGGAAGTAAAGTATTAAACAATTTAGAGAAAATTGAAATTAATAGGTTTAAAAATACAGAAAACCTTTCAAATGATCAGAAAGTCACAATTCTCCATTATCAAATTTATTTGTAAGTAACTCTTATCCTACTGTATACGTACCTCACTCTGCCTCTGCTTCTTAATCTTAATTTTTATATTTAAGGAATAAACCGTAGTTTGTGAAACCATTGTTTGATGAAGCCACCGTGTGGTGAAACAAGTTACGTTTTCATTAATAAAAACGAAGTTTGTGAAAGTTAATGCAAGTTTGTGTTTTCATTAAAACTATAGATATGAATTTTAAACAAATAAGCACCAAAACCATCCAAAGCCCAGTGCATTATAATGGACACCATCCTCCTACTCTTTACCTCGCTCTCATTGGCTTATCACACCACCACTACTCGTATCGCCATTGGTGGACCCGCGAAATTCGAACTCAAACCTTTCAAAAAATGACCTAATAATAATATAATTACGGAATCTCGATTCATTGATTCGACAAACAGTATTTTCGGGATGATTTATTTGCGTCAGGTCTGATCAGATTTTTAATCTCTGATCTGCTCTCATCTGATCTGATTTGCACATAATTAGCTTTGTATCAGGTTTGATCAGCTTTTTAATGGGTTTAAATCGCGTTCATCTGTTCTGTTATGCTTTTATCAGGTCTGATCTGATCATAAACAGCCTTCCATCAGATATAATCAGTTTTATATTACGTTAGAATTTGGTTTATTGGGGAAAGGACCAAGGGGGGGAGCGGTGGGGTTAGCGATTGGTAGCGACGTAAAAAGTGAAGTGAAGGGGTGTAGCCAAATAACGTTGAAGAGCTGATGTGAAACATTAATGACAAATATGATGTGATGAAAGAAAAAGAAGAAATCTCCCCCAAAGATCAAGTTCAGTGGAGTAGCTACAACTGGGTTTCTTCTCATTTCCACATTTCCACTCTTTTTTACGTCAGCGAGTTTTTGTAGAAAACTTGATTCCTCGTTCGATTCTTAAAAGGAAGGCTTCCTGAGAAAATTCGATTAGAGCAGTCGTTATCCAAACAGCTTGAAGAAAATGTTAGATGGCTGCTAAGGTTGAAACATTCGATCACCAGACGCAGGAAAATGTGCATCAAGCTGTCATTTTTACCTGCTGTTACATACGTTTAGGTATATGTAATTTTTATGTTTGGTTTGCTGAGTAAAAATTTATTTTATCAAAAGGTGACAATTATTGTGAGTATTTCTCTTTTCAAAAGAATTATAAATTCGAATAGGTCTTCTGGCGAAGTTTTTGAGAACTGAACGCACTTATAAATTACTGTCGGTGTAGTGATGTGAATTATGTCTGGTGAATTTGCAATTCAGTACTTCATCCTAAGTGCCGTAAATTGGCGAAGAATTCACGTGAAGTTATTCTGTAAAGGTAAGGATAAGGGTGAGTCGAAACGTGATTTAACTGCCAGCCATCCAAGAGATGACAAGGTGAATGTTAATAGTATGAGTCTGATTGAATTGTATGGAAACGTACAAACAGTTGTTAAGCTGCTCTTTGTTGTGACGTTAAACTTTCATAATAACTGATTTTTGTCATCAGTGCACTAGAATACATACAATGATTTCTGTTCAGCACTGTAAACTCGTTGTTTCCGGTAAAAACAACATAAATACTTCTGAATTTCATATAATCGTCCAAAGAAACTTTAGACTGGAAATAGTCTCTAGACTCAAAGTTGAAATGGTCACAACACATAAATATCCTGTGCAAAATATTGGCAGCTGGTGCATATGTTATTGGAAGGTTAAGAAAAGTTGTTAATAGTGATACTCTCATAATATACTATTTTGCGCTCATACAGTCTCATTCGTCATATGGCATAGCTGCATGGGAAGCAAAATGTTTTAATTTCGCAAAAAAAAGCAGTTCGTAGAATGTTCCATCTAAACTTTCAGACCACTTGTAAACCTATCTCTATAGAACATAAGATTCTGACGGTACCATCAATTCTCATATATAAACTTGTAGTATAGGAATCTTCCATCCCTATACGAGTTTACCTAGAATCCCCGAATAGACCTTAATTATATTAATTATTATGTAAGTATATGTTTAGATCTCGGATCTGGGTTACCAAGCAATATGTTAATATATTACATAACGGCTAACCTAGATACCTCGAATCGTAGATTAGTTTAGTAGAACATTAAACAATAAACTGTGACATAACATGTATATATAGTAATGTGGAGCATATCAGAACATATAGTAGTATACAGTATATTCATTGTCCACGCATTTGACAGTATAGTCAATGTACCTGCCTAAGTTGTAATTCTGAGAGAAAGGCATTAAGCCATAATGGCGCCGAGCTCTACCTTAAGTAAAGTGACTCTTTTTTATACGTGATGTGTTTCCTTCCCCTATACCTCTACCAGGACCACGGGACAGTTTAGGGCAAACCGCCCAATCAAAGAGCTGATCCCCCACAAACTGCTATCATATGCTCATAAGAACATTCATAAATCCAAAAAACTCAGTGAACGTGGAAACTACAAAACAAGAAATAGTAGCACTCTTCAAATAAGTCTACACAAAAGTGAATTATTTGAAAAGAGCTCACAATATCCATCTATACAACTTTTTGATAAGTTACCATTATCGCTTAAATCTTTAAATGAACGTTGTTTTGAAAAAAAACCGTCAGTGGAATCTTAAAGAAGAAAGCTTATTATTCTGAAATGGAATATTTAAATAACACATTTTAATTCATTCATCAGAAATAATAGTGTGTAATAATGATTTTCTTTTCTTTTCTTCCTATATGTTTATTGTGAAATATTGTATTGCAAATCTATGTCAATATATAATCGATTGTGATTTTGATAGTTTTAGGACTATGTTCAATGTACTTATGTATGTAATGAATTAATGAATAAACTAAAGAAAGCTAAACTAAAGTGAACTATTCATTCTGAAGGTGTCGCATTATTCGTCATTTTCGGTCGACTTTGAACTTGGCTTTGATAGAGAAGTTCGTATCGCGAGAACCCCAGCGATTTATTACCTCGATTGAATTGGTTGAATATATTTCACTGTATTAGTGTAACTTTTAGGTGATAAATGAAAATACACCCACTAGATTACGTTCTAACGCTTCCTCAAACATATTCGCAAGGTAGATCTCGACTAAGTTATCTGCTGCATTTGACGTTAAATTTTCTGATGTAGCTGTCTATTTGATTTCAATCGCGGTCGCGTATGTGGGCCTTCCAAGCGTTCTCCAAGAGATGCCCATAGAACGATTATACAAATTGTTGGGGGAGACGTAGATCGTATGGAAATGCGGTTAACCTTTTAGAGATATGTTCGTTTTGTCAATCACATTTCGTATTACGTTAGCTTTACAATGAAACTCGTTCCCAATTCGCAGCGAATCTCTCTAACCAGACTTCTTTTTGTTGCAGGATGGTCGCCAGTCGGAAACTACGTGAAATACGTGTAACGTGACTGCATTATTTGTGTACATAATCCGCAGTGGACATGGTGTCATCGGAAGGGATTTTACTGAAAATAGCACTTTTGTCTATGTGTGCTGCACTAGGTAAGATAATTTTGAAGTGAATACTAGTAGATTTTTTTCATAATCCAGATTAACAGAAGATATGAGTAGAGATTTGAAAACTTATTGACTGGAGAAGGACAACACTATCAACCATATGTTGAATCAGACACATGATCATGAAGTTATGGAAATATCACACATTTGAAATTCATCAACTGTATAGAAGGCTTGTTTTTGAAGAAATGTCTAACAGTATCCATCCCTAGGTTCCGATGGAGAACGCTGTTTCTAAGGAACCAAGATGCATCTACGATGTTCCTTAGTTTAATATTCAGGAATATCTTAATGATTTGGCACTCACTGGCACAAACCCATATCTTAAGTCTATACGTGCGTACAGGTTTCAGGATCTGTTCATATAACTAATTTACTGTGTGTAGATAGAGGATTTTCTACACGCATTTCTCATTTCTTTTGGCGTGATCTTCTTAGTGTAACTCTATCTTATGTAATATAACTGATAATTAATAATCAGGAGGTCTTTCTAGTCATGATCGATCGGTAACGTCATAAACCTGTAGTTCCAGACAGCTGTTTGCTCTACTCATAGAGCTTATCAGAGGAACAAACAAATTTGAGCGCTATGAGAAGAACAAAACAGCTGGTTCAGACAATACCTCTGCAATGAGTAGCTTAATGAGTCATTTACTAAATTAGGCACATTTGGGTAGATCACATATGAAAGAGATCCTAGAATTGAGCCTTGTGGAACTCACTTTCAATTGATAATAAATTGGATTTGAATTCGACAAAGTTTTGTTCTATCACGTATTGAGACCTATTTTTTAGGTATCATCAATAAACTTAGACTTACACCCCGTAGTCCATATAATTCAAGTTTTTAAAATTAATAATGAGTGATGGATATGTAGCAATGTTATCAAAGAATGTTATGTAGCTTGGAAATTCAAACTATTACAGCTTTCGCCGAAACGGTGTCATGTAAGCCCGTAATGAATTCAGAGATGAAAATTTACTCTAATAGTATTCTCTTTAATAAACAAGATTTTATATAGTAATATGGAGAAGAACTTCGCAAAATTAAGTTTCTCCATCATAAAGCTTTATATAAAGGTCTCCCAACAGAATACAAAGCGGAAAGCTTAATCATTGGTTATAATTTTAGACGGTGGTAGTTCAGTTTACATCAAGCTTTAATAATAAGTATACGACCTTATTGTATTATCAAGATAAACCAGCCACGAGAAAAATGTACAATCAATTAGTTCAGTTCCCAATATTGTGGAGTATATTTGAATTAGGACTACAAAAAAAAAAGATTCAGATTGGGAGAATCGGTGAAAATTTCATCTTGCTCACAGCTGAAGAAAATTACACATTTATTCAAGGGATGTTCATGAAACCCTGAACTGGCAAGTAGTAGCAACGTTTTTGAAAGCAAATGTATTTAAAATACATTAATCGTTCAATGCGTTCGACTAGCTTGAAGTAATTCTCCTCTAGACTGCAGAAGTTCGAGTAGGGCTTTGGTTAGTAGTTTAGCTGCATGTGACATCGAAACACTCTAGCATGAATGAGTCGAGTTGGCATTTCTATCGTATAGAATTCATACGTATCTTTATTTCGCATTCCATATAGCTTTATTTAAAATGCAAGAGATATTCAAATAGGAACATAGTTAATATAGCAACATCGTTGATCTGATTTGTGCGCTGTTACAAGCTTCGTATCAGACTTTATGAGACGGAAATGAAATTTTGCAAAGTTCCTCTTGGTATTACTTCATGATGTAATAGTTCTTATCAGAGGCAATATTATTGTAGTAAATTTTTATCTTTGAATTCGCCTTTCAATGACAAGAGGATTTCTATCACATATTCTACTTCGGTATTTTTATACGAATATTCCTACCCTGGATAAGTATTATCTGAATATGATATTCAAAGTAACAGTATTGCAGTATTTACAATCACATTTCCAACTCAATAATGACGATATTCAATCAATCTCCAGAATATTGACAGGGAGCAATGTACATCAAAACATGATCTCATTATTCATGAATACAGGATGAGAAGCGAATATATTCCTCAATTAAAAGAATGCATCAGATAAAATGTTCATTCCTTCAACTAACTCAGGGAAATATTCATCAGGGTTCAAAGTAATTCAACAACAATTATTAATTCAATCAGAAACAATAGACAGGAGGGAGCAGGAATATATAGCGAACGCCCATTCAGAGGTAGAATATCTCTGGGAAAACATGCCATTATCCTCCAAGTTGCAATTCTGGCTATATCGCGTTATGGGAAATGTTGATTCAAACCTAATGTGATAATCAGGTTCTTGGGGGTTGTAGTTGGTGATACTTAAGTCGAAAGGAATTATACCAAAGTGGATTTAATGATTTAGTGTTATAGCTAACATATATAGTTAATAGCACTATATACAATTAACAACTTGTTAATAACTTTGATGACTCTTTGATGACTGACTCAATAACTGCTCAATAACTGACTTAATCAATGTTCTACAGATCTATTGATACTTTATTATAGAGGGACTCATCACTTTGTTCTTTCATCAAGTATTATAACCTCTCGACTCTGCTGATGTTACGTTTCACAATAATCACGTTTTTTGTTCATGCACTTTCTAAAAAAGCTAGTTAAAACACAGTTAGGAATATATCTTCTCATGATGATAATCAACTTAAAGTAGGTGAAGAAATCTTGAATTCCTTGCTAGTCTCAAGTAAACATAATAATAGCATTACGGATTTACATAAGGATGCTAAAAAAAATTATGATGAAGCTTTGGTAGAAGTAAGGGAAAATCAATGTGAAACGAAATAAGAATATCAGATAATAATAACAAAACAATGTGGTTTATTTGTGATGACATTTGGAGAAGGGTATCAAATGAGAAGGAATGCCAAATTTCTGGATCACCAGAGCATATAGCCAATGATTACAACGAATTTTTGATGGAATCGGTTTCAGCTTTGGTACAAAATATCAATAACCAACAGCTTCAATGTGATGGCATGATAGCGAACTGTTTATAAAGGAAGTTAAAAAAAAAATTTAGCAGTGGCGTGGACGAAATTCCCGCAAATATTATAGAATCAAGTATTAACTGTATAAAAACAGTAATATGCTACATAGTAGATAATTCATTTAAATTTGGCATATTTCCTCAACAGTTGAAACTGACTATCTTTGATTAAACCTCTTTTTAAGTCGGGTGATCCAAAGAAGTTGAAGAACTACGAACATATGAGTCTGTTAAATAGTTTTTCCAAGGTATTTGAATTGGCAATGTAGAAAAGAGTGTTATATTTTTTCAATGGATGTAATCTTTTTTACACAACACATCATTGATATCTGAGGGATAAGTCAACTCAAACAGCAGTTTTTCAATTTACTCAGAATATCGTTAAGTCTTTATAAGAAAACAAATTAGCTGCCGGCCTATTCATAGACCTGTCAAAGGCATTTGATTGTCTCAACAGACTATTCAATAGAAAAATTACAAAAATATGGTGTTAGAGGAAATGCAGCAACTCCTTTCATATCATACCTCTCAGATCGTTCACAGTGTGTTTCAATTGCCAAGAATAGAAAAATCTTGAAGTTCAATAAATTACCAAACCACATGGGAGTCACACAAGGCAGAAAATGTGGGTGCTATATTGTTTCTAATGATGATCAATGATTTTAATAGTATAGCTAGCCAAGAAAATTCTGCAATTACTAATTTTGCAGACGATGCTAATATTCTGATGGCAAGCAAAGACCAGAAAAGATTAGAACAAAA
This sequence comes from Endomychus coccineus, assembly GCA_958510875.1. Classification (NCBI taxonomy): domain Eukaryota; kingdom Metazoa; phylum Arthropoda; class Insecta; order Coleoptera; family Endomychidae; genus Endomychus; species Endomychus coccineus. The sequence goes on from OY294068.1 coordinate 7,266,102, forward strand.
ATGTAACAATTTGTTTAATCAAGCAAAAAGCTGGTTCGACAGAAATGAATTAGTTATTAATGAGGAAAAGAGTGATTTAATAATCTTCAGAGGTAATAAATCAAAAGACAGACCTTCAAGTTTGCTGATTTTCGGCAGAGATATCCTCACTGTTAAATACATCAAGTTTCTTGGAATCATTATTGATGAATTTCCAAAATGGTCACTACATATAGAAGACTTACCGAATAAGCTGAATCAGGTCTGCTATGCTATCAGGTTGATAAGGTAAATAAATAGGGATAATGTTAAAAAAATTCTGTACTATGCGAATTTCGAATCGTTAGTAAGATACGATATTATATTTTGGAGTGTAAATTCAATAACCAACTCAATTTTTTTAGCTCAAAGACGAATCTTACGCATAATAAATAGATAAATTTGAAGAAACAGAACTACTAACAGTATATGATTTATATTCGCACGAACGTCTTTTTCATTTATTTAGAAATAAGATAAGTTTCTTATAAAATAGCACTAATGTAAATTACAATACTAAGAATTAAGTAAAAAGGTTATCCTATTTACAGATTATCCTTAACTGAGGAAGATCCATCTTATAAGTGAATCAAAATTCATGATAAATTGCCAGGTTGTATAAAATTGATAACAAACTATAAAGAATTTAAAACAGAAACTGAGAAGCTACTTACAAATTTGGAACATTACTGCTTAAAGGATTATATGTGATATATCTTATGAAAATCAACCAACAACCATTTCAACATGTTTGTCCTCTATATACAGCTATGCTATATTATCTCAATTACGTTTCATTAATTTTTATGTCTTCGAAATTATTACTTAATATTGAATTATTGATCTTTATACTTACTTGTAATTTCATATTATTATCATATTTTTTGAAATGTTCTACATTGTATACCAATCAGTAATTAGAGAATAAGTGAAGCTTTCTATTCTAATATTATTTATCTGGTTGATAGCATGGCAGGATATAAAATCACAAAGGATAAATGCACAAACAGGAGAGTACATTACGAATATGAACATATACATTTCTTCCATTAAGTAGATATAGTATTTTCCATAATATGATCCTTTGTTGGAGTATATTCATCGTGAAACTTCGTCTGGTTTGGTGTTTGATTCATTAAACATTTTCGTCATGTAGTTTGAAAGGAATATGGAAGTTGATGGTTCTCGTTCCATCAATAATATATGTTTCACTTAGTAGAAAAATGATACATACAAATTACTCATATTACAATGAAAATGAGTTAAATTTCCAGTTCTTGAACGAGAGTATTGGGATATCTTTGTACCGTCTTGTGGTGAATTCAAAAGTTTTTCAGGAGGTTAAGTTATATTATTGACACATGCATTATGTCCTTCGACTAATGTCACTTAGACTTTGAAATCTATTGTGATCTCCGTTCCATTTACTCCCAGCCCCACTCCAAAAGTCTAGCAACTTAAGATCAGAGGAGCCTATTGTGGTCTCTGGATTCAAAGTTACTACTCTAATACAATTGTACCTGAGAGTAGTTGGAGCCTCGCTGTCCTTTAAGATAAGGACAGGGGCTCCCTCCCCCTATTCGCATAACCTTCATTTTCGATCCACATTATGACCAATTTTCGCTCTTTGGTATCTCAAGGTTTCCATATCCGGTATAAATTGTGGTGAGTAGCCCAATCTCTCATCTAATACTATTAGATTTTCTCAATGGTTATGGAAATAAGTGGAGACATTATACGTTACGAAAGCGGTGGTGCTGCCAAAATAGTGAGGATACGGGTAACAAAAGAGTGAAATGGACGACACTGATACATTTTCATGTAAGCAACTCTGTATTTTAGTTAGCAGTCAATGAATTTCATCCATGCATGAATATCAACATCCGTGGGGGTATAAGCCAGGAATGTTTTTGCTGAAGCTGATGATATTTTTATAGTGTTTTAGCCTAAGGTCTAAGATATTACATTATATACAAGGGAATAGAGTGTGAGTTGTCCCGCAGTGTATTATCCTATATTTTGCACAACCGAGACTAAAACCTACAAATTCATTGGAAATTATCTAAGAAATATTCGGCATTAACGATTTATAAGAATTCTGTGAGAAATGTTCTTCTGATAGAAAAACATTAGTGATAAATCCTTAAAAAAGTCGATGACTCCAAGATTTGAATCTATGTCCTTCTATTTATAAGATCAACGAACTACCAATGGCTCAAGATTCGTTTGGTATTCCATATAGAATCTGATCTGTTCCACAGGGACGGAAATATTCTAGTCTCAAGCTCAAAAGGGAGTAAATATTGCACTTAAGTCACCAAATTTCAAAGTGAAATCAATGTTAGGATAAATATTTTCAATGAATGATAAGAAGGATGAAACATCATCTACGTATCTAAGCCAGCAATGAATATATTTTTTAGCTTGAATGGGGAAAATATATTGCATAGGATTTAAAGCCGAGAAATAAAGTGAACTAATACGTAGTGAAGTCATTATATCTCGGAATTTAATCTGAAAGAAATGAACTTGAGTCATTACTGCCTATGTCGGCACTAAAAGGGTTCTTTGTTGGGAGAGTAATTTTATTTCCTGAATATTATTTTAAATTGCCACAAGAATATAAATTATAATAGTATCAAAACAGTAGAGCTCGTGTATAAAAATCCACCTCATTTATGTGGAAGTTATGTTATAGGGCGTAATTGTTCGTGACATGGAATAATCCATAGTTTAACATCGATGCGCTCCAATTTCCGACAAATTGAAATGTCATAACCGTTTCAGTAGTACAGTTAGGAATTTCAAAATAAATTTGTTCAAGCCATAAAATAGACGTGAAATTCATCATTATATACTACTCACTCTACGTAGTTGTTCAAATGCAGATTGCATTTGAGATTTCAATCCAATTTCAAATGAATCTGAAGCAACGGTGGTTGGTACATGCTTGCATAGCCAGTGACTTCGCACAGTCTTTCACACGAAATATGTTGTCCGTGTAAGATCCGCCCAAAATCGGAGAATTGTATTTCATTCTGTTATTCCTACTAGCAGTCGTTCGTGCGTCTATATTAGAAGCATTTAAGTGCTGATGTCATCTACTATTTTACTGAAATACTGGAAGGAAAACGATGTTTGGATATGAAGTTAAGTTCAATTATTATTTCCCTCACTTAACGTAGTATGGGGGAGGTATTGTAATTGGTTCAAAAAAGGCCTGTATTTTCGCGGAAATATCCGTTCCCAGATTTTTTGTATCTATGGACTATTTTTAAGATTGCGCCGTTTCTATGAGTTATACTGAAATTTTGCATATCCCTTGAAGTATTGAAACTGTATTGTGTTTAGGTGCGCTAGTCCCTTCTCAATTAATTCTTTTGACATCCATCTCCAGTTTCTCAAATGTGATTATAATATTTTATCAAAGCATAATGTAATAAGGGTTCATACAGGTCATTTCCAATTTTCAAAACAAAATCATTTTTGAAAAAATTAAAGTTTCATGAAAATTAAAATATCTAAAAGCAAAGTAACAAGAGCATCTAGGGGTTGCCAGATCTTTTCTGCTCAACTTCAATAACAATTGTAGCATGAAGAAAGTAGGAGGATTTCTAAAATAAACATAAGACAATTCACACCTGCATCAATGAGGGTGATATGATACCATAGCTGGTATGGTCAAGATGGTTTCAATAAATTCACAGTTGTTTCTTATTCTGAAGTGAATCATAAACCGTCAAGATCAATAACCAATTTAGGACGGAAAACGAATGCTAAGCTATGAGAAATGTTAATGTTAACCATCTGCTTAGGTGGCGGTTCTTCCCAAACCCGCTGTTGATCTTGAAACGGAAGTTTCGAACGTCTTTCTTTCATAAGTTACATTATTAATTAAAGTGTATCACACGTAAATTGTGACGTAACGTAATATCTTATTAAATGTATTCTGTTTGTATTTATAATTAGTGAAGAAGGAAATCAGTTAGTAACATCTAGAAAAAGACAGATAGGTTCAGAAATCCCACCGAAAACTTTCTCATTGAGAGGCCTCAAGAAAGGGAAAGAATTATCAACTATCTTACTGTTTATTGAATAAACAATTCGGGAGTCTTTCCTCCAATTGTCGATTCGTTTTTGAGAAAGAGAACGCATCATAAATAACAAATCCTTCCTACCATTTGGAACAGGAAAGTACCGCAGCCAATCACGGACAGATATGTATAAAATGCTAAAATTCACGAATGGATCGATCGGTATTCAAGAATTCTGAAAAACATTACTCTATGGTGTTTTGTGATTGAACTAGAGACAGCTGCACCCCACATATTTATCTATTTATAATCATATACAATTGTGATTGTAAATATCATTTATGAAGGGTTTTGCAGGCAGGAACATAACTCAAGTTTATCTCTGATTGACATTGAAGTGAAGGTTTCAACCGCAAAGCTTAGCTCCAAATTTACCATACTAAGTAGATTATATCCAAGGCACGGTGCCGTTCTGTATTAGCGACACCTGGCGACAGGATCTGGCTATGTTCAGCTAGACGTAAACTGGTGGTTAGTCTAGGACCTCACCGCTTCCAACACACATATACACGCACACGGGATAATAGGAATAGCTAGGCGGTATACGTGACCGCAATACGTCCTCACCGATGTGATACGCAATTAACGACACAGAAACCCTAACGCAACGCAATTTGGAAGAAAGAACGGCTTCCACCGCACTTTCCATCCTCCAGGGGCTTGAAAATAAATACTTCTTGCCAGTTTTCTAATTAATATACGAGCCGAAAATTTAATTAGGTGTATTAATGGGATTTATGGAGATACAATGGAGTATCTGGAATTTGCTCATTCAACGTCACACCTGGAGAGCTGGATTTGGATACACTCAGTGAACCTAGTCAATATGCACATAAATTGATTGATAATAATATTTCATTTTCAGTTTGTTGAATAAACTTTATATATGATGATGAGTATCAGCTACTGGAGAAGCTATGGAGTACCTTCAACAAGTCAAAATAGAGCCAATATAATACTGTAATAATCTGAAAAGCTGGTATTTGGGAGCAATTGAATAAACTTATTTATATGGTTATTGCACACAAGCCAGGTAAACCAAATTCAGCTCAGATATTACTAGGTTATGTATTTTTATTGTTCCCTCAGGTCAAAGCCCTATGGGATCCAATGAGGCTACGGAGAGTGAAAACCTTATTGTAACTATTGCTATGATAGCTACCCTTCTATGCAACTCGAGGGTTGCAGAGATAGTAGAATGCAGGGTACACTACGAGAAGTGCCCTGTTGTTGGTAGTATGGTTTAAAATTAGCTGCCACCAGTCCCCTTTTACAGATGTTTTAGAGAATAGTTCAGGGAACGGAACTAGACTCGAAGGAGTTCCTCTCCAGTAGCACTTGGTATAAATAGTTTAGTAGCGGGGCCCTTCCTGGCCGATTTATACACTAGGCTAGTATGACAGCTTCACGTTGCTGAAGATGTTCGGAGTGACAAACACGACAGGATTGTTCACCTCCACTACAAGGTTATCTAAGGGATGGTGTTTCAATGAAGAACAATGAGAACAGTATAAGTTGTATATTGGAGAAAAGTTAATTGTATACAAAATAAAACAATAAAGATTACACGGATGTATATATAAGTATATATACTAAGTCCCATACATATAAACTTAAAGGGAAAAATATGTCATATAACCAACAAGAACAAACAATGAATTTAAATTAAGCCAATTTAATTTTGATGCTAGATATCTGAATAGTATATAAAAAAACAATATATAATAAATTGCATAAGACTTTATCGAGACCGATCAATCAGTGAATTATTGATTTGCCTGATGTAACGAAGCCAGGGAGTTGTTTCTTTGGGGGCTAACCTTAATTCTGAAATGGATCTACCACTCTGATGGAGTAACTATGGTTATAAAGTGAACCAGAGGGGCCACTGATAGTAAGATTGAGATCCCCGAAGGGTGACTCTCTAAATAGATCCCCTGTTGTTTTTATCCACAGCTACCTGGTTCGTTATGTATCGGTAGATCGAGTGAATTACACAACAAATAATCAATACAATGAAACTCTAGTTGTCCCGATGAACTCAAACACTTTCTGTCAAATTAGCCGCTGATGGCTAACTCTCCCTGTCCTTAAAGATCAGGGTCTCAATAGGGGTTTTTAGACCCCTTGAACTTCCAGATAAAAATTAATAATAATAATAACTACCCTTGTAGCAACTTTTGAATAGTGAGCTATCCCCAAATAATTATATCTTTGACCCTACAATTACGGTAACACTGATTCCAATTATACCTATCCTAAGTAGGTCCCTTAAATACACTATAAAATATGAGAAATTCGCAGATGGATCGCTACGCTTCTAGTAAGTCAAAATACCCTATTAATGCTTACATTTACCGGGGTGATGACCTCAGAATTTTTAGCTTGAACACAGACTAAACAGCTTTCTCTAAAGACTTACCCTGACTTAGTACTTAATCCTTAATCCACAGGGTAACTTAGACACTTGAGCTTACACTTCACGGCTTACACAAAATGTATTACGCGGCGTCTTTTTGTTAATTTTATAAATTACACCACGAAGCTAGTTCTCTCTCGCACCCAGATCAAAATTATCTAAACGTTAAGGGCAACAAATTCTCCAAAATATCAAATTACTATAGACTTCTATCATCAAGTTACTAATGACGTTCTCCACAATTTCTTTTATAGGTTATTATAGATTCTAGTTACCAAATAATATTCCCTAAATAGCAAATGATATTAAAGTAAAATGTAAGTTCTCTTGAACTGGTACTTGAAATGATTTAAGGTGAATGAAAATAAACTATAAGAATGATACAAATTGATTTGAATGACTTAATTTACTTTGAGTAATAACGAAAGAGTAATATAGTTGCAAAAATTAGAAATCTTGTAACTTGTAATACAACAAAAACAATCAATTGACTACGTTAAAAAATATTAATTAAAAGAATTAAAGGATCTGACTTTGAGAGAGAGACTGAGCTATATGTACAATGAACTAGCTTACCCAACAAGGCACGAAAAAAAAGAACTGGAACTGCTCTTGCAAAAGAGTTTTCATTTTTATAATTTGTCTCCCCCCCGAAATTGGCCTCCTGATTCGCTAACCTAAAATTCAAACGGACCAATGAAGTTGGTTGTATCCCGTTGCACCTTGCACTAATACACAAATCTGTATTTAGAGTTGCCTGTATTCCCACATCGAGGGGCAGTGAGTGACCACAAAAAATGATTTCTCCAAACCCTGCTGACTAAGTAATTAACTCCGTATGCGTAGAAAGTGCAAGGTCCGCGGAATAGCGCCTCGAAGGCTCTAATTCTTAAAAATCACGTACAACTTGTAAAAGGTATTAGATGGCGTATCTCTGGCGCCAGACAGGAATTCCATTATTTCAATCTGAATAAAACTCTAATTGTTGAATATAGAATGTATATGTATAGTCTGTTCCTATCAGGAATTTAGAAATTTTAGATTTGAAATGCCCGTAAAAACGGAACTACACTCTACGGAATGATTTGAGTTGTACTCTCATGTGTCAAGTATTCCTGGTTTACTTAGAGTGGCTTAATTTTCGGGAGTTTGCTCATGCTTACGCTACTTTGATTCAATCGTTAAAAAAAAAATAATAATCCCCCGGATTATTACATCACCCTCACCTTAAAGAAAGAGCGGGGTTCGGAAGGAACCAAGCTCCTTTCTACAACCGGTATTATACGTATGTTTTGATCCATCTGCCAAGTTCTGACCAGCGTGGGAATCTAGGGGTACTAGACCCACCTTCACGCTCAATATATGTATGATCATCAGTCCGATTGGACTTCCCAATAACCTAAATCCTATTCAACATATTCACGTGGATTTACCACATGACTACAACAGTACAATCCTTAAGAGCTAAACAATGAAAGTCTACTTCTGTTTCCATATTGTCACAACACTTTTTTCGGATTGACTTTTACGCACTAACCCGCACTGTCACTCGATGGTTTCACATACCAGGACGCTCGTGGAGACTGGACATGGACCTGCCGTACAACGAACAGGCTGCTGATCGTCTTCCCTCGCGTTCTGTCCAGTGGAGGGTTGGATACATCGCATGGGTGGCGGTGGAATCTGTGGTGGTGGAAACTACAGCTGCTTCTGGTTCCCTTGGGATGACATTGGTTGATGGAGCGGATGGAACTGCATCCCCTGGACTTCCATGGGCGTGATGTCGGTTGACTAGGAAGGCGGTGAGGGTGTTCCATAGACAGGCGAATAGGTGTAGACCCCATCCGAATAGCTGGTACAGGCTCCATCCGTTTAGGCCGACACCAATAACGAACTTCACCAATCGGAATATACAGTATAGGCCCAACAGCCCGTTCATGATGGTCCCTATGCTTTCGAACCAACCCCATATCTGCCGGATGGTGGACCTGACGAGACTGGTAACCTCTTCTTTGCTGAATAGTTTGAGAGTGTTGTACCCTTGGTCCAGAGACTCCATACCGGACACCCGTCGCGCTATCATCGTTTGGACTGCATCTCTTTCCATGCCGAAGATCAGGTTCCGTTGGCTTTTTCTCATGTCCTCGGATGTGTATAGTCCCCCTGCGCTAATCAGCTTGATCGGTTGGAACTTCAATTGGTCCTCTGCTTCAATCTCAATGGTCAGTGGTATAAGACTCGTCAGTGGTAGTGGGGAGAGGCCGATCCAGGTTCCCTCGACTTGGTACAATGGTGGCATAAGGCTATTACATTCCATTTGAACAGCTACATTTTTGGACGACGTGGGTCAACGATGCCATGATTTTGTAAGCATTGAAATGATTGAGCTTCGTTACATTTTTCCGCTCCTAGTTCAAATGAGTAGCTTGCTCATCCATTTACTACTACCGAAGAGTGACTGTGCATGCCGCAATGCGAGATGGTCCTTGTAACCTCTACCAGACAGGCGCGTGCGTCTCTTTGTCCGTAATCCCTTCATTATAACTTGTCTCCAGTGAAACCATCGTTGCGTTTATCGGGTCCTCTTCTCAGTCGTACACGATCGACCCATTGCCATTACCTTAGAAGTGTTGTCACCAGGACGGGGTATATCCTTGGCACTCTGAAACAGATCCCGAGAAAAAAAGGGGGGGGGGGAGGGAACACAAAAACAACAACAAACAAAAAAAAATTTTTAAGAATCAGGCCCCTTATTGTGACATACCCCTTAACTTCCAAACTCTATCCCCTTATCAGTGATAACATGAAATTTGGGTATCAACGACCCAAGGAATACGAATAACGCAAAAAAAGGTCGTATTATCTCTACCCGTTTCCCGACCATCTTAAAGGTCTATGAATTTCCTTCCCTTCCCCTAGGACTTACTCAATTCCCTCTCTCTCTCTCCCTAGGGTTACGTTATCTCTGAAATACATGGGGAGGATCCAACTATCCCTCAATTAAGAGCCCTTACCCTCCGGCGCAGTGATCCCGTTCGCAGGGTGCTGCAGCCACGGAAGCTGGAAGGGTTACTACCCCTTTCCAGAGGTTTCTAGCTCATAGTGAAAGCTAATCTTATTTTCAACAAAACACAAAAACAAAATTTAAACGGAACGCGGTGACTGGAAGAGTCAGAGGTTCCGAATTTACTGACTATACTTTGTTCATAGGGAACCAAGGCCAAGACTCACAAGAGAGAACTAACTTGACACTGCATATAAGCTACTTGGTTCCGCTATGACGTCACTCGATCTAGGGTGAGGGTGGCTATATACATCTTTGGTAGAGGAGTCTTGAAAATTGGAGTTCTTGTCGATTCTCCGGCTTCCACTTCCTCGATTTTACCGATGTTAACACGTCGTTACCCACACCTATTCGACTCATTCATACTCTGGGCGGTGTCCTGTCACCCGCCCCGCGCACTTTCTTGACCCAATTTCCCGGCCTCATAGACGACTACGCGTCCCGCTGCTCTGCAGGCGGCCTATCTGCTCAAATCCCTCATGGGTCTTCCAGAACATACAAACTCCTGTACCTGCGCTGGGTACTACACATTTTGGTATCGACCCCAAATTCCTGGTCCACTACCCCTACTGGCAAACCCTACCTGCCAGACTCACAATTGGCCTACCTGGCCTTCCTGTCCATCCTGGACTCAACAACTCCCTTCCAAACTTCGGGCTTCTTACCCGTCCTTCTCCCTTGGCACAACTGGCCCAACAGTCCAACCTGGACTTTCTCCGTACACAAAACTCTTCTGGCTTCCCTGGCCTAACCGCTTCCAGTTTGCCCTCTGTCCTTACTGGACATTCTTGTGCTGACAGCCCTCTTGAGTATGACCTTTACTGACCTCGGGTATGATGGACCTTTCTCCACCGCATCGGACGCATATTACGATTCAGCCCAATACTTCCTTGAAGGTTTATGCTCTACACCCAGTTTTGAGATGCTGGGTAGAGAACCTTCCACAACGACCGGCTGTAGCCAGGTTCCGCGTTGTTCGAAGTATGGGACATCTCCGACGGACGCATATTACGATTCAGCCCAATACCTCCCTGAAGATTATGCTCTATAACCAGTTTTGAGATGCTGGGTAGAGATCTTCCACAACGACCGGCTGTCGCCAGGATTCGCGTTGTTCGAAGTATGGGACATCTCGATATCGATATGCTTCGGCCAGTCGGAGCCGATCCTTGCTTCCGCATTACTGGATAAGGTCTACACATTGCCCCGCGTCGTACCCAATGTCCTTAGCACTTGAGGCACCTCCTGCATCTCGATGAAGTGCGCGAATACCCCTAACACCTACATTCGCGCACCATCCACACACTGGGATGAGGAATCACTGTACTGGACCACTCCGGTGCAGAAATTTAAATTTCCCTAGGCTACCTTTCCATCTCTATCAGGATTTGAGACAGTCCAATACAGTGACCTCATTCCCACTACGGGGTACAACTACCCTTCCAACCTGGTCAATAGGAATATCCGGTCCCTATTTTAACTAGAGACAGCATACGCCCATTGGCCCAGTCGCTCCTTTTTGGGGGAATCTTACCCCTCCGCCATGGATTCGGCTACCATCCAATTCTACTATCAGTTGCCCGGGAATGGTACGGGGGTGAGTTAATATAGATAATGTCGTGCGTAATATTTTACTATTAGTTTCTATAAAATTCAGTAAGCTTAAATATTTGCTAATCAGTAAGCCCTCAACTAATTAATCGATATAACAAAACTAGACTTAGGTAGCTCGTACATTTAAATTTCGGGGGCTGGTTGCCCACTGTGTTGGCGAGTAAAGGTTTACTAATATCTCAATATTATTTGAGATCCCATGGTTCCATTTCAATCTTTCTCTAGTAGGTGAGCACAATGCCAATCCATTAATTGCAATACACAAAAAAACGACAAAAAAAAACAAAAGTCCGTTCAAATCCCTCGGACCTTACCTACTGGCACTGACCTGTCCAACATTGAATCATGAATTACTGCTTTAATTTAGATTCTAATAACATTAACCCAAAAAAAAAAAAAAAATAATAGCGGCCCACGCCATCTTAACTTCATCAGCCTGTAAGCTCATTGACCTCATTTAATCTCAGGGCGCGCTGAACCGCCAGACTTGAATCTACTTGAATCCTGCATTTTCAATTTAAAGGGACCCCACGTGACTTCATAAATTATCCAAGCTGGGGAGAGCTTGGTGCGTTATAAAGGCTCTAACCCCTGCTTCGCGCTGCTGCGACAGGTTCCCACGAACTACCCCCCTAGATGGATAGCGTTACGCAAATCACTTCCCTACGGGCCAGCATGCGAATACTACGCTAGGAAGAGATCAAGCCTGGACTATCGTCGGGGTGCTTGCTCTTCCTGGTCATCGACCTTCCGAAACTGTGGGGTGTTCCCTAGAGTGTCCCTTCCATCCCAGGGATTATCCACTCTACATCCGTACACCGGGATAACAATTCCATATCCCTCACTAAACCAGTGTACTCACAAATCCATGCACATACACGTCCCTCGTGTCTACTGTGCCCATAACTCCCTTAATCCTCCAGCCGAACGCTCACTCGTCCCCACCCTGGACATGGGTTTTGAATTGAAAATAATGGTTACGGTCCGTTTAAATTAAAACCAGTTCCAGTTCAAAAGCAGTAATAAAACATGAACATATAAACATAAAATTTCAAAATCTACTATAGATGACAACCTTTAGCTATATCAGTGTTTCCTATCATGCCCTGTTTCTTAGATATGCTTTACTTCCATTCTACCTAGGACCAACATAATTCGTATCAACTGGATATTATACGCGAATGTTTTTAACACGAAACTCGTACTCCAGTCCTGGCTGTAACTATGCTAGCAGAAAAAGGAATTACATAAACAAAATGTAATAACACAATTATTCTCCTGGTCCTAGATCAGCTGGTTCCGATGTTTTCGCCTGAATCGTTAGTTCAGTTCAATATACAACAACAAAAAATTAATAATTCCTGTGAAGCGAAAACATCATCAAGCAGAAGTAAAGCACCTATCTTTGACTACAATTCGGAATGGTTCCGCTACCGGAAAGCCACTGTGTACCTGCTAGACACTACCCCAAAACAAAGAAAAAAAATTTGACCTATCGTTAGCTTTCGGCTACTTCTTTAAATTGAATTTAAAAGAAATTCAAAAATAAAATATTACTGGTGAATTTAATCTGCGTTGAAAGTTAGAGAAAAAAAAATAAAATTTTTGACTTGAATTGTTACTATAAAAAATTTTTTTAAACTGTTTAGGTTGACCCTGTAATACAAGACAAATAAAAAAAAAAAAAAAAATAAAAATAAAAAAATAAAAAAAATAAAATAAAAAAAAATTAAACAAGATGTAAAATTCCAAACGCAGAACTCCCAGAATCAAAATCTTTCTGCTCGAACACGTAATTAGTGCTTGTACACGAGAGACACCTTTTGATTCAATTCACCCGGCTCCTTCTCTTGCTGGTTCACTGTTCCTTGACCTAGTTACACAAAAAAAAAAAATAACATACACTTTCTCTTGGCCCTAGTCTGCAAGCTCCTACAATGCTGTAATCACTTATTTCAAGCTATTAACTAAAGCACCTACTATTTATTCTGATGGTCACACCCCTTTCCGATAAGAACCCGTTCCAATAAAAAGGTATACGGAAACCTTATCCGGTTCCCTAAATGAAAGGTTAATTTTTACCTTGTTGTTATTAATGGTAAACAAAACTTCCTAATTGGAAATAAATAATTTCCGAACTCTCAGTTGCTATGCCTGTTTTCACAGGCGCTCAGTGTATATATGCTTTATAATAATCTGACCTACTATTTACTGGGGTTATTGAACTACTACCCAATTATTTACCTTACTGTTCTATGTTCTCGACACCCCACACACTGTTGTTACCCTTGCTTTATAACCTTACTTTAAAACAAAACAATGAAATGTTTTGTTATTTCTGAAGCTGTCCCTACTAAATTTTTCGAAGACGTGGATTATCACCTTGTTATTTAGGCTTAAAAAAAAACCTAAGATATCACCGCTGCGACACCAAATGTAATAATCTGAAAAGCTGGTATTTGGGAGCAATTGAATAAACTTATTTATATGGTTATTGCACACAAGCCAGGTAAACCAAATTCAGCTCAGATATTACTAGGTTATGTATTTTTATTGTTCCCTCAGGTCAAAGCCCTATGGGATCCAATGAGGCTACGGAGAGTGAAAACCTTATTGTAACTATTGCTATGATAGCTACCCTTCTATGCAACTCGAGGGTTGCAGAGATAGTAGAATGCAGGGTACACTACGAGAAGTGCCCTGTTGTTGGTAGTATGGTTTAAAATTAGCTGCCACCAGTCCCCTTTTACAGATGTTTTAGAGAATAGTTCAGGGAACGGAACTAGACTCGAAGGAGTTCCTCTCCAGTAGCACTTGGTATAAATAGTTTAGTAGCGGGGCCCTTCCTGGCCGATTTATACACTAGGCTAGTATGACAGCTTCACGTTGCTGAAGATGTTCGGAGTGACAAACACGACAGGATTGTTCACCTCCACTACAAGGTTATCTAAGGGATGGTGTTTCAATGAAGAACAATGAGAACAGTATAAGTTGTATATTGGAGAAAAGTTAATTGTATACAAAATAAAACAATAAAGATTACACGGATGTATATATAAGTATATATACTAAGTCCCATACATATAAACTTAAAGGGAAAAATATGTCATATAACCAACAAGAACAAACAATGAATTTAAATTAAGCCAATTTAATTTTGATGCTAGATATCTGAATAGTATATAAAAAAACAATATATAATAAATTGCATAAGACTTTATCGAGACCGATCAATCAGTGAATTATTGATTTGCCTGATGTAACGAAGCCAGGGAGTTGTTTCTTTGGGGGCTAACCTTAATTCTGAAATGGATCTACCACTCTGATGGAGTAACTATGGTTATAAAGTGAACCAGAGGGGCCACTGATAGTAAGATTGAGATCCCCGAAGGGTGACTCTCTAAATAGATCCCCTGTTGTTTTTATCCACAGCTACCTGGTTCGTTATGTATCGGTAGATCGAGTGAATTACACAACAAATAATCAATACAATGAAACTCTAGTTGTCCCGATGAACTCAAACACTTTCTGTCAAATTAGCCGCTGATGGCTAACTCTCCCTGTCCTTAAAGATCAGGGTCTCAATAGGGGTTTTTAGACCCCTTGAACTTCCAGATAAAAATTAATAATAATAATAACTACCCTTGTAGCAACTTTTGAATAGTGAGCTATCCCCAAATAATTATATCTTTGACCCTACAATTACGGTAACACTGATTCCAATTATACCTATCCTAAGTAGGTCCCTTAAATACACTATAAAATATGAGAAATTCGCAGATGGATCGCTACGCTTCTAGTAAGTCAAAATACCCTATTAATGCTTACATTTACCGGGGTGATGACCTCAGAATTTTTAGCTTGAACACAGACTAAACAGCTTTCTCTAAAGACTTACCCTGACTTAGTACTTAATCCTTAATCCACAGGGTAACTTAGACACTTGAGCTTACACTTCACGGCTTACACAAAATGTATTACGCGGCGTCTTTTTGTTAATTTTATAAATTACACCACGAAGCTAGTTCTCTCTCGCACCCAGATCAAAATTATCTAAACGTTAAGGGCAACAAATTCTCCAAAATATCAAATTACTATAGACTTCTATCATCAAGTTACTAATGACGTTCTCCACAATTTCTTTTATAGGTTATTATAGATTCTAGTTACCAAATAATATTCCCTAAATAGCAAATGATATTAAAGTAAAATGTAAGTTCTCTTGAACTGGTACTTGAAATGATTTAAGGTGAATGAAAATAAACTATAAGAATGATACAAATTGATTTGAATGACTTAATTTACTTTGAGTAATAACGAAAGAGTAATATAGTTGCAAAAATTAGAAATCTTGTAACTTGTAATACAACAAAAACAATCAATTGACTACGTTAAAAAATATTAATTAAAAGAATTAAAGGATCTGACTTTGAGAGAGAGACTGAGCTATATGTACAATGAACTAGCTTACCCAACAAGGCACGAAAAAAAAGAACTGGAACTGCTCTTGCAAAAGAGTTTTCATTTTTATAATTTGTCTCCCCCCCGAAATTGGCCTCCTGATTCGCTAACCTAAAATTCAAACGGACCAATGAAGTTGGTTGTATCCCGTTGCACCTTGCACTAATACACAAATCTGTATTTAGAGTTGCCTGTATTCCCACATCGAGGGGCAGTGAGTGACCACAAAAAATGATTTCTCCAAACCCTGCTGACTAAGTAATTAACTCCGTATGCGTAGAAAGTGCAAGGTCCGCGGAATAGCGCCTCGAAGGCTCTAATTCTTAAAAATCACGTACAACTTGTAAAAGGTATTAGATGGCGTATCTCTGGCGCCAGACAGGAATTCCATTATTTCAATCTGAATAAAACTCTAATTGTTGAATATAGAATGTATATGTATAGTCTGTTCCTGTCAGGAATTTAGAAATTTTAGATTTGAAATGCCCGTAAAAACGGAACTACACTCTACGGAATGATTTGAGTTGTACTCTCATGTGTCAAGTATTCCTGGTTTACTTAGAGTGGCTTAATTTTCGGGAGTTTGCTCATGCTTACGCTACTTTGATTCAATCGTTAAAAAAAAAATAATAATCCCCCGGATTATTACAATACTATGGCATCAGATACGAATATCGAAAACGATTCACCAGAACGTGGATGCAATATGGCGGATGCGCCAGAAAATTGACAATCTAATGGCTACACATATTATGGCAAGAAATTATTAGAATCACTGAACCTGAAACAGTTTTCATATTTTGCAGATGTACGTAGTATCCTACCTATTTCAATTACATTCATTTCAAATTGGTCTAACTTCTGTTCTAGGGGTTTGTCAAATAATTGCCTAGATATTTGCGTTCCTATGTGCAATAGAAATTCCGAAAAAAGCATAATACAATTTAGAAGGTCTGAAGGATCCGCCGTGAATAGATGAAAAATATATTTCGAAGCATCGTTCAAATATTCTGCAAAACTATTTTAATTTGGATATACCTATATTATGGTAACTCTTATTAGATTTGTCCCATTCCACTTTATTGTACTGTGCAACCATCATTCAGTTCATGTATGAATGATATCGGCCGTATGAAGGTAATATTCAGGAAATAATGTCAAGCTAATGTAATGTGTTCATCAAAACGGAATTTGCTCATTCAACGTGTCACATGGAGGGCTGAATTTGAATAAATTCAGCGAACCTAGTCAATATGCGCATAAATTGATTGAAAATATGATACCATTGTCAGTTTGTTGAATAAATTCCACACATAATGAAAAGAGGCTGTTTTCAATGGATATCAGCAGGAGATATGAAGTACCTCCAATAAGTCATATATCGAAAACGAATCACGATAACTTGGCTGCAATATGGTGGATGCGCCAGAAAGTTGCATTATTTATTGATTGGATTACCCAGAGCGTTATGCCGAAAAAAATAAGATAGAATGCTCAATCATCCGGCTCTAGGAGGTAGATAAATGTTGATGATCTTATTAAAGAAATAAAGACAAGTTTCAACTTAACAATTTGGTTTTAATACTCTAGGGAATTATGATTGGAACAAAATTAGTTCGTTTAATAACATACTTATTTATAAATTAACAAAGTTCAATACTAGAAAAATTTGAAAGTGAAACAAAGTAGAATTCTCAATAATTTGATTAATTAACTTAAAATTATTAATTTCATGAAGGAATATAATTTTCGAACAAAAGGTTCAAATTTAAGAAATTAATTTGTAAATGAAAACAATTTTCGTTAGAGATCATGAAAATTTGTTTATGAAAATTTGGTTATTCCAACTAAAAAATGTTACCGTTCTTGAAATTTGGATGAGCTTGGAGGAAGTGCTCTGCCAAGAATTTCCTCTACAACATGGCACAAGGAATGAAAATAATTCGAAGGTAAGGTTCAATACAAGATGATTCCTCGATTTCCGTTTTCTAGTCTTCTAATTCGCGTGTCGCGAGACTTCTCTGGAGTTTCCGCGCATTAGTAATATAATCGGTTTCGCCTTCAAAACACAGATGTCAGTCATAGTCTCTTTCCGAATTTAATTATCTATAATTTCGAACAGAAACCGCTATTAAGATTATTCAAATAATTAGAATCAGTAACGTATATAACGTTACAACATATTATGGCAAAACTTATTAGGATCACTGAACCTGAAACAGTTTTCATATTTTGCGGATGTACGCAGATGAATGTCACACTTGTCAGTTCTGTATCTCACTAATTTCAAGTAAATACATTCCAAATTAGTCTAACTTATTTTTAATGGTTTGTCAAATGATTTTCTTGATATTTGCGTTCCTGTGTGTAATAAAAATTTCGAAGTAACCATCAATCGGCAAAAAATAATACAATTTAGGAGCTCTCAAAAGTCCACCGTGAACAGAAAAAATAATAGATTTGGAAGCATCTTTCGAATATTCCGCAAAAGTGTTATGGTTTGATATTATCGTTCACCTACGAATGAAATCGGCAATATAGAGGTAATATTCAGGGAATAATATCAAGTTCCTCGTAACTTATTGCGAAATAGAATCGTTACCGTAATGTTATGTGTTCAACAAATCGAAATTTGTTTATTCAACGTGACACCTAGAGGGCTGCGATTTTGCGGCACTTACTGTCCAATTCATTCTTATAATACTCTACGGTAATATGATATGCTGTTTTGTGCTGATGGTTACATATAAATTTCTCGTGACAGTAAAAATGGAATATTACCTGCTCCATTATCCTTACTGTTATTCCCACTGGAAGAACGTTTCTTCTTCTATGTATATCAAACATTTTATTCAGGTTTGAACAAATTTGGCCATATTCGAATGATAATATCCTTCGGAAATATTCAGCCAGAGTCTATTCCAAGATGGTGAGATTGTCATTGGTATTGAAATTCAGTTTATTGAAAAGTTTTCGACAGTGAACTCGACATTGAAGTGTGGTGGCTAAGCACATCAGAACACTTTTATTTTAAAATCATTCGTATGATTCAGCTCATCGATTTTTCTTTGAGCGAATCTAAACACTGAATCTACTATCCCCAACTGTATCCTCCATAAGATTGTTGGAAAAAAATTTTTTTTCGAGAGAGATTTAAGAAAACAGTCTCGACGAGATTCTCCAGTATTATCGTTGATGCTCCGTTATAATGGCAAGTGCATGTCGAGGGAAGGTGTGCATATCTTGGACTGATTTGATAAGTTCACTGGCTTGAAGAGGATAAGTGCTTCAGCTGAAATTAACAGTCAAACAGATAACCAAAGTAAGAAGGTTGTTGGACCTCAGGACTGGTGTCTTCTCAAGTATAGCTGTTCATGCCCTGCATGGAACTCTCGAAATCCGTATTGGGAAGATGACACTGTTTGAATTTTATTTGAAATGATAACAATACGATTGTGGTATGATTCAAAAAAAACTTGGATATATTATTCGTTATTATCAATGGAATTCAAGTGAATTAAGCCAATCATTTATATATTAGTCATGAGAGTGGGGATAGATTGAATTCAATCAATTTCATTGGCACTTCAAGGGACCTCGAACAACACCAAATGCTGTTCAAGTAAATATACTCATACAAATCTAGTTATTTAGAGATTAATATATTTATAATTTACAATGAACATAATGCAATCAACACTAATATGTTTATAGAGTACATTGAAATGCTGAATTAGTGGATGTATTGTTCTGGAATGGTACGGTATTTGGAATAAATTACTTTTATTGGTTTCGTGGCTAGGAGAATTCAGCGTGGGTTGTTTCCAAATTTGTAAATCAATTTGCGTAGTGAATTCGTCCAAATTATTTGGGTAAAATGATGTCACGAAACATGTTCGGAACATGCCTGGATAGAATTTAAATATATAAATAACTGGACCGGATTAATTTCATTTGAGTGTTTAGAATATGTCATCATAATTATGTTTGATGAATTATATAGAAATGAAAATCAAAACTCGTATGTCAAAGGCAATTGTGTTGTGTTTGAATTCAGCAAATATTTTTGTCTGTATTTCTATTGTTTATATTTATTCAGCTGAATGAATAAAATGGGAATGTGTGCCGAACAAATTAGCTTTCATTCAGAGCTTTAGATTCAAAAAATCGATATTGCAAGCCGTCAATCAATGATAATTTATCACATTGATACTTATCCCACTTGAATAACACTAACGTGACTATAGTCTCAACAACTAGCGTGTCAATTCTAGAGCAATTTTTATAGTCAAATATAAACTACATACAATGAGAACATACAGAGCGAAATGAATTTGAATCAGTCCTCGCATACGTGTTGTTGATCTCAGTAGATGTTATTACCTGATAATTCCTAAGAATCTTGCACATTTTGTAAATATTCCATTAGGTGTTACCATTTCTAGTCCATGTGTAGATGATGTCTTTACTGAGAAATATATACACCCGGTTACACTAATATTTAGGATAATTCCATCATTGTGATACCATTATTCACAAAGTTCTTAGTTTGAAGCTCTGCTGGTCTATTCGCTGCAAGAAGCAAGGTAGTGTCATCGACAAACAGTATTATATGAACTTCCAACAGGACAACAAGACAAGGAAAGGTCATTTACAAAATTAGTAAGAGGCACATAGCGAATATTGAAAGGAATCGAACACATTGCATTCTCCTTCTTTACCACGGATATTTAAAACCGAGAAACGACTTTCTCTCACAACAAGTTGAGTACTTTGCAATATGAATTACAATCAAAGTGTAATCTTGTATTACCCGACATTAATACAATGAGATTTGACTATTCGATAGAGTGTGCCAATGTTGGCAAACATGCATCATGAATCTGTTGTCGGTTAGTCTTCGAATTCAGACGAGAGGCCCAGAGGTTAATCTGGTTTCGCATATTCTCAACGACGAAGTTACGTTGCAAGCTCCGCAAATTGAAAATTTCATACAACAAAATTCGCTATTCAATAGGCTTTGAATCAAAATAGGGACGTTAGTTTCTGTAATACCTTCACATCAAACAAGATTACCCGTTAGCAACCGGTCCCTAGCACTAATCCGGCTAATGACCTGAAAGCATTTTATAGTGCCTTTGAATGTTTATTGCCGTCAAAATCCTTTTATGTTGCGTGAGGCTTGCACAGTTCCCAGGATTCATCAACAGTGCACCAGCTATAAAGATGAAAGTATATAGACAACATTTTCGCTGTGAACTTCAGTTTCTCAACTTGATGGGATATTATTCTCCACCTGGTAGAACGTTATCGTTCATGCAACATCTATTCCACAAAAATAAAGGTTTGTAGGTTACATCGAAGGTAGAAAGCGGTGACGGCAATTCACAGAATCACCAGTCATAAATTATCTACATAAAGACATTTTTTTTTCTCTCAACAAAAACTACTATAAGCAAACAAGAGGATGTGCAATGTGCATTCTACTCTCTTCTTTATTGGTCAATATTATTCAAGCGACTTGATACTTCTTTAAAATCAAAATTTAATCAATTTCCAAAAGTTTGAATGATGATATTTTGGAAATTAAAAGTGAAGAGTTTGATTCACATGGGTTTTGAACACGCTTGATGGCCAATTTTACTCACTCAAATTCACTGTAGAAAAAGAAACAAATAACCAGCTTCCTTTCGTTGATATCAACATTATCACTTGTAATTCAACATATACAGAAAATGTATTCAAACAAATACATATAAACAAAATAACTTTTATGGATTCAGATACACCAATCACTTATGAAATTGCTCCATTTAATAGTTTTGTTTGTAGATTATTGAACGCCCCTTTGAGCCAGGGAAATTATAACAACCAAGTTGAAAACCTCCAGAAAATATCGTTAGACAGGGGTTGTATTGCTATAAAAACATTGGCACTCATATTGGTTATTCTTTGACAAGGTATTTTTCCGCAATACACGCGTTTCAGCCGTAAAGTGGTCAAAAAATTAATTTTTGGTTCAAATAATGGCCAATTACTAGGAAATGCTTCAATAAAAACCTTAACATGTATTTCGTCAACAGTTAGCAACAATAACAAATATTTTCCACCAGGTTAGAAGCTAGAAGCTCACTGAATTAACTGGCCTGCTCCAAGAAATTGTCTCTATAAAAAACCCAGGCACTAGGTTGTAAACGCCTGACAAAACACGATTCGGCCTGAGAGAGCTATTGTGTATTTAACCTTTCTCCACCAATATATAGTAGGGTCAAGGTGTATTCATTCAGGCCCACCATATTGCTCTAGCTTTTAGACTATATCCATAACTCAAGCATGTAATAATGAATACACTTATATAGTTGAGAATGGTAGACTGTAAAACATGTTCTTGAAAATTATGACATTGTAAATTACAATGTATTCAACAATTATATTTTATACTTTATTCATGGTGGTTGATTCATCGGTTTCGAAAATACGCTCATCGTGAGTTAATCTGAAAGCTTCAATTCGGAACATTGATTTTCTCATGTTATTGTAGATATTAGGAGGGAGGAAGGAAGCTATCGAGCTGTCGTGATTACTCTCGTTTGGTATATTTTATAATCATCGGTATCTTTCCTCTGATCCTCCCAGAATTAGAACATGGCTTTTGATAGCACGAAGATGCTCGACGGAAATATCGAACCGTAGCTGATGTTTTATTTTTTATAAACATCACAATTTACATTTTTCGACAACCGACTCTGAGGCGACGGTCGAGGAGACAAATTGTTACAGATATAGCCTGAATAATGGCCGAGCGAGCTCTTTGATGTTGAAGAGGGATTGCGTGAGATGAATATCATTGGTGAGCCACTTTATACTACAGTTTTCTCCGGAAAATCGAATCAGCAGCGATATGCTTCATAATGAAATTTTGTTTGAAATTTAATAACTTTGGATCGAGAGTAATGATGCACCGACGATGAAACATAGTTAGCACTAATTAAAAGTTATAAAGCATGAGGATTATATTCGATCGAGTTGGCAATATCAATTAATTTTATGATAGTTAGATTCATATCGGGAGATATTTGTTTATCAAAAACAATGCTATTGAAAGAAGGATTGAAGTCAATGTATGAACAGTGTTATTCTATGAACGCATTGTCTTATGAGACTACAGCAAAAGTCGCAACTCGACATGGCGGTGATTGGTCATTGAAAGCCACAGAGGTATAGAATAGATTCCCATAAGCGCAATGCTTTACAAAAAGACCCCGTTTGAGAAATTTTGACAGGCGGCTTTCTCTTTCTAATTCTCTAAGTAAGTGAGCAAGTGGGTGAGGCATATCGGGATCGAGTGGAAAGAGAAAGGCAAAAAAAATCTACCTTCAAGTACTCTATTCTTGATGTCTTTGTGTGAAACACGTCCAGATACCCTAAGCGGAGTACAAATTACCAGTTGATATATTTAATACAGTACTGCTTGTGATGATCTTGAAACCAATGGGATTATCAAAATGTTTTTGGATTTATAAATAAAATTTTAGAGAACAATATCATTCACAATATTTTTTGGAGTTCTTGGATTCTATCCAGAAGAGAGCTATTCGTTTGACTCACGAGTTCATTGACCTCCCCAGAACATCGTAGAAAAGTGGGAGATCTCTCCATTTTGTATGGATATTTTCATGGTGGATGTTCATCAGAAATCTCGTTTGTATTATTCACCACGAGTAAAACTCGAGACCTACCAGACAAAATTTCTCATCGAACCGCGAAGTTGTGGAACTCTATCTCATCTGAAGACAAGCCAAGTCAGTTTGCAAATATATCTGAAGAGTCAAGGTGCTCCTGCAACTCATAAAATGTTCCATAACCTTAGTTCATTGGATAAACATCGGTGAACCCAAGTGTTCCAATCTTCGAAAAGTACAAAGTAACCGGAGATAGTAAATAATTTCTACAAGTCAATTAGTGTTCCAAGTGTACGAACAAAGTTCAAAGGTTACAATAACCTACAATCAATAAGTAACCTCGAACGATAGCCAGCCTTCGATAAAATTCCAATCCATCATTGAAGAGTTTTGTATCTTTAATAAAAAGAATAAAACTAAGTCAACAATTTTCAACAGTTCCTGATTTCAAAAGAAGTAACCATAGTTTACCTGTGTTTATAGTGTATAGCAGAGAAATTGTGTACGGTTAAAGTGAATTACCAAATTAATAAGTAGATCAAGCCAATTGAACATTGCCTACATTTTAAAAACATATTCTTGGATATAAACTAAACGTAAGTTTATTTATTATTTCTCCATTGTATTATTATCTGTCTGTAAATCTGAAAGAAAGATTCTAGATTATAACTTTGTAAACAAAGATAAATAGTAAATAATTTTGAGGTCAGATCATAGATCTATTTGAACATAACATTGTAAAAAGTGATACCCGAGATAAATTAGAGTCATAGAAATTTAAATATTAAAAGTTTTAATATTCAAAGAACATTGTGTTTAATTCCATATATAATTCCATATAAAAAATGAAAAGGTAAAAGTTCATTATTCAATTCAAAACAAAAATAAGATTAAAAATAAATAAGGGAAAGCTAGCCGGTAGAATTAAAAGCAATATTATTTCATTAATTAAAAAAGAATTAAATCAAAATAAAAACTCAGTAAAGAGTTTTTGTATAACAATATATACGTTACGGAATGTTTTGTTGTGTTTATCTGTGGTCTGTCATGGATAGTATGAGTTGTGATGAACCATGAATCAATGAGCTGTCGTATGAAAGTTACGTGATTATATTATGAGCTGCCAAAAACGTAATACTATATCGATTACAACCCCTCTTAACCACTTAGGGGTCCGGAAATCCCTTCTTAATGAGTGGCTACGTCGTAAAGGACCCTATCTGACAGATTTCATGTTTGTTGAATTCGTTATTTCGAGTCCATAATGAATCAGTCAGTGAGAATATTAAGCTATGAATCCTACCTCTGATGAATTTGTACTTAATCATTGATAATGTCGATTGTAATCCCGGTGAATAATCATATTTTCTTTGCAAGTAACAATAAATGAACATAGCTATCGCCTATAAACTCGGATAGGCTCACAAATATATTGGAAAGAACGGGTCAAATGGTGGGATACACGTATCGAGAATCGTTGGATTTATTTAAAGGGCAATAAAGTTGTTTTTCCAGACAGATGTGTCTACTGTCTAGTGTTTCTCAATATTACAAGCTTGTTGCTGTACGGATTGTCCTTTCATTTGAATCGGTACTGTCTTTACAATGTCCAACGCACTATTTGACTTTTTGTCGAAGGCGGATGTTGATATTCTGTTAGAAACATTGATTGAGAGCCTTCAACCTATGAACAATTCAATTAAACACGCGATAATAGTGCTAAATTGTGTGAAATTGCACCGGATTAGTTTCCCAATGTTGAGTATGTAATATCTTGAGTCACGATTTAGATTATTCAAGATTTTACGTCCCCTAAATTTGGAATCCCATTTTGTACATGATCACACATGGAAATGTCAAGTACCAGAGCATCAACCAATTTACTTGTGAAATAGAAGCGAACAAAAGCATGAATCTCCTAGATACGAATATTGGGCATGATGCAGATGGAAAAATAGAAACTTCGTGGTTTACCAAATAAGTTTTGGCTTAACTTCACTCCAATTTCGTTGCACTAACAAGTGTTATAAGCAGCCTCACCGCGCGGTTAAATTGTACCACTCAGAGGACTGGTTCGAAAGTGAATACTAGAGCGTAATATTTTTGGTTCCAGTCGTATACAGACCAGTGGCGGCTCGTGAACTTTTTGAGAGAGGAGGCTGGACATAAAACGTTTTTTAAAAATATACTCTATTCAGCCGATTAATTTAACCTTCAGTGACAAAATTGATTGTTACTCAGCAAGAACCAACGTGGAGGTATAGAGTTTCTCTTGGCAAAAATTTTTTTTTTCGTTCGTTTTTTTGTTTTTTATTTTTTTTTGGATTTTTAATTTTTTTTCTTTTTTTTTTGGAATTTTTCATATTTTGTTTTTTGTTATTAATTTTATCAACTTTTCTATATATTAACGAAATTCTACGGTCTTTAATTTACGAAAAATGATCAATAATATTATCATAAAATGTATCATTACGTTTTAAGTGTTTTACTAAATCTTTTTCAATAGATATTAAACTAACATTGTATAAACGATTTTGGCCCATTGTATTTCGCATGTATGTTTTAATTCGTTTGAGAGTAGAAAATGATCTCTCCACCGATGCCGACGTGACAGGAATGGTGACTGTCAAACAAAGTAGTTTATAAAACTGAGGTAAGACTTGTTGCAAATCATTATCTATCATATATTTTATCATATCGGCGTGACTGTCGTACTGGCCTAAGATATCTTTATCCCAGTATACAACGCATAATTCATTGTGCAGCGCTATTTTATCAAAAAAATTATATTTTAGAACTAAGTTATCTGAAAGTGTATTGAGAAACTCTTTTGAAAAAGATTCGAAAAATCTTCTATTCGTCAAATCGAAAAACTTCAATTCATGTAAATCGGAAAATCGAATCTCAATATTTGACCTTTAATAGTATCTAAAATATCATAAAAAAGTTGTTTATAATGTAGTTTCTTGTCTACCAAATTATATGTTCTCCTCCTTTTCACGGGAGAAGCCTCATCAGTTGAATAATTTCCAAATAAAATATTAAAATGAAATTCTGTATAACGGAAACTTGAATTTTATCAATGAGATGTGTTAAACGATCTTTTGAATGAATTACATTAGTGAATTTATGTTGTAAAATTCGAAAAATAAGATCAGTTTGTTCAAAAATTAATTTAAAAGTATCAAGAAATAACAAAAATTCTTCATTTTCTAAATAAGATTTTAAACCAACAGCAGCATTCAATGAAACCTGATCTGTTGAAAAGTCATCACTGTTTAATATAAAATCAAATATTTCAATTAATTTGTCTTTATTTTTATGGATGGTAAACTAAACATTGCATGTGATGTAAAATTCCATCGAGTTCGAGCATTACAGGGAATTCTGTTTCCTACTATGTTATTTAAAACTTACGTTTGTTTGAAGACCGTTTAAATGTCCCGCCATTACAGATGCCGTCGTAAGTCTGATTTATTCGCAAAGTCGAATCGTTGAAATGTTTCCATTGAAAAATTGAATAAATTGACCGCTGTTCTTCCCGAACTAACATCGTAGAACCCTAAAAATCTTTCCACTAGTTGTCCATTTTTACAATTAATAATTTACCGAACAGACGAATTTCGCGTGGTGTCACTCAACCATTATACCCGCATAAAACCAAACAAATGCCTGCAAATACTGACGCGTTAGTCATAAAATCGCGAAGCTTACTGTCGTATTTACAAAACAAATCTAACAATTCCCTAAAATTACCTTTATTAACTGAATTTTCAGTTTCATCATGCCATCTAAAAGCCAAATCTTGAAATGATAAATACAATAAGAAATCAATGATTTTTTTTAAGACTTCGCGGTTTTCTTTAACTGTATTATTATGATTTTCGATTTCGCGGGTTCGTGTAGAATCAATCGCATTAACGATATTCTGTTTACCGGTAAATTTAAACTCAATACACCATACATATTTTTTAAAATTATCAGTATTAAACGATCGATTTTGATACTTCCCTGCCATCACTAATCCTTTCAAATCCGGTAAAGGCCGTTTGTTTTTGAAGAACACTTTTCTATCATATGTTAATTCACTAAATGGATTTTCTAAGAACTCTGCAACTAAGTCACTCATAATTTTAACGTTCACCGATTCCGAATAGATAAATTATAACTTAAAAATTAACTACTTAACCTTACTACGCCTCGTGGAATAAAAACAACAACTAACCGCATTCTTCCAGCAGCGGGAGGCGGGAGCGTAAGTAATCGTATTTCATTCGACCGACGAATGGGTACGAAAAGCTAGCCTCCCTACCCTGTTGCCGTTTTCGCCGTTTCACGCTATTTGGCGATTGACTGGTCGGAAAAACGGCAACTGTGTTGAACAACACATGCTCGGCGTTTGAGATATATAGAGAATCTAGCCTCTGGACACTGTTGCCAGATTAAAAATAACTACTGAGAACGGGGAATTAATTGTAAAATTTAAAGAATTATCAGAGAAACAGGAAATAGAATGGAGAATGATCATTAAGATAAATTGGTGAGGAGGCTGAGCCTCCTTAGCCTCCTTCGAGGAGCCGCCACTGATACAGACCTTGACATGAGTTCATATATTTTAAGAAAATTGCTAAGCAGTGGTCGTGAGACCGAAACGTACGTAAAGATGAAAATAATAAGCATATTATTATAGGCTGGAGAGGCTCTAATAGTTGTCACTTAAAATAATTAGAGGTGTTACAAGAGAAATTCCCAAAAATAATATTTCAGAAAAGCAATAAACATCCTTCCACGGAACGATTTAAACTTGCAAAGGTACAGGATATTCGTCAGCTATATGCATACGCTATCGCTATCATGCAACATTAAAATTGTCGAGCCACTGATTTTGCCCATCAGTATGGTACTAGGGAGAGGAATATGAAAACTCCTGTTTCAAACAAAACTATAGGTCGAAGAAGTCATGTGTATCAGGGTCCTAGAATTTCTAATGTGATATCTTCGAACATCAAGGAATAACCAAATAAAAATTCATTTAAAATTAAGCTCAAACAATTTATTTTAAGTTCAGATAGGGATTTATTTCATAAAATAATTGAACATAAAAATATCTAGGATCTTTCACACAATTATTTATTTTGATGAAATTGTATTATTGTATAGATCAACAAATTACAGGTATTGTCACCTTACTGCTCCCAGACAAGTATAATTCTATATTTTGTGAGTAATAGTAATTTATCAGGTATATATATTGTTAAGATAATCTTTACTGAGTTTTAATCCTAATGATTATGTTTGAATTCTAAAAATTTTTATTTTAATTTTATTCCGGCTAGCTTTTTATTTTTTATTTGATTGTTTTGAATTTATGTTTTATATTGTTTTTATTTGTTTTAATTGAAAATGTTCTTTTTATATAATATGGAATTAAACACAATATTTTGTTTGAATGTTAAAAGTTTCTATATTTTATATTGATGACTCTATGTTATATCTCAGGCTTACAGATCTTACGATTTATTTTATGTTCTAAAATTTCTATGCTTAACCTCAAAAACTTAATAGTAATTCTTGTTTATAAACAACAATCTTTCTTTGAGATATATAAATGATGATACAATGATGATATTATAAACAAACTTACTTTTAGTTATATCCAATAATATGATAGAAAATGTTGGCAATATTCAGTTGATTTTGTATCTTCTTAATTATTCTATTATTCACTTTAAAACACAATGCTCTGCTTTCAAACATTCACAAGGTAAACTACGTTGTTACTTCTTTATAAATTTATAAACTGTTGATAATAAATTGTTAACTTGTTTTATTCTTTCAAGATATAAAACTTCTTCAATTATATTCTGGAACGTTATCGAAAACTGGATATTCTACGATGCTATTTATTAACTATGGTTATTATAACCTTAAACTTTGTTATGAAGATTCAGGAACACTACTTGATTCGTAGAAATATTCTACTTGCTTCGGTTACTTTAACTTATCAAAGCTACAGAGACTATTTGAGTTCTTCGATGTTATCCAAAAACTAAGGTTATGGAAATATACTTGAGCTACAGAAGATACTTTGGATCTTAGATGTTAATGCAAGATTGTCTGGTTTACCTTCCTGTTTCCTTTTTATAGGACCCACAGAGGGAAGCCAATTTATGTCATTTCTGACCAATGAAGTATTTTCTTTGCTTTTCAAAGATGCTTTGGTCATTGTTGTAACTGACATAACTTTCAATTGTTGACCTTTTTGGAGTTTCTAAACTCTCGACCAATCAGAATAGAGTATTCTATAAATTTTGAATTATTGAAGATTTTCAAAGTATTTGAAGTGATGGTGCTTTTTACTATTTAAATTAATATTGCCTACATTTTTACAGATATTTTGGTATACGATAACCTATGATTAAGTTCATATTAACTTGATTATTGCAATATTTATATCAATTTTGACATTTGTCAATTCTTAAATCTAATACATAATATAAAATATCAATAACATTTCTATAACATCATAGAACTCAAATTTCCTAATTCTATCTTAAATATATAACATATTTTAATAGTTTGTATTATCTTATGATAGTCTTGGAATCATTTCAATTATGATTTCCTCTTTCGTATCACTGTACGCTTATCCACTTTCACTGTTTTCTTGTTTACACTTCTTATTCTATATTACATTCTGGTTTATCTTGTTATACATTGCTTAATACCTTATACTATTTATAAATTAACTTTTAATAATGTTTTTAATTCCATATTTTATATATTTTATTAATCTTTTCTAATTTTAATGTTCGGTAATTTAAAATTTTATCATTTTATGTTGTGTAGGAAATGAAATCATAACAATATATTACATTACATATATGTGTCAGTGTGACCTATTCCTCGAGAATCTATATATAATTTATAACTAAGTCAAGAGTCATTATTAACTAACTGTTTCCTAATATATTATGATCTCATCATCATGACCAACGCATTGGCTCATAATGACCCGTTGAAGATAATTTTATAGATATTTTCGTTTACATCCATCAATAGCATAACGGAATACTTCAAATGAATAAATCATCTCTGGTTGATAATATCATACAATAAGGGAATGAGAGACAATGCGAACTTATCATTTATGTGAGTTGCGTGTTACGTGGCACATTCATATAATTCACATTCCCCAACTGCTTAAAATTCCAATATTTTCCCTCGTTCGATCATCCATCATTCCAAAAATTCCAGGTTACGGCATAATGGGCACACACCTGGTGAATTATTACGTTCCCTACGCCTTAATTAACCGCGTCAGTACTATAACTGATAAAAATAGCTTTCCATTCAATATTCCTATCTATCTATTTGGAAGAATCATAGATTCTGAATAATAGGCATTATAGCTGTAGATACGAGGATATTCGAGACATTCCACGTGCGGGATACCCGCCCCTTTGCGATAATCGACCGCATCAAGCCCAGAGCTGAAAATGATTTCCATTCGATATTTGCTGCTTATTTTGCACTGACTTCGAAATAGCAGACTCTAAAATGAAGGAATTGCGTAATGGTCTTTTGAGAAGTACGCTACCTGAAGAATAATTGATGTATCAAAGGTAAATGAACAATTTGAATTTTAATCGATTTATCAAGATCAAGGAAGCAATTTTTTAATCAACCGGTTCGCTCTCTCAACCTCATCAGCGAAACCAGTAAGCTGAAGCTCTGCAAATCGATAAATGAATACCCCATTGACAAAAATGGTGGAGACAAGAGTGATAACGTCATTTATCCGAAAGTAGATATTCCACTAAGATACCTAGACAGAGATATCGATCGGTAGCACTACAGCATACTCATACTTAGTGCACAATATATAACGAGTAATTTGTTGAAGTAAGTGAGAGTCGCTCAAATTGTTGATCTCTAAATGATTCAACGTCGCTGGCTTGTACACAAAATACTTTAATTATATCTAAAGGAAACAATCGATAGGCATCAAGTCACAGGGTCTTGATGGACAATTGACTGAACTGGACAAGTCCATGTCCAGTGAAAATACTTGATCGCCGAACATTTTTTTTACGGTATGAAAATCTAATAGCTTTCTATAACCTTAAATATCGGCCATCCTTAGAAAGATATGGAATTGATAATGCACCAAAATTGGTATCCACAACCTTCGGACTCACCATAGATCAAGTTCCATCAGTTACATTAATCTCTTGAAATTTGCGCATTCTCCCCAATTTTGTAAGGGGTACCTAAGTATGAAAAAATTGTGAATTTGGTCGATCTCATCGATTCCGATATAGAGGCGTCATAATACACTTTCATGGATGAGAAATTTGGATTCTACCATTAGTTTTCAACTCAGACGCTGATGCAACATGTCGCAGCGTTCCGAAACCCTGAATATCGACCATCCCTTAGATAAATACACCATAGAATCACTCTGAAATGAACCTTTCGAAAATTCTGCATAATTTCATAACAGGTATGGGAAGTAGTAAATTTCAGAGAGATACGGTATAAAACCTCTTCTAAAACGACCAAATGCAGTCAATATTACCATCCAAAACCTTCTGATAACCCATAGAATATGTTTCATCAGTTACATGGACCCTTTTGATATTTTCAAATCTTCCCAAATTTCATAAGAGGATCGGAAAATAGTGATTCTGGTCGATCTTATCGATCGAACTTCATAATACACTCTCATGTATGGAAAATTCGATTGTACTAGCAGTTCTCACCCTAGGCACCTAGTTATTATTATTATTATTATTATTATTTATTGCTCAAATTAATTCACAAGATACATAATAGAGGAATAAATATATATGAACAATAGTACATTGATACACCAAAGTAAAAACACTTGTAGGTGCAAAGAAATAGACATGAATATATACCTATATATTATAGGACATTACACACACTTCATCTTAATGTAAGTTTGAGATACTTATCAATCACACAATTAACACATATATTATAGTCATAACTCATCACTAAAATCATTCACATCCTATCATTCAATAATATGATGGATCTGCTTCCTTTCTGTAATCGCCAAATACTCTTCCAGATTTTTCCTAAATTTTCGTATGCTATTAGCTTGTTTAACATTATCTGGTAACGCATTGAATATTTTCAAGGACATATAGCTGTAACTTTTTTGTCCTTTAACAGTTGCTTTGAATGGAGTTTTGTAATATGTATATTTATTACGTGTCTGGTACGAATGATCGTTCAGAAAATGCTTCTTATCTTCCGAGAATACTTTGAGAGCTGTTTTCATGAAGTATAATTGTCTTATATCTTGTATACCTGTTTCTTTAAATAATTTGTCAGAATTATATAATTTTGATTTATTTTAGTTTATTTTTAGAATTCTTTTTTGAATAATACTTAGATCTCTGAGATACGTTGTATTAGTATTTCCCCACACAGTAATAGCATAGTTTAAGTGGCTTTCCACAAGGGCATGATAAAAAATTTTCCGCGTTTGCTAGTCCAAAAAATTATTTATATGCTTAATTCTGTACAGAACATATCTCAATCTATTTACCAAGGTTTCGGCGTGCTCATTCCATTTTAGGTGTCGGTCAATTTTTAGGCCCAGGTAAGTAACGGTATTTGATGATTTAATTTTGATTTGGTCGGTATTGCTTTTTATGTTTATTTCCATTTCATGTGAAGTGTCAGCATAGCAAGTGAAGGGTAAGAACACAGTTTTTGCGATGTTTATAGTGAGTAGATTACTACCATACCAGTTTATCACATCTACCATATCCAATTCGACTTCTTCTTTCAATTTATCCCAAGTATCATCTTCAAAGAACAAAGTGGTGTCGTCGGCGAATGCGATCATTGTTCCACTTATACGCAGATTAAGTAGGCTGTTGATGTATATTAAGAACAGAACTGGGCCCAATACAGTTCCTTGAGGAATGCCACATTGAACCACTTCCATATCACTTTTGAAACCATTCAGTATCGTACATTGGAGTCTGTTCGAAAGGTAAGACTTAAATAGATCCAATGCCATTCCTCTAATCCCAAATCTTTCCAGTTTTTCCAGCAATTTAGAGTGTGGTACCGTATCAAACGCCTTTTGTATATCTATAAAAATAACTAGAGCTTGTTTTCTCTTATCTAGACTATTATATATTTCAGATATGAGTAAATGTATTGCATCTTCAGTGTTACATCCGGCTCTGAAACCAAATTGCTTGTCTGATAATAATTTATATTTATCCAAAAAGGATGTTAGTCGCGTTTTTATGATTTTCTCAAAAACTTTTGAAACACTGCAAATTAGAGATATTGGTCTGAAATTTCCCATGCTCAGCTTATCCCCTTTTTTATATATCGGTTTTATTAAGGCAACCTTAAAGTGTCTGGGACATCCCCCTCTCTCTATAATCTTATTTATGATGAAACTTAGCGGGTGCGCTATTTCTTCTTTAACATATTTTAGTACCTCAGCCTTGATACTGTCTATGCCACAAGCTTTACCATTCTTCAGAGAGACGATTATCTTTAGAACTTCTTCATTATCTGTGGGATATAAGTAAATACTATTTGGAGAGTATTCCAATTCATGTTTCATAGGATAATTTTTCTTAATTTTTGATGTTAGTTTCGGTCCAATATCGGTAAAGTAGGTATTGAAACAATTTGCAATTTTCTTGACATCATGAGTAATTTCGTTATTTTCAGTTCTTATGCTATTTATATTTATGTAAGTGTCAGTTAAACCAGTGCTTTTATTAACAATATTCCATATATTTTTTGAGCTGTTGAGATTGTTGTTGATTTGTCTCTTATAAAATGTTTTTTTTGCAGTTTTCAATAGACTATTCAATTGGTTCCTGTATGTGCTATATTCTCTCTGCAATTCTTCGTCATCAGGGGTAATTCGTAATTCTTTTCTCAACTCCTCCTTTTTGTTTACAGAATTTACAAGTCCCTGTGTGATCCAGCATTTCCTTTTTCTATCTTTATTTTTTACTTTAATTTTCCTTGTGCATTTTGCGATGTCCTTTTTTAGTATATTTATGAAGAAATCTGTAGCCACATCAGCATTATCTAATCCGTAAAGACCATCCCAATTTCTCTTTGATAATACATACTTCAGTTGATTTTTATCTAGTACACTATTCCAGATATGTTGATTATATTGATTATTCACAGTTTGTTCTGTGCCATATATAAACTGTATAGCTGTCGTGTAGTGATCCGTGATATCTGTATGGATGACAAATGGAAGAAAATACTCAACATTTCTAATATGAGAACTGAAAAAAATATGATCTAGACAGGCTTTTTTCCTAGTAGGTATATTAACAGTAGAAATAAAGTTACACTCCATCATTATATTTAAGTATTCATTTGCTGCAATTGATTTGCTATGGTTGTTTGAGTTTCATATGTTTTAAGCATATCAATATTGATATCTCCTATGAATAGAGCATGATCAAATTTATCTTGGGTTTCGGCTAAAACAGTTTTCAATTCGGTTGTAAAAGTTTGTGGGTCTGTGCTAGGGCTTCCATATACAGCAAAAATTTTTAAAGTATTGTTGAGGATATGTACATTCAATTCTATTAGTTTTATGTTATTAATAATTCTAATTTGATAATCGTATCTCCATGAGTTTTTAATATAGATTATCACACCATCTGCCTTGTTAACATCTCCACCATTGTAAATGATGTCATATCCTTTCATTTTGTATATGTCTATATTATGCAATTTCCAGGTTTCAGTAAGGATTATGCAGTCTATGCTCATTGATATTTGATATAAGAATACTTTGAAAGTATCCAGGTTTCGATCTATGCTTCTTATATTCTGATGGATTATTGAAAAACTGTCGTTATCTTTGTTTACGTTTAGTACATTATCAAGTTCTACAGCAGATTGTAGGGCATACGTTTCCATTGCGTTACATCTAAATTCTTGCAAGTATGGATCCATTTTAGCTAATTAATTTCCGATAAATGTCTTAACACGGCAATAGCGTACAGTTACATATGTTTACTAACATATTATAACCCTGCATTTCAGAATACGATAAATAGTATTTTAAATCAATTGTGGTAGTTTTACTAATATGACTATGTACTAAAGAAGAATTACTGGAGTATGTGAGGGCTTACCCACCTTTGTTTTGGTTGCCTCTGCTGGGAGTAGATGTTGATTTTTTTTCAGATCTAGTAAATGGTTTTTCCTTGCCGATTTCACTTTTCTGTTGTTTAATTTTATCTACTAGCTTTTTTTGTGTGATATTGGTGGTAATTATTTTTTGATCAGTTTCAAACACTTCACTATTCTCACCCTCAGTTATTGAGTTTTCCTAATATTTGGTGTAGATGGAGCACTGCTTGGTTTTTTTCCTAACACTATTCCAATTTCGGTACCTACATCTTCAAGGTCCAAGTTAATTTCTTGAAGTTGTTAACATGCCACAGCGTTTCAAAACCCTGAATTTTGACCACCGTTCAGGTATAAAACCTTTTTCAAAATGACCTAGACAGCCAAAATTAGGTTGACCTCATTGATTCTGATTTAACGCCAACATAGTACAATCTCATACATGAGAAATTCGATTTTATTATCAATTTTCACCTCAAACGCTGAAGAAAAATGGCACAGCCTTGCGATACCCTGAATATTGACCAACCTTTGAATAGATACGTTATAAAATCTCTTTTTTAAAATGATTTATGCACACAAAATTGACATTAAATATAATATTTTACTGTTTCACGATATATTTATATTATGGCTTAGGCGTTTACGTCATGTACTAGTATGTTATTCATATACCAAGGGTATTAAAAATGTTTTATGCCCAAGCACATAAACATCAATTTATTGCAGCGGTTCGTAATAAATTTCCATGTAATACTAGTTCATTATTGCTTCAGCAATAGAAACATTGAGCAAAAAATTGTAAAATTCAATTTGATTTAGTGAAAATTTCCATTTTATCATAGTAGGAACTATCCTAGCTAGGTAAATGTTGTACTTGTTAGTGTAAACAAATTTTGCAGGTGTCAAACTTAAAAATTCAGAATGCAGAGAACATTTGAAACTCCCAAATGAAATTGCTAAGAAATGGAGAACTTGCTACCGAAGAAATCAAGAGGCGTCTTCAACAAACAATATGTCAAATTATTATTTTAGGACTATTGCAATTAAGGCTTCCTAAAGCTGGAGAAATGAAATTTGAATTTACTCTAGCACTTGTACCATACGATATTAAAAATTAATGATAATAAATATTCGTTTAATCACACTGTGGCATCATCAAAAGGAGATAACAAGTGAATCTGCATGTACAATCCAGTTCTTAATCAATAATCCTTATTTTTACTATAGCTTCTTATTATAGTCTATTCTCAGTTATTAAATATAAATTTTTGGGAAATATGTCACACCAAATCAAATGCTTATTATTTTCGCCTCTAAGTACGTTTCGGTCTGACTATCATCATCAGAAGACGTATTATGTCTAAGACGGGATTGCTTAAAACTTATTGTATCAGCACAAAGCGTCCTTATCGCACAAGTTTCAATCAAAAATGCTCACGTCGTCGAAACGAACAGAAACACGAATAATCGAAACTGTAACACATTATTGTTTCAAGTATATGAATAGTCAAGAATCCACTGCTTAGCAATTTTGTTATAATATACGAAATCATGCCAAACAAAGTCTTTATACGAGTGAAACCAAAAGATATAATGCTCAAGTATCCACTTTTGAACCAGATGTTAAAGATTTTGAGGTGATAGAAAAGGAATTCGCAAGAGTCATAATTAACTAAATTAGTATAAATCTGACTTAATGACTGGATATCTATTCTATGATTCACAGACATGGTGTCACGTTTTATGTGAATAATCTCCAGAATACATCTTTTATAATAATTGGTTTCCTTAGTTGGAATATTAACATGTTTGTAATCGATTTGATGGTTATAATCAAAGCAGTGTTTAGTAAGGGCGGTGGAATTTTTTGTTTTTGTTTCTTGTACTATATTAATGGCCATACTATACCATATTGTTTTTTGTGAATAATGCTCAGAGATTCCTGTAGAGTCCTATCGCAATCGGAACAATCATTGTATACAGACTTTGTTTGACATGAGTTCGGTTATTATAAGAAAATTGTTAAGCAGTGGATTCTTGATGCATACTCATATACTTGAAACATTATTGTATCACAGTTTCGATTATTCATGTTTATGTTGGTTTCGGCGACTTGGGCGTTCTTAGTGATAAGGAAGCTTTGTACTGATAAAATTAGTTTTAAAAAATGCCGTTTCAGACATCGTCTTCTGAAGATGGTCATGAGACCGAAACGTACGTAAAGACGAAAATAATAAGCAAATGTGTTAGTGTGACCTATTTCCCGAGAATTTATTTATAATTCATAACTGGGGCAAGAATCATTATTAATCTATTTTCAGGTGATTTTTTTAGGGCGATCGAAACGTCTTCAACAATTTGGAGCATGCATAGAAAAGTAGTTGATTTTTCCTACGGAGATGTAAATTCCTGTACCAGCCTAGGTGCATAATTATGTTCCAATCTTGACGTCTACGATTTTCAATTGAAACGTCACTCTAAAACAATTTGATGTAGGAGATATTTGATATGGAAGATTAAAAAGATAATCAAGTTTCGATTACATTTGGATAGTACTAGAGCATATTTGTAGTACAACTGTTTCAATTTATTTGTAGATTGCTTTGAAAGATAGAGATGGCTATGTGAAATAAAGTAACGACGGTTCAAGTTGGAAAAGCGGGGCACGCTCATATATCCGTTAATAGAAAGAATATAAAATATATTATATCGAGATCACTGCCATACATTGCACACACACACATATATATATATATCGTACTGTCGCAGTTTCGCGCGAGTAATTATTTTTCTAGAAGCACCAGCGGCTGTAGAATTTCTCCGGGGACATTGCAGTTGAAGCAATGAAGATAAAATGTGGTTTTTCTACTCTCGACTTTTATAATTCATCTTCCCTAACTTTTTTATTTTATCAACGCTTGTCAGTGTTCTAAAAGTGAGATTTATAAACATATTTCATCCACGTAGCTCGTTCTGACTAAATGGGATTGCCATTAGTGTGCATTATACGTCTTAGGGATGAGTTACTTATTATTCTATGCACTTACGATAATAAATAATTTCGGTTTTCAACCTTCATGTGAATAACGTATCCACATATTGAGATGAAGGCGGTAGGAAATATGTAAATAAGATGTTTCGATGTTTCGATGCTCTTACCAGCGTTGGATAAACGAATATGTACATGAAAAATTCTCATTCACAGAATACGAAACTCTTATGAAACTGTACAAATGACAAAAGAAAACTTGGGATTTATGTTTGATATATGAAAATTCCGCTTGAGGTGAA
Source organism: Endomychus coccineus (assembly GCA_958510875.1). NCBI lineage: Eukaryota > Metazoa > Arthropoda > Insecta > Coleoptera > Endomychidae > Endomychus > Endomychus coccineus. Next base: position 7,304,922 of record OY294068.1, read on the forward strand.
TAAAGTGCATGAAAGTAGAGTAGTCCTTTCATGGAAAATTTTCCGCTCCAGTTATCAATTGTAATGGATTCTCTTGACATATGTTACATGAAAAACTATGTCACAGCTCAAAAGCTAATATATGTTTCATACATATTTCAATATCCTTGTAATTTATTGTATATTCGATGTTCCCACTGATTTTCCAATGGAAAGCAAAAAAAAATACTTTTTTCTACAAGCGTGCGTAATGTCCAGTTTTACCGAACTCATTTTGACTATGTAAAACTAACATTCCCACACCACGAGCTTTTCCGCACTCAGGGGAAAAAACAGTTTCTAGAATCAAGATCAGATCATTTTATTTAGCATCCGCAATCAACTTGCAAAATGCATTACATTGTACTTTTAACATAAATGTATATAATAAGTAAAAAGTGTATCTAATATCATATTATGTATTTTGCGCATTATTACATACTTTTGTTTTTTTTGAAAAAATAAAATTTCCAAAATAAAAATGATATTATTTTATTAACGCTTGCAGTAAAAATATTGATCCTAATTCATGCGGAAACAGACACTTTCCGCACTTATTAGGATAATAACTATCACCAGCATTTCCTCCTCGTCGCTTCTGTCTCAGCTTCCACTTTGATGATCGTATTGATGGAATGTGAAAATATTCACAATTCAATATATGTTGTATATGTTACGGTAAATGTGATGGATTACGAAGCTCCGATGACCATGATTCATCACCAGCATTCAACTAAATCGAAAGAATTTATTTTCAGTTAAGAATACATCAGTATATTTGCTATGTATTTTATCAATACAAGGGCAGGGAAAATCAATCAATTAGAAAAACATGCTTCAAAAATACCTACTAACCTAGTTTTCCCAGAAATATACAAAAATTGGAAAAAATATCCTGTCGAAAAGTTTGCAAACTAACCGGGTATAATGTTGCCGCTCGATATTTCGAACCTACCCTATTAGAAGTGAAACTATATGGAGCTAGGATCCTATCGCCTGGATTGAAATCGCTGATGCACAATCAACGTTGAATTCGAAACTCCAATCAGTAACGTTCCAGCGATAGCTGGTTAGTATAATATGGGCCTATTTACTCTAATCAAGGAAGATATGATATTCCTGATTCTATGTCCAAGTGCAGCAGTGTTTGGCCGTAAGGTCGCTTGCTACGTGAAAGTACTATTCGATATTAGAAAAGAATAAGAAGAACCTATTATATCGAATCATGGTATCTCTAGTCCATAATAGTGGTACTTTGTCTTGCAGATGTTTGACAGATTATCCGCTCATTCTAACGTTCAATTTTTGTGTTTTGAAATCTGTCTTACGTGAAAATTTCTTGAGGGTTGTCAAGATTACATTTTTGAGATGTTTATCACTTCCTGGTATTGTATATCGAGTTTGATGGCCAATTGAACTTGTTGGTGTGACGAGCATGAACGTCTTTGTTGTTATCTCCCTGCCAATGGTGGAATTTGATTAGATTTCCGATATGATCAACCCTGGAGTTCCACATGAATTTGTCTTGGCACCTACCTTGTTTCTGCTTCATATCAAAGATCTGTTTGAAGTGACCTCCTGTTCCGTCCAAAGATTTGCAGATGATGGTACACTCCATACCATTTTTTTCTTTTATCATTCAATAAAACCAGATGTGCAGGTGCAATAAATGAGTATTTGAGAAATGAACATCTGATAATCTAGTACAGTTTGATGCAGCCAAAACTCAAGTTTGCATCTTCTCCAGGGAGGCATATCCCATAATCCAATTGTGAACAGCTATTCATATGGAGTCCTCAATAAACATGCTCATGGAACGAATATGTGAAGTTCATTGCGAGACCTGCTTCACAGAAACTTGATACTCCACACATTAGCTCTTTGTTATCATCTAATAGTACACACTACAATTCAAATATACTCGACTCATACGAAAGATCGTAAAAAAGTTTCAACAATTTCAAGAATGATAAGCGTTTATTGGATCTGGTATTATCAAATATTGATACAACTTCTATTGAAAAGAGTGAACCATTTGTTACTGAAGATTTACACCATCCTCCTTTGAACATAAACATTATTATTGAAAATAAGAATATACCAAAATTTGCTAATAGTTGTCAAACGATAAATTATTATCTTAAGAAAGCTAACTTTGCAAAAATATATAACTTGTTTCTTGAAACCGACTGGCATATATTATACAATATTCATAAATATAATAAAGTTTTCACAAACTTGTAAGTCACTATTTATATTATTTTTAATAATAGCGTACCTGAAATAGTAAGAAAGCACACTATACATAGAAATATATTAGAGATTTTAAAATTGAAAAAACAGTAGATGCTATAAGAGTAGAACTCCAGCTACTAGTACCGAAACTTTCCTGAATAATGGAAGTTACTCAAGATATAAGTAAATAGTTCATACAAAAAGTATATAGCCGAAGTGGAATCCAATTCACAAGAAAACCCTGAGAGCTTTTGGGAATACGTTCAGAGTAAAAAAGGGCAATCTGAAATATCTAGGAGTAACATTTGATTCAAATCTTAGTTTCGTACCGCATATAAATCAGATGGCTATAAAACACTTGGATTTATTCATAGAAATTGCGGGAACTTCACAAACATTATAAGCGTGAACACTATTTACCTCTCATTGATAAAGTCAAGATATGTCAGTCTAGTTATGAATATCATATCAAAAACATAGATGGTATACCATCGCTGGTTCGCAAGATTTTGACTGAATGAAAACGATATTGAAAAAAATCTACCTTCAAGCATCGAAACTTTATAATCGAAAGAGCTAGAATTTGCCATAAAAATGTATCAAGGCTCATAATCTCTGAGTTTATGGAGATCTCTATGAAATATCGACGGTTTGTTTTAATGTGGGAGGAAACGTATCCACCTCGATATAGTCTAATCATGTAAACTTCTATATCTACTCTGTTTCGAGTGAAGACATAGATAAATACACATAATTATAACATATCGTTTCTAATTCAATAAGATCTACGTACTTCAACCTTTCTTCCCTTCAAATTCTCGACTCTCGTATTCTGACGCTTCAAAATCAAATGTTGATTAAGGCTTTCGAGTCTCCCATGAGAATATTCATAAGCACATCTGTGAAATCCCGCTTGAGATAGACATAAATTTCAACAAGTCGACAAAACTCTTGGCGTAATGCTCAAGGAAGGCCGTTTAAAATTAGAGATTGTCATAAAGACCCTTTAGAGTCTCTGAAATGTACTCCCAGACGTAAAATTCCAATGCAGTCCTCTAGACTGACGTTATTCATGTAATTGACTGCTATTTAGTCTAATAATGAATATTTGGATGTTGAAATAATTGGAATAGTTACAATGCGAACGAAGGAATGGAAGGCAAGTGAAGGTACAAATTATTTCAGTACGAGTTAAATCTGAGACAGTTTGTTTATAATAAATAAAATTATGTAGGTGTCAAAAGAAGCACAAAATAGTTCAAATTGTGTATTCACTTAAGGTTTGGGTTTTTTGTGAGTGGACCAAAGCTGAATCCTTCCACCATAACCATGTCATCTTTTATTAACACGTATGGTATCTCGCTGATAATCAAAGCAGCAACTAGGGTTACTAACCCCAGCGAAACGCTTATATAGATTATGCCTTAACGAACGAGAATAGATGTTAAGCTTCTGTTCATTTATATTCAATAATGACAGACCATTCAACAATCACTGTCAACTTCACTAATATTATTGATAAAGAAAATCAAGCAATAGGAAAATATAGAAACTTCAGTGGAAATAAATTGGATTCTATAAAAATAAACTTGATATCATGTGAATGGTCACTAGATTCTACTTGAAGTTATTTATCAAGAAATAGTGAATAATTGTGAAACAGTTATTGATGATATTTCTCCAATACAAAATTGTAGTCATAACAGTTGTTTGCCATGGTGTGACAATGAAATTCACTGTGAAATTGAGAATCGTGATCGGGCATACAGAACCTTCAGAAGCTGTTCAAATAGAGAAAAGCAAAATAACTGGGAAACATTCAAGAAATTGAGAGTTGTAAATTGTGTATCTAGTAGTAAACGCAATACATTCTCGAACGACAATGTAAATTGTAGGACAAGGAGTTAAGCCGACGCCAACAAGCATTGAAGTCTGGGAATGTGGTTTTACTATGAGGTACATATAATATTTTTTTTGAAATCGCAATCATAAGGATTTTTCATAAATGTATAGCAATTTTTGATGATCATCTTATTGCTTATGAATTCGTTCCCTTGACAATCACTGTTTGTTTATTGTTGGGACGGATTTTGACGGACTAGGTCGGCAAAAATTTTCCCGGACCTATGGCTAGTTCACCCAGTCTTTTCATGAATCCCAATGATTTTGTTGGTGGAGATTTTGTTCAGATCTTCTGCTAAGAGGTATTCATCACCGAACATCTCACAATATAGTTTTTCTCTCGTCTAGGCATTCACAGAGGGAATGTTCAGACGTTTCATCTTCCTCGAGATATTGAGCTGATTCTTTGTAAATGGTGGTTTAAGCAACAGTGGTGCAATGTCCTGCATATAGACCGATTAGGGTATGTGGGTTTATACGTGTTTGGTGAAGGAGTATTTTAGCTTTTGTTTTCGATAGGTAATGAAACAGATTATATTGGTTATCGATCACAGTTAAGCGATATTTTATCACGTACGTGGTGAGCGCATTCTAGTAGATTATCCATTCAATCGTTTGACGGATGATTATGCTTCAATTTTCGACGAATGTATTTGACAAATTCTGTTTGTGAACTAGATGAATAGATTGCAAGCCAAAATTGAATCGATTCCACAATCACTCATTGTTATGCACATGCATTTGATTTGGCTTCAAGCTGTGCATGTACCTAAATTGAATAAGAGTGTTTCTTGCATTGCATTTAGAACTCAATTATTATTTTTCTTGATTCACTCAACGCACGTAGCTACCTAGGCATAGTACATGATTGGAATTTATCCGAACTATGGATACGTAAATTTGTTTTAAAGGAAACCTGTTGATCAAATATTGTTGGATAACCTCTTGTTTGATCAGCATGAACTCAATAGTATAGAATAACGCTTAATAGTATAGAATTACGGATACGATTTTAATCTTGAGATTTTACAGTATCTCAGTTTTACTTATTGGTTACTTTTTTTTTCATGGCAATCGAATCATCTCAAAAGGAGTCTCTTCGCGTTAAATTTCTTAGAGATGAAGATTACAAATTGACCTGAACAAGTTCGATGAAAAAAAATATCAGTACAGGTCTAATAGCAATTTTTCCCTCTCACATATACACTTTTTTTTCACATTAAAACCTGGTCGTGGCAGCTGCTAGCTCCGACGACGTCGCAGCAATTGCGCTAGAAAAACCAAAAGTCGATTAAACGAAGCTATTCCTCCTCGCCGGTCGATACGTAGCTCCAGGTTTTTGAATCGTGTGCCCTGAGTATTCTCATTGAACCCAGAATGACTAGATCCGGTATATCTGAATGATCTTTGAATTCGAACGCAGCGACAACTGAATTCCGCCCAAAACACCGATGATGAGAACCATTGATACAACCTTGTGGCTTAGGATTGTGAATGAGAATAAGTCCATTTTTCCTATTCTTTCTAGACTACGTTTTTCTCTGCCGGAGCAGAGAATTCGATGACACACATAGTCTTGCTAAGTATATCAGCATGTGATGTTGAATCGAATGCCCTGCGTTAGTCAATCCAGCCCATGGAAAGGTTGCGGAGTCCTGAGTCATAGTGAGGGTAACGTTAGAATCTCAAGTTATAAAAGTGGAACTTTTTTGGGAATGGTTCCATTAGCATTAGAGAAACACAAACAAATACTATGAGCTCTAAGCTCACAAAATTCCTTCGTCCTGTCGTGCTAAGATTAGCTGGACATTTTTCACTCAGGACAGTAATTGTCTTCTTTCACATCATAAAACATTGTCAATGATTTACAATTTCAATCTATGTATCTCACTTCACCCTCAGACTTATATTTGATATTAGTCTAATACCTTACTTGCGATAATTGATAACTATGAATTAGGTTATGCGGCTAGATAATTATAGGATAATTTACTTAAGCTATATTATCTCTGATTATATGCCACATTGCTGACTGGAAGCGCTTAATCATCTGCAGTACAAGTTCTATTCTGAAACGGACATAAGATAACTGGCAGGTAATCTACCGTTAACTGTATCTGCCGGATTCTTAACTGAAGCTAGATGGAAAGATTGGGCCTTAATTGATGAGTCCAAAACTGAAAAAACAGCCTTGAATACAATTAATGATAAAAAAAGTGGGAAAATGCATTTTCAAGCGAATTCCCTGTATACTATTCTATGACCATTCATGTCCCTGATCTCATTCTCAGAATTCATTCCTATTTATAAGGTATCTTTGTTCTACTCAGTCTATCACGTCTCCGTTCTAGTCCAGGCGTATTCCAAGTATTTTTTTATCGATCAGAAAAACATGCTGTTCGTCATAATTCATTCCCTTAAAAATAGTTGAAAGACAGAGCCTCTATTTTAATTTCATCACTACTTCACCTACTTTTGAAATCCACCCGCAACCGCGCTCATATAGTAATCAATTTTATTGCATCGCATATGTTTGATTCGTATTTTGAATTCTACTGAAAAGATGGGTTACTTGAGAAATGGTTCCATTTTTCTAGTGAACTATGAACGGTGTGTTCAACGTATTCTGATCTATGACTCAGAAAAGGCAGTCCTATTGAATGACCGGCGAGATCACCGCATTTATCATCTCTATATTTCTTCTGGTGAAGACATTTAGGTTAGAATTTTTGAGAGATCTCTTATCAAATTCTAATGGTTCTAAGGAGAATTTATTCACACAAAAGTACTTTAGCAACCTGTGATTTTGAGCTTGTTGTTTATTCACAGTGATTCTTCAAAAACTGTAACAGGTAGCTAAGAAATAATCTCAATTCCATTTGAAGTGCCTCAGCCTTTGCGGAAACGTCTGTGAGGTCTACTTAATCGGGAAGATTTAATGGAACATGAGAACATCAAAGACAAAAGCAGAGAGCTAAGTTGGTTCAATTATCCTGGACTGTATCCGTGACGTAATGTAAGCGTATTTGAATGATTCTCTATCTCTCTCGAACGTGGTGTTATTAAATTGTTGCGGCATTTTGTGTGGTGATATTTGCTGGGCAAACTTCATGAACTACTTCATTTACAAGATATCATCATATCTTGTTCTATTAAGGGGCTCTTTAGGTTATAGCGCGGGCCACTAATATTATTTCCGGTCAGACATTAAGGAGGTCACGTTACATTGTTAGGGAAATTACACTCGGTTATGTTAGGACTTGTTATGTTATGTTCTATGCAAGTCACTAAAGATTTACAACGCGTCGTATTTCGTTCACGATGCGATTATGAAGGCACGTCTTATGATGTTACATCAAATAATATGATCTGCCATTAGAGTTGCAAACTATTTTGGTTCAATTTGATTTTATTTCGAATAAATACATTCGGTTTTATTCGTTGAATGTATAGATAAATCTGAATACAAGTACTACCATTTTCATGAAAAATATTTTCATTCGAATTATAATAAATATTTACAAAGCAATTTTTTTCAACTTAATATAAAAAGTTTGATTGTCAGTAATTTATTAGGTTGAATGCTACTAGGATTCACATTCGTAGAAATAGCTAAAACTTGCAGGGATAGCTGATGGCGTCGGCTTTGCGGGCGCGATGTCATTCCTCGAGTTTCAAGACTTGAATGCATAATATAGCAAATGATCGGCTAAAGACGTGGACAAAAGTTAACTTATACTACAGGTCATTCAAACTATATTTGTTATAGGATGGTCTGTCACAGACATTGTGTGACTGCCAATATATCAATTACCAATATATTATATAATAATTATATATAAGGAAGGACGTTATCTTATTATGAGGTTATACGTGGGTCCTACACGGATAGTCTGAGCTGTAATTAGCCATCAATCTATCAGTTATCTGTGATGTAATGTGGTCAGAACTGAATTGGTAACAGAGAGATTCGTGGCCTCCTAGATCGTGTAACATGGGAAATAAATTTCTTCAATAAAGTTTTATAGAGTTTCATAGAGACATGTTACAATTGGAGGAAGGATCCGTGAATTGCTTAACCAATATGCAGTAAGATTCCTCTCTTGAGGTACTCTAGTTCTGATTTAAATGTACATATTATCTCAACTATGATCAAGACTATATTTAATCACAATTTTGATGTAACGTCCCGAATTGCGTGTGATATATTTGAATTGATTGTGTAACTGAAAGAAAAACGTTCAAAACTTCCATATCACTATCCACAGCGAGTCTGGGAAAGTTCATTACCTAAGCATCTCCAGACGGTTAACATTAACATTTATCATGGCCAGCATTCGTATCCCGTCCTATATTGGTTATTCATCTTGACAGGTTCATGATTTCCTCAAAAACTAGAAACTTGTGTGAAACTATTGACCATCTTGACCATGAAAGCTATCATATCATATCACCCTACTCCTTCCAAACTACATTTGCTATTGATACTGAACAAAAAACACCTGACAAAATCGAGCAAACCCTAAATATCCTTAGCTTCAGATATTTTGATTTCACATGGAATCTCAATTTTCTTGAAATGATTTTGATTTTGAATATTGGAAATGACCTGTATTGCAATCGCCTGAATTGTCTATTTTCTTCGAGTGTGGCTTCTGGAAAATCAGACTTCACGATATTCATACTAACTATATTCAGGAACTGAAAAATGGAATCACCTAAGGTTTCTTGATAATTACAGCGGAAATGTTGCAAAATGCTAATAGAAACATAAATAAGAGGTCTCGAAGAAGTTTATTGTTCAATGGTAGATAATTTGAAAAATCGTTGTAATAAATTTGTGAATTTTCTTGGAATATTTATTGCAAGTTTGCAACGGAGTAGATGTTTGTCAATAGTAGTGAAATAAAAATATCTATTTGGTGCTATTACAATAAAATGTTTACACAGGTCAAATAAGTTAAATAATATTGTTGAGCACAACTAGTACAAATAAAAATCGAATGAATAAGGTAAGAATATACGTCATAAAAGTTCAAATGTACAAGAAACAGAGATAAACATAGTTGTATGCATACAAAACAAATCGATTGAAATGCTTAAATAAGGAGTTAAAAATACAAATATACTGGAAAAGCTTCATGGGAGATTATCCTGAATTTATACAAATATTTAAAGGTTTACTTAGATATTCATCTAATGTGTAATAACATTCCTCGATGAGAAATGCTTTTATGTATTTGCGGAACATAATCCTTGACAAGGACCCCACCATGCTCGGAAGATGGTTGTATAGGATTGGGCCATAATAAGTTTCCGCAGTTTCGCTTTTATCCACGCGGTGAAAATCTACATGAATGCTATGTGAATGCCTTGTATAGTGATCGTGTATATCGTGATATTTGGGATAATCACTCATCTGCTCATGAGCTAACATCAGAGATTCATAGATATATACTGATGAAACTGTCATGATTTTGAAAATAATGAACGATTTTTCTCAATCTTCTTTGTATTGTAGATTGAGTATAATTCTTACAGCTTCCCGTTGAGCAGCGAATACGAGTTAAGCAGAATATGAGTGACCATAGCGTAATACCATATCAAAATGTGTCTGAATAATGGCAAAGTAAGACGCACCGGGGACTTCGACAGGAACAAGTTTATTGAAATTTCTCATTATATAAGTATTACTTGATATTTTTTCGGTGAATTAAGTACAATTTGGGATCCAGGAGAATGCCTAAGTATCTTACATACTCCACAGAAATTAAGAAGTTAGTTCATTAGATTTTAATGTGAAACATAGATTTTGAGTCTACGATTCATTTAAGCACAATTAGTTTGTTTAACCTCTGTGTCTTGGGCAACATAATTTAGTTATTGTAAGTTCTTAGAAATATTCAGCTTAGCTGTATCGTCCTCAAATAGAATAAAATCGTGATCATCAATATTATATGGTAAATCGCTTAGAAATATTAGGAATAATTCAGGTCCGAGTACTGTGACTTGTGGAACACCCCAATTGCTTACCTGTACATTTGAAGCTTCATTATTGAAGAAAGTACTTAAGCATCATCAGTGAGATACGACTGTATCAGGTAAATACTGTTATTAGAGAATTTGTAATGTTTCATTTTGGTTATCAGAAGCTTAGCATTGTTGTAATCTCCCAGACGCACAAAATTTATTCGGGATAGTTAATCAACAAACGTCAGTAAATTATACGTATGACACAAAATGCGGAGAGAACCAACATAAACATTCAATTAGGAAACCATTTTGCAACGCATTTTATTCAGTCGTAACACTCTTATACACGCTTATTTATAGGTAAAATACGTTCCAATCATACGAGGAACAGGTCTTATATATAATTTCTCACAAGAAAGCGGTAACACAATTGTAATATCCATCACCTGTCACACTCAATATTGGGCGTGCACCATAAACACCAAATGGTACTGTCACGAACTGCTGTAAGAATCATGAGCTACGTCTCTTCCCCAAGGCTCCTGTTGATGACGTCCCACCTACCTCTGAACTAAGCGTTCAGGCCTTGTATCTAGAGGGTATTGGTTAGGTCCAGTTATTTGTGGCTAGTGTGCTTATTATTTTTGTCTTTACGTACGTTTCGGTCTTACGACCATCATTAGGAGACTTATTATCGGTGTGATAAGGACGCTTTGTGCTGACACAATTAGTTTTAAGAAATCCCGTGTCAGACAATACGTTTTCTGATGATGGTCGTGAGACCAAAACGTACGTAAAGACGAAAATAATGAGGATGAAATATGTGTTAGGGAGACCTATTTCCCTAGAATTTATTTATAATTCAAACGTGAGTAATAATTTGATGCCGAAAAAGTATAGTATGCACAAAATGGTTATTTTGCACTCGTATGTACAGCAACCTTTGACACTTCCAGCAGATGTAAGTTGGACGATGAAGAAAAAAAGGAAATAATTAACAATCGGCAATTTTATTTGCAAATCGGACAAACAGAATATGTTGTGAAATATAATCTTTCTGCGATGTTCCCCATTTTCTTTCAACTCTTTGTGGATGGAATTGAATAAAACTAATTGACAATTAGAGAAGCAAATCACGATGTTCATCTGACTCGCCTGTACTACAAACGATTTACAGATATACTTGTCTTAACGAATTCAAAGACTCAATTTAGCATTGTTAATTTTCTGGATATAAATCTTGGAAAGTATACTCACAATCCTCGGAGAACCCCAATCTCGGCATCATAATCGTAAATAACAACTAATTTAATTGAAGATAAGTTTTATTCCACTCCACATAAAGCAAAGATTAAAATCTCGCGGTAATTAAGGGGCCTATTCAGTGGAACACTCGATGCTTACTAAATAACGTTCATGCTTGAGTTTGATTAAACGTTTCGCGTTCAATTTTCTGCGTTAATGTGTTTCCTTTCATTGTCAGCTTGCCGAATGCGTTACCTACTGATACGTAAACGTACATTGAGTTTGTGAGATGTATATCCAATCTAGAACATAAATATTTGGAGAGACTGAACCCTGTTAATTATACGGCGGGGATATGTTTATAGTATTAAGGGAAAGCGAAGGTTTCAGACTATGATTATATTTGCTGGCATATCTCGTAGAAATAAGCACAAAAATGAGATAACTGGACCAAAAAAATTAGTGAATTAGCTTTTTTCTCCAACGAGAGGGCTTCTATGTTGTTTACAGGCAATACTTTTTCCTCAGCACCATGTAACAAAGATCCAAGTTGATGAACAATTCATTTTCAATTGGCTTATTGCTAAAGCGATTTTCAATTCCTAACGACATTACGATATTATATTTCTTAGAAATGGTAACGGGAGAATGCTAGATTGTAGTTCTCACAGATATACGATAAGAGGAAGTAATAAACATCTATCTTTACAACCCTCAACGCGTAAGATAGATTTGAAAACAGGGAAACTGACCGTTAAAATAAGAATTCAATGTTAAACATTTGAGTGACAACATGCCAGTATTTTGTATCAGAGATATTAAGATTTGATATGATATATTTTTCTCATCCTTTCCTATTTTCAAATATTCAAAAAGTAATCATACGCGAGTCAAGGATAAGATGGTGTGTCTATTGTCTAAAATTGTAATCAGAGTGATTATACATTGTATATATCTTAATGTTGAATAAGAAGTAGTTTTAGCATTTAGGAAAGGATGAAATTGTATATGACTCTATCTAACGATAATTATCAAAGGGAATGTAAAAGTAAACTGATTTGTGATTGGCTTGAAGACAACTTGTGTTTTGCCCTTCTCTATAAATTTTTTTTTGACTTACTCAAATAGTGAGAGAATTCCTTCAATTACTTGGTCATAGTTTATAGCATTTAGAGTAAAACCTTCAATATTAATGCCGTCACTTAATTATTCCGTTTTAAATCAGTAAAGTATTTGTTTTATCATCATCCTCACTTGAGGAGACGTGGCTTAGCCTCCAAATTCACTCAGGCTACTTGGTTGGGCCCATTGTGCGCCCCGTGGTCAGAAGCCTACTCTATTCTAGCAGGTTTGTGGCTTGCCAGAAACTCAGAGTCTTGCCAATGCTGGCTTCCATAAGTTCCTTTGGGAGCAGTTTTGATTCTCTGAAGTGTCGGCGCCTGAGGGATGCTAATGCTGGGCATTCCAACAAGATGTGAGAGGCAGTTTCTTCTACCTCTCTGCATTTCTTACATATTGGGTCATCTGTGATGCCCATAGTGTGGATGTGTTTGTCAAGACGACAGTGACCGGTTAGGATTCAAGTCATCTCTCTGATGATCCTTCTGTTCAGAGGAAGGAGTTTCTTTGAGAACCTAGGTACACGCTCTTTGATGGAGGGCATGGTCTGCCATTCTTTATTCAGTAAGACCAGAAGGGCTAGACCCCTCAGGCAATTTGATGAAACGACCATTGGTTCCGGCCCATCGGGGGCGCCAGACGACCCACGCCTGAGCAGAGAGTCGGCCATTTCGTTTCCTACAGCTCCACAGTGTGCAAGGATCCAGATGAGTTGAACTTCATCTCTCCAAGCTAGTTCAGCCAGTGTATCCCTGCAATCTCTGACAAGCCTTGATGTGACTCTGGGTGATTTGAGAGCTCCCAGAGCCGACCGTGGCACAAGTCAATGTTGCATAGACCTCCACTTGAAAAACCGTGCAGTAAGTGCCTACAGTCACTGAGATGATGATCTCTGACTTTTCCAGGTACACTCCTGCCCTAGAAACCTAACCAACCTTTGACCCTTCTGTGAACCATACGAGCCCGTCTGGTATCAGTAAGGTGAGAGTTTTATTGCTTCAATCCCCTCTATACGGAAGAGGATTTTGAGAGGAGTGAGACATATAGCTGGGATCATGCTATCCTGCCTCATTTCTAGTATGGGGCATTTCGAGATTGCGTCACTTAAAATCGATGAGTGTCCACGAGAGTAGTGCGTATTGGTCCAGTGGCCTAGACCCTTCAACCTAAACGTCGTTCTCAGTTTTTATGTATTAGTGTAGAGGTCGTAATCCAGCGAGAGTTTCAAGGGATCTCGTTGGAGCCGACCTCATACCGCTCGATATGTCTTAGCTGCTACACTCGATATTCGAGGTGTTCGTGTCAGGTCAGTTTAGAGTCTAGGATTACTCCAGAAACTACACCGATCTTCCGAGTTGCAGGACCATGCCAGAGAAACTAGTTTATGGCACTGTGTCTAGCTTGCGTTTTCTTCTTGTGAACATATCAATTTCCGTCTGTTTAGGATTTATCCTGACCCCCTCCGTGCGTCACCAGCCGTCAACTATGCTGAACAGCGTGGTTTGCAGCTCGCACAGCGTTCCCAAGTGCCTTCCAAAGGTGACACTAGCCAAATCATCGGCATAGGCTTGGGCATAAAACACAGCCTCTTCCAGTTCCTTCAAGAGTCTATCGACTACAAGGCACTACAGAAGCGGAGATAGGACACCTCTCTGTGGACAGCTTTTTGTAGCGGTGGTTTGTACAACTCATTCGTTATGTTGCGCCTTTATCGCAAGCATAGATAGAATAGCTCCAATCCACCGGGCCAATGTTGGACTGACTCATGCTTCTCAGTGGCTGAGCAGATTGACTCGACGGGCATGTTATGGAATGAACTTTCGATGTCCATGAATACCCCAGGGCGTATTCCTCACGGACCATCGCACTATTTATTCTCGTTACTAGACAATGCAAAACCGTTTCAGTCGAGAGGCCAACCTTTTAGGCGTGTTGACGACGGTGTGAGAGATGCGCCTTCAGTGAGACATCTCTCATGTGTCTGTCAAACAATCTCTTCATTGCCTTCATAAGGAATGAGGTATATTGGAGATCAGATTCAATTGAAGTGATCTGTGCAGTTCCAAATTGAAATCCACTGGCCAATAATTGTACTGATATCTAAAAAAGTCATTGAATTCTGTTCGCCATTAGGGATTCGTGATAGATATTGATCTTACCTGGTATAACTCTGACGGAAAGACTAGTCTGGCATGCGATCACGCATACTGTTCGAGATACACGTAGGAAAGAAGTAGCAGCGATAGCACTCCATTCAACGTTTAATCAATCTTCGTTTCTCGCTGGTTATCAAGCCCTTCTGAAATGTCATGTGCTCACGTATTTCCGCTACTTTTAAGCTCGCCAGTGCGGATTTCGGACGTGCCGGAGACTTTCACGATAGAAAAACATCGATAGCGAATCCGTAAGTAAATGAGGATAAACCGATATGAACCAAAAAAGTCTACTGTCACTTTCGCATAGACAAGGGAAAGTACGGAAATTGGATACTAAGTCGTCCTCTTCATTGACAAAAATGGAGGAATAAAAGTTCAATCTGTATTTCATTCATCTGGGATCGACAATATTCGTTGATTGTACGTCAAACCCAGTTCAACTTCGAGGTTATTGAATCCATTTGTCATTTGAAGATGGATTTGAGAGCTGTTGTTTGTCCAATTATTTGACGTCGGTCTAATTCTGCACCGAGGCTTATCTCCGACACTCCCTCTATCGCACCTTGTGATACTCGAGATAGATCTTCAAACGATCCCAACGTCCAATGACATTTAAACGTTCCGTACTAATAACGTGGCATCATCAAATCTATTGTGACGTCACTTGACACGTTTTGGCGATTGCTACTTGGGACGGCTTCAACACTCCTTCAAGTCTACCGGATCTGAATCCGATTGACTTTATGTTGATTTGCTACTAACGCCCTCATCACAAAGAATATCACAGTGCTATCTATGGATAGACTTGTTCCAGGGTAGTCTCACTGGAGTAGATAATCAGGCGTCAATAGGGCAGACTGCAATTGGTTACTTCTTGGCTACTTGAATGATGCTGCAAAAAGAAAGTTTTACTCTTCTGATACTTTCAAATTATGGGGAATACTGAGATTTATTTATTTTGCACTCTTTCAGGTTAGTACACGCAGATTATCGACAACGGCATCACCGGGATTTGTACGACAGTGCCATGCACTTATACAGGGTGTCCCAGGTTTTAGTAGCAGAACTTCAACAGTCGATAGAAAATTTGATTCTGAGAAAAAAAGTTCCTATTAACATATATGCACAGGCGCTTCGTTTTTGAGATACAGAGTGTTGAAATTGAAAAAAAATTCGTTTTTTGCGAATATCTCCGGAACCATTTATTTTACAGAGAACAGCTTCTGCAAACATTTTTTACTCATAATAAGCTATGTTTGATTTTGAAGGGGTAGTGGGTGTTTTCCTCCGCAACTTCTACGCCACTAAACAAAGTACGGTTTTGAGACAACCATTTGAACCGCCAATGGTTCTTACACAAAAAAGGTACCTCTAGTCGTAAGCTCTAAAGTTGACCGTTTCCGAGAAAAATCAACTTTTATGTTGAAGAACATGGTCAATTCTCACTAATCAAACAAAATTTATTCAAACATTAGAACAAGGAACAAAACAAAAAAATTGACCATGTTTTTCAACATAAAAGTTAATTTTCCTCGGAAACGGTTAACTTTAGAGCTTATGACCAGGAGCGCCTTTTTTGTGTAAAGACATTGGCGGTGGCGGCTCAAATGATTGTCTCAAAACCGAACTTTTTCCAGTGGCGTAGAAGATGGGGCGAAAAACACCCACTACCTTTTCAAAATCTTCACCAGACATGACTAAAAAAAATTTTTTTCTAGCACAGAACAAAGTTTACTATAATGGAAAATGCTTGCGAAAGCTGTTTTCTGTACGATAAACGGTTCCGAAGATATTTGCAAAAAACTAAATTTTTTTTTCAATTTCAAAAACTAAGCGTCTGTGCATATATGTTAATATGAATTTTTTTTCTCAAAATCTAATTTTCTATCGACTGTTGAAGTTCTGCTACTAAAACCTGGGACACCCTGTATTCTACCCACATATGAATTTATTATTATTATTACAAATTCAGTTTGATATTTGGAGGAATTCCTTATATTATGATAAGTATGAAATTTAGGGCAATTTCAGATGGCAATCTTATTGCAGGAGGAAGTACCGGAATTCGGGAATGAAAAAAGGAAGGATGGAGCGCAAAATTGGCCCAATACAGTACCCAGAGTGCATATAGGGCTGAAACCCGAGCCCTTCATCGATTATGATGATCTATGGTTCAAAGTTAATTTATTCATTATATTCGGAGCAATATTTGAAAGAAAATCCGTACGTTTTCCAGAATGAAGGCTTATTCTGATTTTTTAAAGAGGAATTTTGACGTATTCCTGAAATTACCCAGATTTCTATAATCAACCTTGAAGCAAAGCATCATCAATAAACTTCTCGCATCGTCGGTCGTATATATGTTTTAGTACAGAATGATAGATGTTCTACGCTTTGTTGTGTTTAAAATATCGATTGGGCGGATGAAATTACAAGAGGATACTATTAACCGTCTTTGTAATTTATCGTTTCCTACCATTGAGCACCCTCGTAACTGATTTATTCTTTTCATTCACATTGCACATATTTGCTCTAATAACCATTATCTCGTATGATTTAAAGTTCATATTCCTCTTACTGAGTTCACATCCGTTTGAAATAATTCAGTGGCGGACGAATCAATTGTTTTCTTTCAATATATTTTGTACCAAGGTTCAATAAGTTCAGTTCTTCTCCAGTTTTTTTCCTTTGTCAGTGTAACATGATAATATGGATTGAATTCAACTATTGACTGTAGATTGAAACATGACTCTCTCTTGAGGAGAATCTATAAAACATTACTTAAGAAATGTAAGTTATTCCTAATTCTCAGTTTAGTTTAGATCATTTTGAATATATTAAATTAATTTAGTAATACATACATTTTAATAGTTAATTGAATCCGAACTAAGTTATTAACAAAAATAATTAGGAAATAATTACGTTATTAAAGATATAAATTGATTAAGTAAATAAATGGTATCCAGTTTTTAAATTATAGAATTAATTAGAAAGTAGTTACATTTAAAGTATTAGATATTGACGTATTGAATTTAGAATATTATTAAGAATAACATTAATTAATTATCAGATGATTAGAACAAAAGAGTAGTCATATATAATCAGATATATATTGATTAGAATTAGTTTGAACAAGTATGTCATTGCCAGGGAAAATTGACCCTGAAAACCATTAAGAAGTGGTAAATGTTATACCAGCAATGTTGTTGCTACTATATGGTTATTCAAGGACGGAAACCAACTATTATTATGAAGTGTATAAAGCATTGAGTATGCAGAATTTTAAAAAAAGATGTTTTTGAGTAGACGGCAATGAAGATTAGTCATATTATTAGTAAATGTTTGGATTGAAATAACTCTTCAAAATTTTTGCGGTATGTTCACTAAATAATCTAAATAAAATTATAGATGTGGTTCCTAACAGTAAGATTGTAAAGAAAGCTGTGATTTATATGGAACGTCATGAATATGATTCCAAACCGAAAACTAGTATCTCTTTTAGAATCTCCCGAAATACGAACATGAAGCGAGATAATTATTCCGCTGAGAAGCTAAGATTTCGAAGGAATCGATTCTCGGAGCAATCCAACAACCTTCGCATAATGTTATGATTCCAATCTGACCGAAATGAGGTCATTTGAAATTGCAAGATGGACTGAGAGATCTTTTCACTTGGAGAACTTCCGTGCTTGAAGAATATTCCTCGGATAAAATAGAGATCGATCGGAGAATAAACCGGAAACAGTATTTAAACGTCCATAATAAGACAGTAGTAGTGCCAACACAAATTAGACTCGTTGTCTGGTTCAGCTAGTCTTATATAAAACAGGAGCATGGCGAAAGCACATATTTATTTTGTCGAGAGGAATTAACGAGCGTCGTAAATAGTTTTAATGGTTAATATTTTACTTGTGCAGTTCTACAATTGCAACAGTATCATTCTATAACGATAAAAAGCAATATACGAACTATAGCTAATGGCAAATTACGGATGTAACGATAGTGCCTCGATGAATGTGAGAATGTTTCGGGAAATGGGTTTTTATGAATTTTTCTAGTAACAAGGGAATTTCGTTCGAGTTTTTTAACTAATTTTGGATTGGAATCATAATGCGTTATGTAATACGATAACAATTGAATTTATGACAATTGTTTCGCTTATACAAAATAAAAAGAGAAATATCAGAATATTATATCGACAAAAGTAATTTTTTTTTCACATGTATCTAATTTGTTAAATGTGACTGGTGAAATGGTGAAGGCGCCAGAACCAAAAGAAATAGCTCTTTGTGCCTTCCTTGAAATCGAGGGAACCTTGAATAACGCGTCACACGCTACCATTAGGGCCACCCTCGAGAAGAGGAACATAGGCCAAACCTCAACCAGATGACCACAGGAGCAGAGACAAGGGTTGGAGAAAGCACCATCCAACTAATCACAAGAAGAGGACGATCTTAGGGGGTGGGGTATTATCACAACTTCCGTGAAGCCTAGTAGTGGATGATCTCTTACAGACCCTAACTATTGAGAAATCCGCTGCCCGGTATATGCAGATGATATGGTACAAATTGCAAGAGTAAAATTTGAGAGCACTCCAAGGTCTTAAGGTCACTTAGAAGCCCTAGTAAAATTGCGATACTGGCCTTCATCAAGAAAGGAAAAAAGGAATCACATGAAGCAATCGAGCTGAGTGGAACCACCTTCCTGCGCATAACACTGGACAAGAGTCTCATCTACAGTCAACACTCAAATAATGTAAATATGAAGGCGACACGTGCCCTAATGGTATGCAAAAGGATGGCAGGGGTGAAACACCATGTTGGTTAAACCTAATGGATAAGATTTAATATCACATAGTAAAATGTGAAACGATAGAGATAATTAATATTTCAATATCTCAATGAGATGAACGAGTTGCTATACATTTTACTACAGTGAAATTTGGGGCAACCGATTAGAAAAAAATCAAGCTAGTAATATTTCGTTAAATAGTAATCAACAATACATGAAAAATCTCTGCATCTTCACATGACCACTGACTGATTTAGTCATCACGAAATCTCCGGAACTATGCCCAACAACTAGAAAAGAACTAGTGAAATACTATATTGAAATATGAAGGAGAATATTTGGATAATAGTTACTTATTGAAGTTATGACAATTTATACTTGAAAATTATATTTGGAAAAATGATAGTCTTAAAGAGGATGAGTTAATTAATTTGAAAATCTGCAAGAGAACAATTAGATAATAGTTTACTGGATATAGTAGACTGAAATCATTATCGTAGTTTCAAAATGAAAAATCTGTTCAAGCAATATCAGGTTTACTCCCATAAAGCAGTAAATGAGAATTTCGGCTCTATTATTGTTCACCCAGATCAATTATTATTCTTTTTTCTCACCAAGACTAGCCTAAAGAGTCATATCCATTACAAATAATTATAATTATCATAAGGAATGTAAAAGGGAGATGCTATGGAATACTGTGTAACCACGTGGATTATTGCTAGGTTAAACAAGCCTTAAAGAACAGTATGAACCATTATGACAACTAACTTGACAGATTAGATATGGCTTAAAGACGAGAAAAAAAATATAACTAAATAAGTATCAAACTTAGGTCAGAATAGCAAGAAGCTTCCTTGATTGGCCACGCGGATGAGTCGATATTTTTATAATTATTGAAAAATATCATCGATCAGGAAAAGGTGCATGTCTACTACAAGGTTTAGACAGAATTCGACATCAAATTATCAGTATTACTGTCCATGATAATCCTTCAATACATTCAATTTATAAAAGATAAGGGAATGGAAACAGTTCGACTCACCGCATGTACGGTTTAACACAAGATGACCCTTGTCAATTTCCATTCTCAAGTCTCCTCTCTCGAATTTCATGAATTAGTAAAATAATCGATTTGCGCCATTAAATCACAGGTGTCGTTAACAATCTCTTTCCATGTTTAATTATCTATTATTCCGGGCGGAAATCATTATTAACATTATTCAAGCAATAAGAAACCAAGTAACGTATATAACATTACAAAGTTATGACAAGCAATACATAGCCGGCCAACAAGACAGGTGAATGTTCACATGACAGACACCTGATACATTGATAGTCACATAATGTGTAACGTTCGGCCGAGCGTATGTGTTTTTATAATAATAAATCTGAACTTAAATTAAATTAGATTTAATATTCCCAGATAAGTGAATAGGTTCGGAATCCTATCTCACTGCTTGTAACACTTGAACTTGTAACAGTCGGCTGGGTATTATTTCAGGTAGCGTTAATACCTCATCGACGTGTTATATGAATTTTAAAATTGTTTGTTGGAACCTGTTCGGGTATCAGAGATCTTAGTTGATCCGTGTACCCTTAAGGTTCTTTTAAGCTGCCACCACTAGGCGTATATTTCAGCCCACCTAGAAGCTGTTTTTAACTACTTTGATCCCTTGATCTCTTTCAAGGGACCGCCTACTACAATTATTTATACTTATATCTTCATATCTATTCAAGCGTGAATTCTGATGGTCGCATTCGCTGATAGGTGATTAGGAATTACCAGTTAAACTCGTAAATCAAATAAAAAAAAAAATATATATTGAATAAAACAAAATTAACAAAAAATTTGATACATTAACCAACGACGAACGATTATAACATTAATCCAAAATTTGGTTGAAGGAATGTTAGCATAGATATAAAAACGTCTAATTCAGGTTCACTCCAAAATGGGAACCTGTGAAACCGTTATCAATGTCGGTAGTTCTACCCCTTTCGCCAGCGAGCGAGTTCCTGCCAGGATCTCTGGAGAGTTTGAATCAAATGAAAGACTAATTAGTACACACGGAGCAGTGATCGGTTTCGCGCTTGATCACGCCGATGATTGATAAATAATGTTAAAAAAATTAAAGAATTCCTCCCTTTCTGGTAAGCTGGGGTAAACCTAACGACATGATGCTCTATCATTCCCCCTAAGTAATCTCCGATAAGCGGAATTTGTATAGACACTCAAAATAGCCTGAATGACAGGAAAAAATTATGTTAACAAATAAAACATTGGCGGGTGGAACATGATCTGAATGGTAAATAACCATATTATATTATATTACCGATTCCGAGGTTGAAGTCAATATAACAGTTGTTCTTTGGCAATCAAATTGCACTTACCCTGTTGGTCTAATAACCCAATTCCCTCTCGAACCCCATTGTAGTGATAAGGCACAAATAATTCAAACACTAGATTCTTACGTCGAATTAAATTTGGTATGATGTGGAATTGGCACAGAAAAAAATGATTTTAAATAAGGGAACAAACACTTTACGCGTGACGTGGAAGACGCGAACAAGTCCAGCGCTGCTTTAGCCCCCAGGGATGTATAACCCTTGTTGCATTGTTAATTTAATATCTATAAATTTCTTGAACTTGATTTGTATATTCTGGACAAACATTATATTAATTGATTTGATTTAATGCAACAATGAGCATCCCTGTGGACATAAAGCAAGCTGGCCTTACCGACAAGTACCTTGTGGAGAACTAACTGAGGAGGTTGTTGAGAACTGCCTTTTTTCCTCAAAGTAATTAGTTTTTATGAAATCATTGAAGCGGGAGGCCACCCCACGCTCAATCTTAGAAAATATGTTCAATTTCGAATTCCGGGATCAGAACACGCCCATGAGATATAACAACAGCCAATAGGAATCTAACTAGGCGAAAGAACTCCACTGTTCAACTCCACGTAAGCTTTTCCCGACTCAGGGAAAAAAGTACCATTGACCTCGTGCCGTGCTTACGTTTGTAAAACATGGTTCATGGCTGACCGGCCAATGATACAGGGAAGAGGACTCAAATTACCGTCGCTAGGTCTGTCTGGTATATCGTGTTCAAGATATAATAATTTATAAAAATTTCAATTTGAATTTAAATCAATATTATTCGAAGGCCCCAAAACAAAAAGTAATAATCCGTCGGATAACTAAAACAAACTATCACATAACACATAACGTTACGTCTTTAGTTGTTCTACTCATTCGGAAGATTTATTGAGTCTTGAAGCTTGAGGAATGACACCGTGGACAACGTGGACAATAGCTTATTTTTTATATCCACCAAATGTGATAGAAGATAATTCACTTCTGTGACTCATATTGGGAAATCTTCAGCAATTACATCTGCATTCATACAATAAAAAGTAAAATTCATGTGTTATTAATAATTTTGTTGATCATTTAAATAGGTTAAAGTTTTGAACCCTCCTTCCATAAATCCATTGATTCAACAGATTCATTATCTAATGAGAAATCCGGAAACCACAGCATGAATGATTTTTCAGTTGCAATTGAAAACGGAACAGAAACTCGCCGTCATGAGAATTGGCCTGAATAGTTTCAATTCCAGAATGTGGACAATTGAACTGGATTCATCAGGCTTTGTACTCAGGTGGCCGGTGTTGGATAAAAGTAAGCAAGTAGAACTAAATAAAGTTAGTAGCTTCATAATTGAATTCAATCTTAAAAGTTTGAATTGCGCAACGAGAGTGCTTCGAAATATTCTACACAACTTTATCTCCCTTTCAAGAGCTTTAATATTGATGAAAACACTTCCGACTTGCCAAGTTGTCTGTACATCATCAAAGGGCAAATTTGAATCGTAACAAGCCACTTTTTCTCTAACCCAAAAAACTCGTGTGGAAATATTAGCATACTCATCAGAATCAAATGAAGGCGGCACGCCTATGTCTTTCAGCCGGCAAGTAATCTCCGACTAGAGCTTATTTATAAGTTTGATAGATTTCCGTAATTAGCTTATGCATAATTCATGTTTTCAGCTTTTTTCAAATAAAGCTTAGCATACAAATGAACCCGCTAGAGCTCATTCAGTTCAATCTTCGTCTTGGGCGATACGAAATTGCGGTTGAAATGTGTTTGTTCTCCGATCTCGGCTGAAAATATTAAATACGAAGATTCCAAGCTAACATTAACGTCAATTTTCAAGCATAATCAGTGAGGATTAAGACTCTGAAATAACACAAAATGATGATGATCATTCCTCTATTTAGGCCAGTTATGAGAGGTTTTGAATCGCCTGACCCAGGAATTGCTTGATGAATAGAGTTTTATTGTGTTCAAGGTTCATTATGAAGTAAATAATGTGTATCTAAATTCGCAGAAGCCACATGGAAGTGGATATTACGGAACGAATGATAGTTACACAAACTAATTTTATCAAGATTTCTATTCACTTTACAACTGGACATAGAGAGCGAAAGTATAAAAATAGGTACTGCAAACTAGGATAGTGAAATTTGTAGGGTCAGTTTAACTCCGTTATACAGGGTATTCCACGAGAGCCGTTAGAAGTTTTCGTGGTTAGAAAAAAGTTAGAATTCTGAAATTTTGGGTTCCGGAGTTATCCAAGATTTTCTTCCTTTTCAAAATATTTTCAAGATCATACTACCATCAACTTTCTTATTTTAAATGGAACACCCGGTATATTATTTCATCTTTAGATTCCTGAAGAAATTTCATAGTAGATTCCAACAGAATTCTCTATACCTATTTCGGATTTTTTCTTAGATATCTTGATTTTTTTGAAAATTTTGACAGATGTAGCGCTGTTTTGAGCATTCCGATCTTTTACCAATTTCGATTGGTGGAAAGCGCTTCTGGGGTAGACGGAAGCACAGGAATGATTCTTTCGAATGCCATATTGACAACTGATTTATCGCATACAGGGTATCCAAAATTTTATGACCAATTACATCATTTTAAAAGTTGAAAAAGTTCGTTTTTTCAAATAGGACATCCTGTATTTCATTGAATGGTCGGATGCAGAATTTGATTCTGCATCGATTTGCTATTACATTCTCTATACCTATTTCCAGTGGTTTTCTTGTTAATCCATATTTTTATCAAAAGGTGATCAAACTCCAAAAGTTGTACCAAAATTTAAATGCGGCAAGATATCTGGAGATACTGAGAGGGTTTGCTAGGGATTTTCTAAATGCCCTACCTCCACGTGATAGAGCAAACAATTGGTATCAGCTTGATGGTGCTCCAGCACATTCCACTATAGATGTACACCGGCAATTGTCACTGATGTTCGAGGATCGGTGGAATCGCCCGCGAGGTCCTTGGAACTGGCCACCCAGATCACCCGATTTGACCCCCTTGTATTTTTACCTCTGGGGTCGCATAAAAGAACTAGTGTAGTCTACGCCGGTACAAACTAGAGAAGAATTGTTGAACCGTGTTCAACATGCGCTTACTAATGTAAGTCCAGACGAACTTCGGAAGTCTGTTTCGCGAGGAGTATATGACAGAGTTATTCAGTGTTTGAACCATAATGGAGGTCATATAGAACAATTATTGTAATTTTACATTCTCTTATTATTTTATGTCATTATGTTCCACTTTTTTGGTTTCATTTTATATTTCGTTCTAAATGTTATGTACTAATGTCATGTTCTAATTGAATTAATTTTTTTACCGTTTAGTTGATGTTTATTTGGCTTCGAAAGGCAAGCGATGTTACGGTTTCTGCCAAAAAATCACATTAAAATAAAAAATATGGATTAACAAGAAAACCACTGGAAATAGGTATGGGGAATGTTATATCAAATCGATGCAGAATCAAATTCTGCATCCGACCATCTAATAAAATACAGGCTGTCCCATTTGAAAAAACGAACTTTTTCAACTTTTGAAATGATGTAATTGGTCATGAAATTTTGGATACCCTGTATGCGATAAATCATTTGTCAATATGGCATTCGGAAGAATCATTCCTGTGCTTTCGTCTACCCCAAAAGCGCTTTCCTTCAATCGAAATTGGTTAAAGGGCGCAATGCTCAAAACAGCGCTGCATCTGTCAAAATTTAAAAAAAAATCAAGACATCTAAGAAAAAATTGAAAATAGGTCTAGGGAAACCTGATGGAATCCACTATGAAATTTTCTCAGGAATCTAAAAATGAAATAATATACCGGGTGCTCTATTTAAAAAAAGAAAGTTAATGGCGACTTCCGGTGTAACCGGAAGTTGTATGATTTCGAAAATATTTTGAAAAGAAAGAAAATCTTGGATAACCCTGGAACCCAAAATTTCATAATTCTAATTTTTTTCTAACCACGAAAACTTCTAACGAACGGCTCTCGTGGAATACCCTGTATAATGGAAAATACATCTCCCTGAAATTGTCGGAACCAAAAAATTAGTATAGGTAGGCTGATTCTAAGTATTCGATCCAGGTTTTCTTATCTCCTTGAAGCAGTTAAGTTTTCGCGTATCAAATCTTTGTCTAGGGTCTAGAGTTTGTGTGGGGAAATGAAGTGACGTTTCTAGACCAACTTTCATTCAGTACACCCTGAAGCATCCGTGTAATATCATTCACTTCTTCTAGCTGTCACTACATTGTATAGACATCGATTTCAAGGCGAACACTGCACTTTTCAAAGAGATATAAAAACTGGATGGACCTGAAGTTAGAATCAGTTTAGTTACACTACTTATATGATTCGAATAACTTCAGTAAGTACTGGCCTTAACTGAGACGAAGGTCAATTCATTCACCAATCCGACCTATATGCTGTGCCCTGTCTCTATCTCCATTCTAGAATTGATCTCTCATGCCACCTAGAGGAGAATCTAGAACCACAAGAATTAGATATAATGTGGTTCAAGCTTGTTAATAACAGACAAAATGTCTCTGTTGTCTTTATTTATCATCAAATGAACCAGCTTATGTTGAACTATTTGAATTACTTCCTCTTGGCGGACCAGACAAGCTCAAACTAGTCACCTCTACACTGTCAAGCTCGAGATCCTCCAAACTTCTTTCTACCAGATTTAATTTTTTTATAGAACAGCAAAGTTATGGAACTCTTCACCTAGTGAGGTCTTTACCTATGCCTATAAGCTCAAGACCTTGAAGAAGAATACAAATTCATATCTTCTCTCCCTACGTTTCGCTGCTGGCTCATACTCGTGTGGTCATAGTATGAATTAAAAAAAAAGCAAGACTCTCTTCTCATTAAAGGCTAGGAATTATTAACAACCTATATAGCTTCCAATTTCTTTCCAGAAAATCATTAAAATAACGTAATTACTTGTAAAACTCATGATTCAATACATTTACCTGATCCTACTCTTGATTGAATCTCACTCTTGGTTGAAACAAGGCCTCCGATCTGGTAGATCATGAATTATGGTTGTATACATTAGAGAAAATGTGGTGTATCTACGAGGATTACTAATATGCGAGTTTTCATCGCTCAACTTCCTATTGTTCTCGATGCTACAATACCTTGAGGATCCATATGAAAAACGTATAGTTGAGAGTTAAGGAAATTTAAGCCATTAAAGAAGTTTTGTGGGCACACAAAATCTAGAGGATCGTTGCCGATCGCCAGCGGCCTTAGTGAAGTTACGACCCCAGCGCGGCTTTTCATAAAACAGTGGGCTGGGAAAATGGTGATGCACGACAGAGAATAAACGATTTTAACTTCTTCACCGCGCTTGTCGGAAAGCCTCGATCTGGTCGAGAGTTTTGTTTGTGCGTTTTTGCGAATAGACTTTTCCTTTCCAGCGCTCGTGATTCTCAAACAATAAGTGTTTCTTTCGATTGAGGAGAGAGAAGTATTCACTGAATAATATTCAAAACCTTCTATGAAGTGTAGTGATCTATTTTTCTAGTATCCACTAACTCAAGGTGGCGGACGCTCTGGTTTGTTAATGATATTGTGGTTCCAGGAATAGTAGATTTACATTCATTTTATGTCAATATACTTGATCACGGTCTCCACAATTTCATTTACTTGGTCATGGTTACCAAAACAAGTTTATTGCTCATTTTCTGGAGCAATCCCGGAACATTTCTCCAATCAATGACAGTCAATATTGGTTTATAGGTCTTCTTAATCAGTTCTTCAGAACGTTTTCTCTGTGAGTAGATTACAAAATATGCTGGAGACATTCCATAAAATCACAAAACTGAAGTTAGGAATTACTGTACCACATAGATCACTATATTCCTTCAACCGTAGCAACCCGATATGTATATATTTTCCCCCAAAAACACTCTATATTCTTCGAAGAATTAAATTCTATTTGTGGATATATTTGATAATCCGTTGGACCTCCTCTACGAGGATAGTCTTTTTGCATTGGAAACCAATGTTTGTTCAAGGTTAAAAAGACAATAACTAGTCAGTTTCTGCCCTTTAATTGCCCAACTAGCTCATTATGGAAATATCTCAGGGTCTACCGTAATGAACAGTACCCTTCAATTCCCGATTGAGAGTTGTACCCGAGACGCCAACAGCTTTATATGAGATAAGAAAAACAACCTCAATCAAGAATCTCCGGGATTACGATGTTGTTAAATAGAGAAAATGAATGAAATAGTTCACCCCAACAAAAAATTGGTTTTATTGACAAATTGAATAATTCATTTACGAAATTAAATAGTTCACAAATAAAATTGAGATGGGCAATGAATGATGATAAAGTGAAATCTCGACAGGATGACACCTTCTGTGAATGTATGTGAAATGATAACATTTAGCGATGAATTTACAGTTGCCGCTATCATAACATAGATGCCAGGGCCTGACTCATCCGGACTTATTCATTCAAATTAATTACGAATTCAATTCGGTCAGAACTATGTCGACTCATCATTTGTTATGCTATATAATACAAATAACAGATATGTTGTATGTTTATATTCAATAAACATCATTATGACATAAGAAAATAGAATATTGTGGGTTATCTAATTTAGAATAAATTTCTTAGGCATATCACACATGTTACACTGTACGTTCAGGACGCCTTCAGTTGAAGATCATAGATAATCGATAGTTTTCTTACAACAACTCATTTATCATCATGTCATGCCAGTATTCAGGATTTTACAGCACTTTTCACTTGTAGTATCATCGTTTCGGTTTCCGTTGCTACCTTAGTTTTCAATTTAATCGAATATCGATGAAATAATTCTAACAAGTGTAGAGTTTTATCGAATTATAGGCATCAAACGAAATTTCAATGTGTAAAGGCAACGCCGGCATGCTCGTTAAAATTTGCGCAGCGAAGCGCAAATTCCGATAAACCAGTAAAACAAATACCGAATTTATTACCTTCGCTGAATCGTTGATCACCATGGAACCAACTCGAGCACCATTCACAAGATTTACGGGCATACAAAATTAGAAAGAGCCAGTCCCATTATTGTCAGATCACGTGACTATATTAAAAATATGGTTGAATTTCAATTAGTTCAACGAGATCATTTATCACTTTTCATTTGAAGGTTTAGCTTTAGTTGTCTATATTCATAATAGGTACATCCTATTAGAGCAAGTCATTGACAGGAATTTTTATTATTCGTACGGGATCATTGATAACTTCCGTTATAATATTATATACATGATGAATCAATTTGAGCCTGTCAGTATTCAAAGAATATATCAAAACATTATTATAATGTCGCCTCTCAGTACTAGGATCAACTAACTTGAAATTTTCAATTCTGTAGAAGAGCAATTTTGAATTTCTAATAGCTGAAAAGGAGGGATAGTAGTGCAAGTCGTTTCTGTTTCTGAGATACATTGTAAGCAGTTGAATTGGGTAAGACTCTTGTTGTGCTTTCATGTGATAGTATTGAAATTTTTGAAAAATTTTCGCGAACAATATATTCAGTTCTAGTTCAATAAACCAAACTGAGTTCTTATTTGTCAATATAATAGAATAGTCAAATCAATATGTTTGTTGCACCTGTTACTCTACTCGCTTGTTCAGAATGGGAATGTTTCCTTCCAGAAATGTTGTCGTGGAAAGGAAGATATTAATAATATGGTTTAAATATACATCTCAGCAATTCCGTAAGGCTTACTGTTAAAAAACAGGAGATCGTTGTGTTCATACCTTACTAGGTAATTCATTCTTATATACAGACTTCGGAGTATTCAATCGGAGGAAATGGATCTTGTTTTATTATCGAAGTCCAGAGCTCTGAATTCTTCATCAAACTTGTCCTAGGATCTCAAGATGAAGAGTATAGTTATCGAGTAATTTTAAAATGTAAAGTAATTCATTGTTTGAATGAATACGAAGAGTGCCACAATGTAAGTACAAGATCACTGTAGTCATGATGATACCAATGACTGTTTTCCAATACTAGCTTCTGAAAACTAAAATGCACTAGAATTTCCACCGCGATGTTATATTCTCCAAGTTATAAGACTCAAATTATACTCATGTCATTTGAAACTTCATTTGAATTGACAGGAATATCTGTGTTATAGTGATCCGTTGGGACTATTATTATATCAGCTTTCTGTCACGTGAACGTCAAACAAAAGAACATTATAGAAGGAAGAAGAACTGCCAAATTTTCAGTCTTTAGATGAAGCAGCAATTGATCCAAGGGAAAATTGCTTTTCTCATACGCATTATGTTCTTCAGAGTATGTCAAAACGGTACGTTTTAGTAGCATTTTCCTGATTCTAATTGAAAGAAATGCATGTCAACTGGCTTCATATCTTGATGACTTTTTACGTTAATCCCTGGTAAGGGCTGCTGTGCTCTCAGAAGACATTACAGCAATTGCGTCAGGAAACAGACGTCATTTAACCGAAACTACTCATTCCTTGCGGTCGGTAAGTAGTTTCAGGGTTATACATCGTGTGCCATAAGTACTCTTACTGAACCCAGAATGGCTGTCTTCTGCATCTGGTCTATCAAGATCTGCGCCGAGTTCTTACTACGTTCTTCAAACGCAGCGAAGAACGAATTCCGCCCAAAAGACCGATGATCAGAAACACTAATACGACCTTGTGGCATGGGTATAGCATGCGTAGCTCGAACAGGAGATCTTGATACTTTGTCCATTTTTCCTCTTCTTCGAAGACTATGTTCTTCTCTGCCGGAGCAGAGAATTTGATGACGTACATAGTCTTGGTTTGCTTATCGAGGAGGACAACGTCAGGCTTATTTGCCAGTAGATCTGTAGTTATTCGTTTCCGACAACGGACTCAATATTTCCTGGCATGTAAGGCAGCGTCTTCTGATCTATTCCGTACAAGTAGGATTGCATCATGGTGATGAGTGCTTTTGCATGAGTGACACGATGACACAGGTGGGAAAGCGCCTTCCCACAGACTCTACAGCTGACATCAGAAACCTATACACCCATCACGTTGCGGCGATAGACCAAGATGTTGATTACGTCATCTTGACAAGCTGCGGTAAATCCCTTGAGCCCGGATGTAAGCCCGGCTGACCTTTTGTAGCTGGAGGTCAGCCTGGTTGACAAGTCTAGCATGTTGATGTTTTGCTAACAGACACCGTGTATCGGCTTGTCAACATGCCGCCTGAGCATGAGATCTTGCCCCGCAGCATTTATCTGGGCTTTCAGGCAAGAAGGTTGAAACTCGAGGTTACCTTCTTAGTTTTCTGTCACAGATCTAATTTCATATTCGGTGTTTCATGACATGCCTTGATGTACATTATTACAAGGTAATTCATACTTTCATTGAATTTGTGTTTAATTCATATTTTACTATTCTATCTGAACATATTAACAAATGATAATCATGGGATCTTTAGAAATACTTTCATGACCTACATCAATAATAAGTTCATATTATAATATATCAACTAATTTGATTTCCGCGTTTTTAATATAATATTGTTCTCATACTTCTCGCCGTATGGGATGTGCGTATTATGGAATCTTCTCATCTCAATCTCATTCCTAATACAAACCCTTGTACACTTTGGATCAGCGAAATACATTTCGAAGGTTGAAAATTTTCATCAAGGTTTCATTTCCGTCGAATGTATCAAGTTGTACGGGTGCCGGCCTAAATATTTGAATTTTTCATTCCCTTTCAATAGAGATCTCGAATAATATTGGCTGCGATATTTGTGTTTCCATTTCTTTTGACACATAACCGCACGGAATCAACGTAACGACGTTCGGATATCGAAACATGCTTTGCGTTCAGATGTTTCCGTTCAGCTCGCCTTTATATGGGGTGCCATTTCGTTATTCAACGGCGAAGGATTTTTACAGAAGTTTTATAAGCTCGCAAGCAATTGAATCGTGAAACAACTGAACAGTATTATTGAAGTTAAAGTCTAGCGTGGGTACTCTCCGAAAATTGTGTAATTTTAGCTACATTGAATGGATCCATTGGCCGAGTTGTCTGGAATGTGTTGAGTCTCGGTTTGTGACTAATCAACAAAAAAGGGTCACTTCATTTCACATCCTTACGATGATTTAGGGAGGTCGAATAATCCGTAAGTGTGGTATCATCAACTATATCAGGGGTCTCCAAATTTCCCAGCCTTAGGGCCATACGGTTCACTCCAGTATGCCATTATCTATAATTTCTAGACTAGTCGCAGAGTACAAGTCCTGAGCGAGCTATGCTTGCTAAATTCGATAGTACAATTACTATTGTGTACTAAGTGTACTTTATTATTACGAGCGCGACAATTGACGATACCTGGTGGTCACACGTGGAAAAAGGTAGTGGTAGTACCTTTTATCGCTAACAGATAGCGATAGTAGTACTTTCGACAGCGAGTAGCAATTAAATATTCGCGAATACTCTCGTGACTTCGAGAAAGCTCTGGCTCATTTCACTCACTTCTAGATGGCAGTAATTAGGGAATAAAAAGGCTTGCGGCGCGACCACGAGTCAGTATGCTTAGGGAAGGTGAAGGAAGCGAAACTGTCAATTGTGAAATAAAGTGCGTCACTCCTTCGAACGTGTTTGTGCGTGTTTAAAAGACATCTTTGTAACAGTATTTTGATTTGACTTGTTGTTTTTGTGTGTGATTTACTAGTATGGAAGAAAAGCGAAAAGAACATTCAAAGATCAATGGAACTTGCAATATTGCTTAATTGAGTCCAGTAAGAAGGCCCTATGTTTGATTTGCCATCAAACCATAGCCGTTTTCAAGGAATATAACATTAAACGTTATTATGAAACGGAACATTTTCGAAATTGCTCAAATATACAGGAAGTTTACGGAAAGAAGCTTCGTAGCGCGGCAACTTGTGCCAGCTTGCGTGTGACTCTTGAAATTGTGAAACATGGGAAACAATTTACAGATGGAGAAATGATCAAAGGATGAGTAATTGCAGTCGCCGAAGAAATATGCGCCGAAAAGGTACATTTATTTAAAACTGTCAACTCGAAGGTTAGAAGACATGGCAGAAAATATGGCATGTCAACTGTCTGACAAAAAAGGACATCTCAAGTGGTTTTCTCTGGCCTTGTATGAGTCAAAGGATGTATCAGATACTGCTCAGGTGTTGATTTTTATTCGAGGAGTAGATAAAAGGTATGAAGTGTATGAAGAACTTCTTGATATTATAGAATTCACGGCACGACCCATGGGGTAGATATTTTTAAGGGAGTTGAAAATGCCATCTATAAAAAGAACTTTCGATGGAGAAACTTGAAATCTAATACTACTGATGGAGGCAAAAGCATGTGTGGTAAAAAATGAAAGAGTGGTTGCTCTTGTGACAATCAGTCTTACATTGTATCATTCATCAACAGTCCTTGTGCGGGAAATGTTTGAATATGTCTGAAATTCTAAAATCAGTCATATCAGTTGTTAATTTCATCAGGTTCACTGAACTTGATCACCGACAATTCCACGAGTTTATTGGAGAGATTGGAAAAAAGACTTGCCATATCATACTGCCGTACGCTGGCCTAGTTTTCGGAAAAGTCCTTCGGCGCTTTTTTGAACTCCGAGCAGTGATCGACATTTTTTGAATGAAAAGCTTCGACATCTTACCGAATTACAGAATTGTGGATGGCTGTCGATTTAACAAAACAAAACGAACTGAATTTGGAATTGTAAGGAGAAAACCAGCTTCTACCTCATTTATACACTAATATCAAATCGTTCCGGCAGAAAATAATGATGTCTCAATCACAGTTAGGTAAAAAATGTTTCACACAAACTGAGACTGAGTTTCCCATCGATTTTGCAATCAAATCTTCGAGTGCTTTGAAGATAAATTTTGATACTCGTTTCTCAGACTTTGATGTCATTGCGAATGAAATTAAGATTTTAAAAATCCTTTTGATACTGACATTGAAACCATAGCCCCGGAACTTCAAATGGAAATTATTGATTTATAGTGCAGCAATATAATTATGAACAAATATCAAAACTCACCTTTGTTGGAATTTTATAAGAGTCTTCCACTGGTACAATTTGATAATTTGCATAAATATGCTCGTGGGCTGTTTTCTGTTTTTGGTACTTCTTACTTTTGTGGGACAACATTCTCCAAAATAAAGTAAACAAAGAATGTTCACAGATAATTAATTAATTGATGAGCATCTTGAATTTCTTTCAACAATTGTCAGCGGAAAATCCCAATTACCGAAGTCTCATTAGTATTTATATGTTATAATGTTCATATATTGTTTGTTTATGTGTTCATATGTTATAATGCTTATAATAACATAATTCTAGTGGAATTCATTTCAATTATTTCTTAGTTATTATACTTAAGTTAAATATTCTGCGTATTATACTTATCATTAAGCTTTACCCAGCAAGTAAATAAAACCGAGTTATTATCATTCTGTGTCTTTTCATTCAACTTATCACAAAAACAATAACTACAATAGGCATAGGCCATTCTCTGTCGCTGGCCGAATTGACGGCACTGGCGGGCCGGATGTGGCCCGCGAGCCGTAGGGTGAAGATCCCTGATCTAGAGAGGTCAAATAATCCGCGAGTATGGTATCACCAACTAGATGAATAGTTCTTTTCTGAATAGAATCTAAGAGAATTCTTATAGCTCGTACTAAATATGTAAACAGTACTCTAGGACAGTTCGGAACTCTGCTTTGTTGATTATGAGGAGCTGGTGGGATGTAAAGTAGCTCTTGTCACTGAATAGAAAACCTAATTTTTGTGAAGCGGTTTTCTCCTTGAACCCTCACATGATCGTTGTTGTTGAGGATACCGAGCATGGCTATTTGAGAGACTTCATAAGGATAATTGCATCTGACATCATCATACTACAGATTGTGGAATCTGTTTATCTGGAAGACGGTAACGGAAGTAACGGATCTTTGACTTGTGTTGTTACTGCTCGATCTGGAGAAACTTCACGGCTTACATGACAATTCTGTAATTAGCAACTCACGAAATCTATCCAGAGATTTTTATCGATATTGCTCTAAATTAATCTAGCATCAATATATTTCTAACTACTTCAATATCATGAATTGACAAAACTTCCGAACTGATGAGTTTGTTAAATTACGTATCAAGAAGTTTACTTATTCCATTCTGTGTTTCACTGTTTCCTGATAAACAATTGCTAGGATTAAAATAAAATCTAAAGTTTTAGAAGTGAATTCATTCAACTTCTCTCTAATTGCTTATGTCAAGATCTCAATGAAAAGTTCTCTCTTGAATTCGTAATTTAACATCTTGCGCTACTGATAATCGATATTGTACGCGATAAAAGCGAATGAGAAACACGGCAGCAACAACGATATTGTGGAATTATTGTTGATGTCTCTTGTTCCATCCTCTCATGCAAACATGAATTTTCTTTCGTACAGAACGTATTTCATTTTGGACGTGGACTAATCTGGTACGTGGGGAGCTTATGCTTTTTTATGAGAATGGGAAAGATTTATTTTATAGTCTCTGTTCACAATCTACTTAATTTTCGACGTTAAAACGAGGAGGATGTCGTTAATATTATATGGAACAAGATTAAAAAATGAATTGTTATATTTTTACATCCGTACTAAATTAAGGACACTTTTGTATTCGAGCCAAAAAAAAATACGTAGCTAGAACGAATGCGATGAACTTATAAGTCACGAATATGCAATGTTGTCTGCAAAAAAATACACTTCTCCCAAATTCCCGTAAGATACACGAATATACAAAAATATGTGTCACTATTGATAAGAATTAATCCACTATAAATAGTGTTGAGGACCTTTCGGCTACCAATTAGCCATCATCAGAGTAAACTAAATTATAATTTGCCTGTTTGAATACTATTTGGGGATAATAATGTTAACAATGATTTACCCTCAGCTGGAATCTGTACTGTGTTTTGAAAGTGACACACTTTTTCGAGAAATGGTGTGACCTGTATTCAAGATATGTTCGGCCACCGCTGATTTTTCGCCATTATTTTCCTTCATATGGGCAAAATGTTCGTTATAACAACTTACAATGTTCCTTCTAGTTTGACCCACATGGAATTTTGAACACGGCGAATTAACATCGAGGCTGACAAGCTTCAGCAAACTGCGTTGGGCAATGGTTGCCACAAATCTTTAATCAATAATTCAATTTCTAGCTAAATCGATGGTTTTTTACAATTTGCGGGGTCAACGCTGGACCAATCGGGTTCATCCGCAACTTATTTTTTCCGTCTTTTTACGGCGCATGAGCTCATTGGAAGTTTTTTCCTTTTCAAGTCAATCCGACGATGTCCGACGCGAAAAACCGGTTTTGGCCATTTTTACCATTTTTTTTGGACCATTTGCGATGATCAAAAAGTGTTCGATTTTGGTTCCTTCAATTTGTATCATAATTATCTACTTGAAGCAATTTTTGCTCCGCAAAAATTCCCAACATTTATTGCTAATTCTATCACACTAGAATTGTCTCATAAGCATCCGATGTGCAACTCTAGTCAATAATGCTGGGTTCAAACGTATATCGTAATTTCGAGCGCTCCCTGTCACCACTTTTCTTCGTTTTCTAGTAGTTTTTTACTGCTATCATCGCTCTATATTTTCTATTTTGATGGCCCCAAATGATCTTTATTTATATCTGACTCTCAATGCAATAATTTATCGAATGGTTATCCTTTAGCGACACTCTAAGTTGCGGGGTCTACAGAACCGTATACTAATCACCACATTCAGTGATTATTTAATAGTGAACTGGTGGGATATAATTTGCACATGTAGTTAAACAGCGGCATAGTGGCAGCTATATTAATATCTTGCCAATCAAAGTTGTACATGAATCGTGTCCTGCATCGCGATGAATATGTACAATGCAGATTAACGTATCAAATGGGACTTAACGTCGTAGCCTAACGTGTTATGTCAAACGATTTTGTCAGCTTGAATTAACTATTCTCATTTGTTATCTCCAGTGTTACTGTAATCGCTTATCACAATATTTGTTGTAGTTCGTGGCATAGAATTAGTATGTCTGTGATTTCAAAGGTCGGCTCAATATTTTTTGTTTCATTCTGATTTGAAATCAATGATTTCGCTGAATCGAGATCCTGAAACTTTCGCCGCTATATTTGTGAAGGGTAGCTCACTATGAATATCAATTATTGTATGTGAGATGAGAAAGCCATATTCAATCAGCTCCTTACTTTCGTCAACATAGGTAGTATAAGGGTAGTGTTGCAGTTATGACTTCGAATTTACACAAATGATTAGTGCTTACATTTTTTCGAAGTGACGAATATTTTGAAATTATCCCAAGCTGAAAGTTAGTTTCACATAGATACTATTCTAAGATTCGACACAGTTCATTATTTCACAACACGTTCTGTTGAGGATATGATCACACTTACAGGAGAGAATAAATGCATTAATATTAAAATTTGAAGTATAAAGGACAATAAATGAACTACCAAGAATTTATATCATCAGAACGAATATTTACGATATTTACCTAATATTGCACAGTGTTATTGACCTGGGTCCTGATGGTTATTTAGAGTCGTTGGGATTGTTATTTAGTTTATTTCTTTATAATCAGAAAAATCCAGTCAACAACCTTTAGAATAATTATAGTAATTTCAATGTAGATGGTCTAAATATGTTAGTGTGGCACACTTAATATTTATTATTAAGATCCTATTGGTTGATTCTGTATGAAGTTTACACCTCCTAAAGTTTATGTAATTAAATAAAAATGGAAGTAAAGATATATATCAGTTTTTCAAAGGTATCAACAAGTCTCTCAATCACGTATATCTCAGTATTTTGATATATCAATCATTATATTACGTCAATTCAATCATTAATTCATAATTTGAAAATTCATAGTTTCACTTCAGTATTTTTTATTAGTGTAAATAAGTCTAAAAAACAGCAAATTACAAAATTTCAAGTCTCATTAACTTCGAGGAAGGGCCTGGTAGCTCAGTGGTAGAAGAATCGATTTTCTAGTCACTGTGGCAGCTGGTCGCGGGTTCGAATCTTGCGACTGCGGTATTTTTCCGATGGCCCCAGAAAGTGGTGCGGCAAGATACAATGGGCTGTCAAGCCCAAGTGTTATCGAGGATCGAGCCTACCACACGAGGTGGAATGTTTAGTGGGTATATCTGTGGTGATTAAGTTCGGGACTCAGAGACTCCCACACTACCTTATGGGATGTGACAGGACCATAAGGTGCCCAGAAAGGGTTTCAACCACCTCCCAACAAAAAAAAAAACTTCGAGCAAAATAGTGTGTAATCAATATTCACGACTCTAAAAACGAAACTAAAAATATCATTCCAAGACTGAACATAGTACATTCTAATATGTTACATTGAAGTTGTCATAATTGATGGAAAATTATTTTATGATATTTCGAAAAGGCTGGTTGGTCTGGGCCAGTGGGTCGGAGCGTCTGGGCCAGTGTGTAGGAGCGTCTGAGCTTCGGGGTGATGGCAAAATTTGTGACTGGAAAGCCGAGAACTGATCTATCCCCCGAATGATGCAGGATATGATAGCGCTTGCTGTCAGGTTTCAAACATCAGACGTCCTCATAACACAGAGGACGTTCTGGGAGAACAAGGACTCTGAGCCGCTTCTGCCAGGGGAAATCGTGTGATTCACGGACGGGTCTTAGACTGGCGAGTCTAGCGGAGCCGGAGCATAGTCGTAAAAGACATACTTTTATTTTAAAACGTACTAAAACAGTCATGATCTAAGACACCAAAAACCTCATTTACCGATTTTGAATAGAATCTGATCATAATCACAAAATTCGTTCGCTATCTTAGCCTCCATATAGAATTTCCAAGTTTGGACTATAAAATCATGATTTCCGACCCCAAAAACCCCACATACCTATCTTGGAAAGAATCGGACCATAATCACCTAACTCGTTCGTCATTTGAAATTTTTGAATTTTGACTGGAAAATCACGATCTGCGAGCTCGAAACCCCCTTATAACAAGTTTAGATAGAATAAAAAATATGTAAAAAACTTCCTTCGCATTAATATTATAAATCCTAGATAATCAAGAATCTCCTATACACAAAAGAGCACAAAACGACAGGTCTAGTTCTAATTAACACGACCCTGAAACAATAACTTCTGACAAAAATACCCAATAATAAATTTAGCTTCAAACATTCAGAAAGATCTTGGACTTCATCTGACCATCTCGTAACTTTATCCGTCGCCAGGTTTAATTTCCAGTAGGGCTTCAGGTTTCAATACTTTATAAAATAATATGCTTATGGATTAAACATTAAAATAACTTTTCTATTTCTATTTTGACGATATGGTTTTATCAACATCTTGATCCTTCAATCAGGGGTAGATTAGAACCATCCTTGATAAAAAAACTTAGTACTAGCAAAGATTAGGCAGTTGCAACACAGCTAATGCAGTGTTGACTGAACTTGACAGCCAAGTAGGGAGGTCAGTGGTTAAGGATGTCGATGTCAAGGACATTAACAACTATAGTTTGTTGTACTAGTTTTTCACGCTATCATAATGATAATGATAACAAAGTATGTTTGTCATTAACAGTGCTTGCATTCTCCTTATCCACTTCTAAGAGATCCCCATTATATCTAACAAAATACATTAAAGATCCTTATCACAAAATAATCACGAAACCCGTTCACCATCCTAGTTCCCATATTGAATTTTCAAGTTTAAAAAATGAAATCATGATCACCGACCTCGGAAATCCCCACATCCTGCAAGGTTATATTCTTTTATATTTGCAATACTAGAGAAAAAACTTATTACGCAATAAATTTGCAGGTATATTTCATCATTGGAAGAAACAACAATTCTTGTTTGGTCGTTAATATGAAGATGGTATCTTGAGAAATCAATCTCTGATTTTACGACATAATATTTTTAAAAACTAAAATAGATATGAAAAAAATTACGGGCATTGTTCTACAAACGGCTATAACAGATCATTATGCAACAAGTATTAGTGTGAATAATATTTCGCCAGAGAAAGCGCAGGCACCTAAACATGCAATAATTTGCGATAACAATCTATTTACACGTCTTGTCGGTAAACTGTGTTGGGATAATGTTTTAAATTCAAACGATCCTGAAATAGCAACGACTAATTTTATTAAATTACTTCAGGAATGCGATACTGCCTCAAAAAAAATGAAAAATATTCACGTGACATCACAAAACCGTAAACGCAAAACCTGGATAACGGACGGAATTATAAAAAGTATACAGCCACGAGAACAACTAAAAAGGGAAAGTGTACGAGACGTAAATCTGTTACATGTATACAAAAATTATAGAAATATGTTGCAGTTAATGATGCGAAAAGCGGAATCCTCTTATTATAAGAAGAAAATTATGGAAACCCAAAATAATAAAAAAAAACTATGGGAAATAATACGCGAAACTTCAAACGAATACAAAGCAAAGACAAACGTAAAAACTATAGTACATGACGGCATAACTTTAACTAACGAGGAACGCACCGAACAAGCAAACGCGTTTAATAATCACTATTGCAGTGTAGGAAGGAACATGGCAGAAGAAGTAAAACACTCTTCTGATAACATTACTCCTCCCTCATCACCAAATATACCAATTACAGACACATTTTTCTTAACACCTGTAATAGAAAATGATGTTATTAGTGAAATAAATGACATGAAACCAGTCAAATCATCAGGGACCGATAATATAACAGTACACAATATACGCTTGGTAAAGGAATTCATATCAAAACCAATGCAACACATAATTAATTTAATTTTTACTACTGGTATATTTCCCTCCGAACTAAAAAAAACCATTGTGGTACCTATTTATAAATCAGGGGACAAAACAAGAATAGTGAATTACAGGCCTATAGCCTTAATCTCGGACGTAGCTAAAATAATTGAAGGCATAATTAAAACAAAAATTATGACATATTTAGAAAGCAAAAATCTGTTATCGAAATTTCAGTTTGGTTTTCGACGCGGTATAGGAGCGGAAGATGCAATTAATATTCTTACTGCAAAAATCTATAAAAACATAGATAAATCCATTCCGTCGGCTGCAGTTTTTCTTGACTTGGAGAAAGCTTTCGATACAGTCAGCCATGAGATACTGTTGGACAAACTATATAAATCAGGAATTAGAGGTGTTACAAATGACTTAATAAAATCATACCTTCACAATAAGCAACAACAAGTTAAATTATATAATACTTACAGTACTTTACAAATGTCAAATTACGGGGTTCCACAGGGAACAATTTTAGGTCCCATATTATTCCTGGTTTACATTAACGATTTACTACAACTAAATCAAAATTGTCTAATAGTGTCTTATGCAGATGATACTGTCATACTTTTCGAAGCTGAAAATTGGGATCTACTGAAAACAACAATTATTCTTAAAATGAATATCATAATGAAGTGGTTATCACTAAATTTGTTAACAATAAATATCCATAAAACCAAACTAGTACCTTTTACTTCATACGCAAACAATTTGCCATTGTATAAAACTATCTGTTTAAGTAATACAGACAGGCCAGATTGCTCAGAGCCTAACAAAAACTATGTTTTAGAAATTGTGTACAATATAAAATACTTAGGCATTTACATAGACTCCCATCTGAAATGGGATGAACATATAAAAAACTTAACAAAGAAAGTTAGGAAACTGTATTACATTTTTAAACAACTAAAGTTATATTTGTCGCAAAAAGATATCCGAGTCGTTTATTATGCCCTGGTGCAGTCGGTATTACAGTACGGAATAGTAGGATGGGGGGGGGCGTATATGAGAATACGCTTAATCGTTCAAAAATAGCCCAAAATATAATACTAAAAATTATTCTGAACAAACCTAGATTATTTTCTACAGTTCTACTGTACAAAGAGGCATCAGTATGCAACATTAGGCAACTTTTCATGAAACAAGCTATTGTCGATATTCAAAAATCGGTAAAAAATACTATTTCACATAACATCAATACTAGAGCACATAACAATAATGTATTAGCAACCGATAAAGCGTTCAAAAGAATTGGACAAAGATCCAGCTCCTATCTTGGACCGAGATTTTTTAATTATCTCCCAACTCACTTGAAAGGTATATCAAACATTAAAGTTTTCCGAAAAAAAATAACATATTCCCTAATCTCCTCGAACGAGTTACAACCGTTATACAATTATCTAATATGAAACAATCATAAATCCATAGTTGCTCCTTCATTATATCAAGTTTTTGGGTTGAACAATTTCTATTACTAGGGTAGTTGGATTGGTGACACTAATAATTTATTAATCTTATAGAACTACTACCAGTAATTTAATAAAAGTTTCTATAGCACTACTAGAAACTGTAATAAAATTATTTTTTTTTTTAAGTTTTATAAATTTGTTATTGCGCTTTCACACAAGCTCTGCTTAGGAAAGTGTTTTAGCAATCAATAGTCACAAACTCTACTAACCTTTATTGTTTGTAAATTATTTAATTATTTAGTTTTAAATCAACTTTATAAAATACTGTAATTTACCAAATTTGTTAATTTTTAGAGATTTACCTTTTTCTGTATCCACAAAGATTTTCAATGAAGGTCTCTCTCTCTCTCTCTCTCTCTCTCTCTCTCTCTCTCTCTCTCTCTCTCTCATATATAAACATATACGGGTCCTGATTTCATCATGAATTCAAATCGCTTTTTTGCACGCATCAACAAATCCTGAATGGATATATTAAGAGAGCTGTTATTTTGTCAAAATTCGAGATGAGAATTTTTCCTTTCGCCGTTTTTACTGCTCGATAAAATAGAATCTATCCCTTGAGATATTAGTTAATGGAAGGTTACCAGAAGTCACTGCTGCTCCGTTCATTCGCTAATCTCATTTAAAAGCAGTAAACATAAGTAATTAGGCTGTTAAAATTTTATTTGTGTCTCCACGTTGCCTTGTTTCTCCCTAGATATATACATTTGTTGAGGAGGCGAAACGAATCCTATCTATGTGAAATGATTACATACTATTTCCTTACAAAATTGTCATCCTTGTAAAGTTAGAATAATTATTTGTTACAGGATTAAGTAAGCCGAAAAGTGAAGAAGACAGTTCCGAAATATTAGATAATGAAGCAGACATCGAACCTATGATAATAGACAGGGGACCGTACTTTGACAGAAGCGCATCGAAAAACGTAACGGCGCTTGTAGGAAAAAGTGCGTTCATGAATTGCAGAGTAAGAAATTTAGGGAACAGAACGGTGAGTGATTTCTAAATGATAAACAAATGAATATACAGGGTGTCCTCGAACTGCGCGGCCAAAATTCGGAAAAAAATTGATGAGCCTTTTTACTTTTGCCTCAAGTGTCTTGTTTACCCGGTAGAGGGCTTCAAAATTGCAAAAATAATTTTGTTTTTTCGGTATAACTTGAGAACGTGATGAAGAACTCATACAATATTTAGCAGGTGAGTTACTGTCAATAATGGCCATTTTTGAGTGGA
This sequence comes from Endomychus coccineus, assembly GCA_958510875.1. Lineage (NCBI taxonomy): Eukaryota > Metazoa > Arthropoda > Insecta > Coleoptera > Endomychidae > Endomychus > Endomychus coccineus. The sequence goes on from OY294068.1 coordinate 7,348,322, forward strand.
GCACAGAGCCTTAGAGACCATAGAAATGGCTCAAACTTGAGGATGTAACGAGAAAAGTGTCCAGAACTTTTTTGTGGTCAATGTAATTCACTCGATATTTTTTATGTGAATAGCTTATCTACTTTGGAAACTTTTCTTACTCTTAGAAAATTTTGATTAAATTAACGGATTAGCTTGAAAAAAATAATTTTCGAGTCTCTGAAATTTTGGCTTACTAATTTTACTTGATTAAAATACCTTAGTTGCCTTTGCTTTTCTAATGTCATTTTGGCATTTGAAGAATTTATTCTCAAAACTGTCAGTTTTTACTTTGCTTTCCGTAAAAATTTTATAAAATTATGGCTCAAAATTTCACTAACACTGAAATGGTTGATACGTTATTGATTTATGGACTTTGTAAATTCCAAATCGGCAAACCTTCGCGAAACTGGCAAATTTAAAGCAAATCGCAGAGAAACTGGACGCAAACGGACAAGAAGGACGTTAGAACTCGAAGAAGCGATACTGGAAGCGGTTGAAACTGAACCTGGGATAAGCACACTACGTTTGGGACTTCGTATTGGAGCCTCAAAATCATTAGTTCATAATGTACTGAAAGAAGAACTGTTGTATCCCTACCATATTAAAACAGTTCAAGACTTATTGCCCATGGATCCAGGTCATCGGCTAGATTTCTGTCGGCTTATTGTCCAAAGACAAAACGCAAACCCCAATTTTTGTAGAAGAATTCTGTTCACGGACGAAGATACTTTTACGAGATGTGGTCTTTTTAACCTCCATAATGAACATTTCTATGCTGATGAAAATCCTCATGAAACGGAAGTTACATATTTTCAGAATCGAACTAAAATCAATGTTTGGGTTGGAATTGTGGATAACTTTATTATTGGCCCTACCGTTATACCCGATCGATTGAACGGGGAGAACTACTTGAACTTTTTGGAACAAAGGCTACTTGAACTGTTGGAAGACTTGCCCTTACACATTCGTCGTGGCCTGGTTTATCCATGATGGTGCACCTCCTCATTTCACATTAGCTGTGAGGCGACATTTGAATGAGGAATATCCAGATCGCTGGATAGGTAGAGGACACGATGCACCAGTGAACTGGCCGGCCCGCTGCCCTGATTTGACGCCCTCCCACTTCTTTCTATGGGGCGCTTTGAAGTCGAAAGTTTATGCAGCTCCAGTAAACACATGAGAGGAATTGTTGCAACGAATTAATCATGAAGCGGATTTATTGAAGAATGATCCTGAAGTACTAGCCAGAGTTCAATCCAATTTCTTGAAACGAATTAATTTGTGTATTCAGGAAAATGGGCAACATTTCGAACAATTGATGTCTTAGCGATTTCCCAAAAAGTTTTGTTGTTTCTTCTAATTTAACATTTGTTTTTCCTAAATAATCACATCGTTTCCCCATTTCTATTGTTTTTATTATTCGTGTTTTACCGAGATATTAACCATTTCAGTGTTAGTAAAATTTTGAGCTATAATTTTATAAAATTTTTACGGAAAGCAAACTAAAAACTGACAGTTTTGAAAATAAATTCTCCAAATGCCAAAATGACATTAGAAAAGCAAAGGCAACTAAGGTATTTTGATCAAGTAAAATTAGTAAGCCAAAATTGCGGAGACTCGAAAGTTATTTTTTTCAAGCTAATCCGTTGATTGCATCAAAATTTTCTAAGAGTAAGAAAAGTTTTCAAATTAGACAAGCTATCTACATAAAAAATATAGAGTGAATTACATTGACCACAAAAAAGTTCTGGACACTTTTCCCGTTACATCCTCAAGTTTGAGCCATTTCTATGATCTCTAAGGCTCTATGCTATACTCCCAAAAACGGCTATTATTGACAGTGACTCACCTGCCAAATATTGTAAAAGTCCTCCATCACGTTCTCAAGTTATACCGAAAAAACAAAATTATTTTTGCAACTTTGAAGCTCTCTACCGGCTAAACAAGACACTTGAGGCAAAAGTAAAAAGGCTCATCAAATTTTTTTCGAATCAAAGAATCTTCGGTTTTATTTTAGCCACGCAGTTCGAGGACACCCTGTATATTGCTTAGTCCTTGAATGTCGCTCGTTAGTCAAGAGCTGAATATTTTGAAATCAAATTGATGATTAGAACCACATCTCATAGACATTATGTTCCATTCTACCCACGATGTATTCTTTCAAGCAGATATTGCTTCATTGTACTGAAATATGTATTCAAACAGTTCAAGCATTTTAGTTTGTTAGAGGAAGAGGAATAAGTATGACGCTATAGTGGGTTGTATCTAACAATATGCGATGCGCGCAAATCAACTGACTCCCACTTCACTCACAGCAGTAACTTGCGATAGAAGCACGGTTATACATTGATTTGAGAAGTTTTATATGTCGTAAATCTGTTCTATGATTAATAAAATGAATTTACAGTATGTACCTCAATTCAATAATTCTAGTTATACCCGGTCTTAATATTATTAATTTGCTGTAAGAATTTCAGCAACGGGAACCACTTGGGCATGCTGTAAACTTTGATCTTATGTTGGCATTTACGTCTAATGTTCGATTGCAGATATTATTGGCATCAACGTATTATTTATCGTGTCCTGGTTTATTATTTCTTCGTGGTCTGATATTGTCAATGTGTCGCAGAGCGCCTCCATTCTCATGCACTTGATAATGTGGTGGTTGTTCACTTCAGAAGAATACATTCCTCGTTGTTTTATTGAATCTTATTTGGATGAACAATTATTGTTGATTAAAAAATATTTTTTTAGATTCCAAGTTTTAGTCTTATAATTTGGGTGTAATTTTTGTTGGTCAGTTTTTTGTTGTTGCATTATATGGGAATGAAACGAAGTGATGTCTCTCTAGTTCAGATCGATTGATAACTTTATGGTCACACACAGTTCATCGAATTATAGATATAATTCCGTATTGTTTCAATAAACTTAAATTAAATTACATATTGTTAGGAAAATTCCAAACAGATCCATTAGGAGACAGGCTTCTACATTGATAAATGCAAATGGATGCAACTAAAGACTCAATTCACGTTTGGAACCCCCATTTAAGCAGGACGTCTATACATATTATGTCCTAAAAACTGAATAAAACTTCTGTTTCACTATACTATAGAGGGTATTGGCGAAAGCTCGTGAAGGACATCAGTACGTGAGATATCTGAGAGATAGACTCACTAACTCACTCATCAATATATCTCTGGAAATAAAAAAAACTGACTCCCGCAGGTGAGTTCCTCATACGACGTAGGCTTGGTATAAAATATTTTTTTCAGTTCATCTGATTGCAAAATATTCTTATAATACATAGAGCTGTATAGATATTCATATCAATCTGTTGTTCGATTATTACTTCAATAAAACTTGATTATAATGTCACTTATTCTACGCCTCCATCTGTTACTAATCATATGCAATATATTACTTCAAATGGTGATGAAGTCAGCTCCGCTAACCATCCCTACAGATCAGGTAGTATACAATAGATTGACAGTTTAGTGTATGATTAGCATAACAAATTCTTCAATAAAACATAATTATAGGTCAAAAATTAGTAAAAGTAATTATTATATTTGAATCTATTTACATCACAATATTTTCTTCGCAATACACTGTATATTAGCCGTTCGACGACAATTTCACCAGAATCAGGCCGTTGTTATACGCACAAAAGCCTTCCATTCCTCTATTTTAACATGACTATATTCAATATTTATGCAGGTGAGCTACTTCTACAGGGCTATTCCCCTATCGGCACTATTGATTTTATTCTAGTTTGTCAGCAGTTGTTTCTCAGTACCCCTCGAGGGAAACAGATGCGTCCTTTCTGATAATGTAAGAAAAATGTAGTCATCTACACACGGTTTCTGTTTTTTTTTGTTATAAGAATTCAGGGTCTGAATTGAAAATATTTATGAATAAATCAGCGATAACAACAAGTCTAGAATATGTGATCATCTAGATCCGTGGAAAATCTACACCAACGAACAAACGCAGTTTATGTTACATTTACACTGCTTTTAGACCAATTGGTCTTGAATTGCATTACTCAAGTCGCCATTGAATAGTAGGTTAGCAGTATAATCGGGAGCGGTATTTATGTATCATACCACAACTCTATTTTATATAATAATCATACAAATGAATATATAGATACATTCATTTATTCCTTGTCGGCTTCAGCCAGATAACATTTATAAGGTCTTTCTAGTCTAGATCGATCAGTGACATTAGAAACTAATAGGTCTAGACAGCTGTTATGCTCTTCTTATAAATCTCATCAGTAAAACGAGACAGTTTTTAAAGTAACTGAACGATCATTCTGTTGAAGGGACATTGATTCAAGAATAATACATTTCTTTAATTCTGGTTTTATGGCTGATGTGGAGGAAAGCTTCAAATAACACTAGGGATCTTGGAGTGATATTTGACTGTCAACTACGCTTTGAGGAGTATATAACGTTATTAGTTAAAAGGTCTTACCTTGTCTTAAAACAGTTATATAGGCATAGGGAATTGATAAGTTTTAACTTGAGGAAAAAACTGTGTGAATGGTTAGTGTTATCTATCCTTAACAACGGCTTACTTTTGTATTTCCCTTGCTTGCTTCAACCTACTAAATATCGCCTTCGAAAAATCCACTGTTGTAGATTTGTTTTATGTCGCCGTAAATATGACAGAGTATCAGCTAAAATCAACAATCTAGGCTGACTTAGGATCGAAAAATTGTTCAAATATCATATGAGCTCGTTGGTTTTCCGTGTACCTTCCACCTCCACTTCCCCGTACTTTGAAAGTAGACTAATATATAGAGAAAATTTGCATGAGCGCTGTATACGTCATACTTACAATTTAGACTTGCCTAAATTTCGTCTTGCTTGGTCTAATAGATGTTTCACCTACAATGCGGTTAAAATATATAATTATATACATTCAAAACAGCCAATATGAACATTCACTTGGGAAGCCATTTTGCAGCTCATTTTATTCAGTCTTAACACTCCTATACACGATTTTTTACAGGTAAAAATACGTTCCGATCTTTAATTTTAAGTCAACTTTCGTACTGAGCGTTCAGGCCTTTTACTATAGAAGGGTATTGGCTATGTGTAGTGAGACGAACATTTCGAGCACACTTAAATGCATGATATTGTCGTAAACTACAAAACTTCGGAGTTAGATTAGAGTTGGCGTCCGTATAGCTAAGAGAAAAGATAAGATCAAATGGACGATGCAAGTTTTAAAGATAAACCGCAAATACTTGAATGCACGCGATATATTTTTGTAGATTCAATTTATAGCCACAATTTAACTAATGGTTTCAGACTTCCACCAGCCTTCCTGTTTGCTGGTTTAAGAGAAACTATTAATTTTGCTTGGGGGAAATTAAATATAGGCAATGCTAACCATTAGTTTTATTTATACGAAAGCGCGACAAAACAGCTACACTCGAAATTCAGGGAAACATAGTTTATTTACACTTCTAACATGACCCTACAAGATAAATAACCAGATAGAATTAATCATTCGACCGGGTACAATATCTCCCACTATAAATCATTAGTTTCTTGTAGGTAGTATTATTACTTCAAAGCTCAGACTCGTGACTTTTGTCCTTATTTCATATCAGTAACACAAATGCGCTTCTCAAATATCATATTCAGCGATAATGACGTCCAGTAAATAAACAGTGGAAACATTGACCTTCATACGAACAATCTTCTGAAAGGTGGAGAGAAGACTTTAGGATTACTTTCTTAAATAAAAACTAAATATTAGAAAATCCTAAGTTGATTGATTTAATAAAACACCATTACTCCGTTTCTATACCACTTATATCATATCTCCTAATAGGTCGTAGTGTCACATCGATGATGTCACTCAAAATTAGAATTCCAGACACTTCTGCATACCATAGTTCCATTTGACAAAATGAAGATGAATGGGAGAAATACAACTAGAAACTGGACTATCGCATCCAAAAACAATACGGTCCTCATTTTCACCACTTCAAAGCGATTTTCAGAATTTCAAATCGATACGACCAACAGGGGCGACGTAATCATCTCCCCAGTGGGTTACACATAGACATCATGTCAAAAATAGTCAGGATCGATTCAGAAATGCTCAAAACGGATATATCCGCTGAAATTCGGATCATTGTCTTGGGACGATTACAATACTTCCCTTACAGTATATTATACTACATATAGTAGCTCCAAACCTCAAAATAAATTATCCCATTCCATCATCAATAAGAAATAATCTCCTACATTGTTTTGGTTTGGTGTCACAATCTGGCGCTCAAGTAGTCTCACATTCCCCATAACTTTTATGAAGTGCGAGATATCTATCAGTCAATGTGTCACATTGTTTGATTTCTTAGTGGGACATCGATTCATAGATGGCGTGAGATCCTTTTGGTCTTCTCATGATGTTGTTGGGATATGACTACACTCAACAGAGATTGTTCAATAACGTTGCAAATTTCTCGTTCTAATGATGGGCTCTATGAGGAGAGCGAAACAGCTGTTTGGAACTATAAGTTTGTGACGTTACTGTTCGATCTGAACTAGAAAGAGCTAATCAGACGTTAGGGATTTTATCATGTGGTAAAGGTATTTTATATTTGTTGCCCTTATACATCTCTTTTGAGGAACTTTCCATATCTAATTGACATGATGAATAACGTTGAGACGTGGCATACGTTGAGGCAGTATCTCAGTATGCTCTCGTCTGATTATGAAGCTATTAGGATCTAGGAGCTAATCAACCACTTCAGGTCATAGGGAAATAGACTCTCCACTGAGTTCAAATAACCATTAGAATTTCAGCTGATATCAGGGACAGGTTGACGTAATTAATGTAGATCTGGCAAAGATTTTAGAATAGGGATCTGATAATGTATTAGAGTTTACTGCAACCAAAACTCAAGCTGACGTCTTCTCCAGGAGGGTGGATCCCACAATCTCTTGTCTGATGATTCTCATGAATTCATGTGAGATTCATTGCGGAAGATGCTTCACAAATACTTCGTTTTCTTTTCCGTGCCAAGAGCTATCTTACATCCCAGCAGCTCCTTATAATCTACAAAGCACAGATTCAACCTGCCCTGGAGAACTGTTCACATGTTTAGAGTTCGGTTCCCAAACATACGCTGAAGCTCTTGGATTCTATCCAGAAGAGAGCTATTCGTTTGATTGATGATGTCACACTTACAAGTATATTGACCTCTTCAGAACTTCATAGAAAGGTGGAAGATCTCTCCTTTCCCTATAGATATTTCCATGGTCGGTGTCCATCAGAAATCTCGTGTGCTGCTTCCCCACGAGAGATTCCAGATGAGCGGACTAGACGAGCTCAAATTAGTCACCACTTCCCTGTCAAACTCGAGGCCTGCCGAATTTCTTCCTACCAGACTTAATTTTTTTATCGAACAGCGAAATTGTGGAACTCTTCATCTAGTGAGTTCTTTCCCCATGCCTATGACCTCCAAACTTTCAAGAAAAATAAAAATGCCCGTCCCTTCTCCCTACATTCCACTGCTGACTCAAACGATGTTCTTCAAACATTATAGGTTTCCCTCTCGTGTAGTCAAAGTTAAAAAAAAATAGATGTATATATTATTACATGTTTTCCACAATAAATTCAGAAGTTTGAATGACAGCTTCTTACTATTCAAGATGTAGCTGTGGTTGCTCCATTTCCCCTTGAGGCATTTAAATATGCATCAGACATCATAATTTCATAAAATGGGAGCCCACTAGAATCTCCCAGTCGAGGCGTTGCTGTTTATGTGTTCAAGAGATATCAATGATTCGCGATTAATAAACTTCAATCAGAAAGAAATAGAAAGGTGAAAGATCAAAATGATTCACATGCAGTTGTGTCAACCCGTCGGAATTAAACCATAAATAATCATTCAACTTCACATATCGGGAAAATGAAATACAAAAGGTCCGTTCATATTTTTAAGCGCTCCGCTTAAGCGAGGAATTAGTGGGCTTTGTTAATTATGAACTGAAGCTGCTCTCACTTCGCCGCGGATCATTCTTCAAATGTGAAAATTGCCCCTATATAAATCACTCACCTTCAGAATTAAAACTGAATTATGATTGCAATGAAAAATCTCGTGAGCCTAATACTGTTAAATTCCTGAGGACCTTTCAGCTACCAAGTTGCCATCATCAGAGTAAACTAAAGTAGAAATCAAAAGTGGCGTGCTTAAATATTATTTGGGGTTAATAATGCAAACAAGAAGCTTATATTAATCTGTGGAATTATGTTATAGGGATCGTCATATAATATCCTGTGATTGCCAGGTGCCAGATGTCAGGTTCCATAGAGGTTATGATTGATGGTGGTGTGATGAGTTATACCATCATAGGTCTTATGGGTTTATTGGAACACTTACACATATAGATAATGGTTCATCACTAAGACATAATCCATCACTGACGAATTAGTATCAACTTCTAATTATTGATTGTGAATGTAATTCTAATTGCTCATCCTACTCCTATCCTAATCAACGCCGTATTTAGGGGAGAGCAACCGAGGCTACAGCCCCGGGGCCTCCACAAAAGAGGGGCCCCCACAATATACTTCGGAAAAAAAACTTTTCAATTCCGACTAGTAAACACTAGTAAACAACTTTTCCTTTGATATTTTTTTTGGCTGTTTTACCTTTACCTTTACCTTTGTACAAACATGATTATATTGTTCTTAAATATCAACAGAAATCATTGATCTATATTTGTTCATTCCAATTAGGCAAATAATTTGCCTCCACTCCTTTGTTGCCCCGACGCCTCCAGACCTCTAAGTCCGGCCTGATCCTAATCTATAAGCACTTATTCTTCCTTATCCTTATAAATTGATGTTGATACGTCATTTCGTAACATCCATTTATATTGATGTTGACATGAATGATGTATCAACAATAAGGTAACCTTGCTTACGGAGCATTATTACACATGATATCTACTTTGTCGGTTATATCAACTTTCATTATATAACTTGTGGATGTTTACAATTAAACAAATAGTTTCATGTTCGGAATTTACCTAATTCAAGACTTGTTAAAGATGTACCCTCATTATCCCGTTGCAGATTACCCTCAGCTGGAGATCAGTACTTTAATAGTATTTTTAGTGTATAAGGGTGATTATTTCTTATTTATATGTTATAATGTATTTACAGTGTGAACTATTTTACAGTTTATTTGAGGTCTTAAATTAAAATGGAAAGACCAATCGGTGTCGAGAAATAATTATTTATTTGGAGGTCGTACTCAAGGTCCATACGTATATTAAATGATGAACATCTTGTCGTTTACACAGATAACAAGAAATTGTGACTTAAAGAGCTGTGAATATCTGGTAGCAGTTCGAATGGAAAATATTCTCAAAGACGTTGATTAATTCGGCCTCTACTCACGTATATTCTATAGTGAGGATTCCACATAAGTGGCCTTTATTCTTGCTTTGAACGAACAAATGCATGAAATAAGTGAATTGGCGACAATTGCAAATGATGAAGTCAGGCATTCTGTGAAAACCGGAAGGAATTCCATCACGAGGTATCATAAATTATCCGTCACAAAGCTTTTAGAATAATATTGGCTGGACTCCATTTCTTGGTAAGTTATAAACTGAAAGAACCTGAGGTGTTTTGTTCAAATCCGTCGATATCTTTCATGCCACCAGCGAGACCAATAGTTACAATCTTTACGAGAGGTATTACGGACAGATATCGAATGTGCTATCAAACGAATGGTTCGTATAAATCACATATGTCCATGGAGAATCGTTAATAACGCATTAAAACAAGTTTATTCGAGATATAACTTGCGGAATGACTGGTTTTGTCAGGACATCGAATTAACGAAGATTTAATGTGGCGTATGAACGAGTTAGATAAAAACAAGCCATCGCGTAGTAAATCATGAACTTTAAACAATAGCCTACTATGCACAACTCCCGCCCTCTGTATGTAAAAACTGCAAGGGCAGAAGAAACGACGACAAGCTCGGTTCTGACATGAATTTTAAACAAGTAAATTACTTGAAAACAAGTTTAAATTCCAATCTGCCAACTTCTATACTGGAAATTTTTATTGCTCCCATTCTGCTCAAGTAAAACGTGGTCGCCCGAGTAACAAACTTTTATATTTTAAGAAGTAAAAGATGTTATGTCCTTTGTTGCAAACGCTGACTACTTCGCCACAACGATTTAGTAAGTACTTTCTCTACGATTTACACGAAAACGCTTGCTCTAGACGCTGTCTGAAATTATAAAGTTATAGAAATTGTAAGCTACACCACGGAAAATGTTCAGAATATTTGAGTAGAGTGACACGATGACTTTACACCACGGTTCGTTGTGTTGTTTGTCAACAATGTGTTTTCTAAGGAACTGTCATCGAACAGATTTCTATTTCATAGTAAGTACATCAAACAGTCAACTCTGAGTCTAGTATGAAATTTGAACATGAACATTTGTTGTTGATTATTTCAGCATGTTTTATTGGAGACGCGTGTTTCTTTTTCACAAGCTTGTAAGGTTTTGAAGAAACCGAACCAGCTCAGCAGGGAATTTTACACTCAGGGTTCGTAGTGATACGTGTCCTCAGATTCTTGATTCAGATTACCCAGGGCGGCAACTGCTTTAGTACAAAAAAATAAGAAAAAAATTTCCAATCAAGAATTTCTGGCACTACGAGATGGATGAATGTTGATGATTGTATCAGAGGAATAAAGACAACTTTCAACTTAACAATTTGGTTTTAATCCTCTACAGAAGTATAATTGGAACAAAATTAGTTTGATTAATATTGTACTCATTTTATAATTTAACAAAGATCAATACTTAGAAAAATTGAGAGTGAGACAAATTAGAATTCTGAATAATTCGATTAATTGGATTGAAATTGATAATCTTATAAAGGAAATTAATATTTGAACAAAAGGTTCAAGTTTAAGAAGTTGAATGGTAGATGAAAATAATTTTGGTTAAAGATCATAAGTCATAAGCGACTGATCATGAAAATTTGTTTATTCACACTAAAAAAAAATGTTACCATCCTTGAAACTTGTATGAGCTTGCAGGAAGTGCTCTGCCAGCCAGGAATTCCCCTCCACAACACGATACGGCAAAAAGGATGGTCTCGATCGATTGAATCCTGGAATATAGAAAATGCGATCGATACGTTGATCATAAGGTCCAGGGACAAATAACTGAATCAGCAGGAATAATCAATACAATCCCACAACTGATTATGTTATCATCCCAAATTGTATATTCAAAAGTATTAAAAAAAATGAAGTCTTGAGGAGAAGAAGTGAAATACAATATTAAAATCTGAAAGAGAATATTTGGATAATAGTTCACTTATTGTAGTTATGACAATTTATACCACAAACTATATAAGAAAAAATGGTAAGTTTTAAAGAGAATGAGTGATATAGATATCTGTAAGAGAACAAATAGATAATGGTTTACTGAATATAGTAGACTGAAATCGTGATCGTAGTTTCTAAATGAATAATCTGTTCAAGCAATATCAGAAAGTGAAGCAGTTAATGAGAATTTCGGCTTTATTTGAGTTCACTCAGATCGATAATTATTCCTTCATCTCACTAAGACTAGTCTAAACAGACATATCCATTACAAATTTATTATGAGGAATGTCAAAGGATATACAGAATACTATGTAACCACGTGGATCATTGCTAGGTTAAACAAGCCATAAAAAACGGTAAAAGCCATTCTGACTATTAATTTGACAATTTAGAAACGGAGTGAAGAATATAAGTGAATGATTATCTAATTTAGATCCTAGCAAGAAAAAGCGATATTCATAAAATTATTGGAAAATATCATCGGTCAGAGAAATATACCCGTCTACTACAAGGTTTAGATGTAGTTAGACATCAAATAATCAGGTTTACTGTCGATAACAATCCTTCAATCAATAAAAGATAAAGGAATGAAAATAATTCGCCTCACCGCATGTACGGTCCAACACAAAATGAACCCTGTCAATTTGCGTTTTCTCGTCTCCCTGTCATCGCATATCGCGAGACTTCTCGCGCATTAGTAAAATATTATTTTGGCGCCATCACATCACAGATGTCAGTCAGAGTATCTTCACAAGTTTAATTGCCTATGATTCCGAGCGAAAACCATTATTAGCATTATTCACGCAATTAGAAATCCAGTAACGTATACAACGTTAGAAGCTCGATTAAATTGATGTTTTATCAATTTAATTAATAGCTACAAAACGGAAATCTATTTTAAAACTATTTCGCCTGCGAAGAGTATAATAGCAGACCTCAATTATTACTCTCTGGAACGTATCAAAATACAAGAAAATTTAAGTCATTTGCAAATTCCATTATTAAATCTGCAAAACCATCAAAACGTTCTAAGAGGCGTATTTAGCGCTTGCTGCGTGCCCTTCCTTATTCTTCCTCAATGTTAATTATTGTAGGAAAGCTCACGACATTATCAAGAACGAGCGATCCTATCAACTGAGGTTTTTTCTTAGCGTTCAGCTTATAACAATAACAAAACCAAAAGATAACACAAGCCAAGATAAGGTAAGGTTAAAACAATGTCTTATCTACCCTTCCGATCCGATGTGGTCCTTGCTAGGAATAGCTTTAATGGCTGACATTATATCTTCACGGATAGTTTCTGATCGATTTATTCGGACGTGCTATCTTATATTCTATAGTCCTTCGGGGGAGCCCGGAAGGCCAATAAAAAAATGAAATTCAACTCAATTTGACGGTCAGCACTTGGGCGTTTCTGAATTTATAGGATAAACCGTTTGAAATGGAAGCTGTTTCTTGGAATGGAGTGATTTTCCTCTTCTCATTATGAGTTCACTCATTCATGTATCTATTCAAAAATAACACTTTCATTCATTTTGATTTGAAAGGTTTTGGAAATGATAACATATTTATTATGTCATCTATATAAAACTCAGGTAATCAAGGTCCATGAATATGTAGAAACCGGAATGTAGGATCTACGTTAGTGACAAAGGAGTGAATGCAGGGAAAAGTGCCCTCTTTTTAGAAATAGGACAATCTGTTGCTTGTAATTTGAGATTCTTGACCCAGGTATTAATTATATGTAAATCTACAATTTCAATTGATCGTGTTTCGTCACGACGTAGGCATTATCAATTGGTATTGATGAGATAAAGAGAGTACAATAGTTCAAAAATTATCGCGCTTCAGTTGAATGCGAGTTACTATTCAAAGGTCTCCTGATGATGGTCGCCAAACCATTAGGTGAGTAAAGACGAAAATTATACACATATGTTTCATTGTAACCTATTTTCCAAGAATTTGCATATATTGAAAGATCCTTGTGTGTTACTCTGATTGTTTGGTTCTGTGCCCAAATACTCCTTCCGTACCTTCTGCTGTTTTGGATCCATCGGTTTATCAACAGATCACTCCTCCTCTATCAGGGTGAACTATACCCTATTTCTACTCTTCTTTGTTTTCAACGTGGGTTCGGATTTTTCAGATCGTCGTTATCATTCCACCAAAGTTTTCGCCCTCCTGAGATTCTTCTCTGCTTATGTGGAGCATAGCCTTTTTTCGCTATATGGAACGAAGTATGTATTGCAATATGGAGAAGGTAGGGGCAAGTTCCAGTAGTTGCTCCATGCTAGCCGTAGGAGAAGATCCCAGTTATGCATATTGATCTGAGCCTTTGAATCTTACCATATATATCTTCATGTATCAAAGGTTTTGGATTAGGGATATATTTACCAACGCAGTTGGTGGGTGTATTCCAACATTCATATCATACTCTTTCAAACATTTAAACATTTCTCAATTTTCTCTGAGGTCTCCAAATGTATGGTGATGTTATAAAACTACCTTTATTGCCGTTCATACTATTATAGATTTTTTTCTTCAATGATGAGATTGAAAAATGTTCTTGGGTAGCCATTTATTTCAAGTATATTATGAACTATTTTCAAATTTTCGAGACGGTTTTCTGGGTGTGACAACTCAACAGCAGGATCTGTTAGGCATTTTATATAACTTGTTGGTACAACTGAATTAAAGTCAAGTAAACCACGATGTGTTTATTTTTTCATCTGAATATATCTATGAAATTTATATTTTTGTTCACTTCCATCTCACAGGTAAATTTAACTCTACAGTGGAAATTGTTAAATTAATTAATTACGTAATGAATTTTAATCATCTACGTACCGTTTGAAGAGCTAGCCATATGGTGTCATGGCTTCCTGGAACTGGTTTGTGGTGATCTTGCTAATTTAATGCTAGTATTACAGCTGTGTAATCACTGACGCCAGTATCATCTTCAACGTGCGTTGACATCGTTTAGAACACGGAACTACTGCTTCACTTCTCATCCGAACAGAGGCATGGTGAGATATCATTTTGCCTAAGATACACAACCACACACAGTTGCAGCCCAGTAGTTCGTGAGTATTTCAATGTCTTCACAGCTGATTTTACTGTTCAAAATTTCCGATTGGAAGTTTACTGTTCGGCATTGTTAGGACTAGGTTCAGATCTTCCGAGGGAATGCAACCCTCAATTTTAGATTTCGAGCCATTAGTGAAGATAAGAAGGACTCGTCTCTTTATTCACTGCTCCCGTGTAGGTTGAACTTTATAAGTCCGTACTAAGACGTGGTGAGGTAGTACGTTGTTTGTTTCCTTACTGAGAGAAATCATCTCCTCGACAGTCTGAATTCGGTTCACATTTGATGAATAAGCAATATAACAAAATACAGGTCCAACTTTTTAGTTTTACGCTCCATGTTTCACGGCTACACTCAACTTGCAATATCTATTAACATCGGAACAAGTACCAAATGAAGTTAATGGCTTATTAATAGCCATCCCAATCGCAACTCGCATGGGAATTGTAGGTTTACATGACACGCTTCCTACATTTCCGCGCTTTCAGATGATATTGGCAGGAAACCACGTTTCACGGTGAGATAATTGGTTCATACTGACATGTTAAGCAAACAAGTTAATACCTTATTATTAAGAAATTGAGTAATTACGTCCAACGAGATTACGATCTTAGTGTACATATTTATTCACTCTTTCTGGATAATTGCTTTGGAATAAGCCGCATGTTTAAACCCGTTAAATTGAACTTTATAAACTTTAGGCGTGTATACACTTACCGCAGTTCCGGAAGTGTTTATTTGTAGGGTTTGAAACGATTCGAGAGTGAGAGCATGAAATGCAATTAGTTCTAGTAACTCTCACGATAAAGTATCGCCTAATGCTCCGATATTACTTCTGTTGTTTACTAGCGCTTGATTGTTTCGTTTGTAACTTACCAATCCCCCAGTTGATGAGAGGTCTGCGATGTTGAAACTTAATTTTTTGTACAACAAATTCACAAATAATGATTATTCATGTCATAGTCTGGACACATCGCAAATAGTTTGAATCTGATGCTGTGCCTAGATGGTCATCGAAAACACAATTCTAGAAAGCAGGCTGCTGTATCATGAACTTCACATTCACCTAATAATTTTTTTTCTGCTTCAAATGATCATTGTATCATTTATATTCTTCAAATGATATAGAAGAAACTGAATGTATTGCTTCACAAAATAATTTTATTGAAAATCAGGAACTACTGTTTTATTCATCAAATTAGAAGTCTCATTAAATTTTCCACATTTTACAATGTGACGTATCATCACATTACTCTTCAGTTCCGGCTTCGTAGATCATCTCTCGAGGACGCTAGATATCCAATGCTTTTTTTTCTTATTTGAAATCATCACATAGTTACTTTTTGCCTTCGAACAATTCTTAAACACTACAACTGCTTGGGAATTATGTAACATATGGAAGAAATACGCTTAGAATTTCCTTATTTTCTGGAAAATACCTCGCTACATAGGCATCTTCAGATGGTTAACATTGAAATGTATTATAGCTCAGCATTCGTTTTACGTCCCATGTTGGTAATTGATCTTGACATGATTTCCTTCAGAACAAGAAGCTTCGAACAATCTTTGAAAACTACAACTGTTTGAGAATTAGATTTAAGATTACAATTGATTTGTATCAATATATAAAGTGAGTAAAGACCACAATTTTGTATTACAACAAAGTTTCAAATCTGCAACAGCATATGGTACCTTGTTGATTATCTTGTAAGCAGAGGATGATAAAACTTCAATTAAATCAACAACGACAATTTGCAAGTTTCCACCATCGTGATATTTGAGAGTTGAAAGCAGTTGAAGTTGAAGAACATATCGTGAGGGAAGTAAAACGAATGAATTTCAATTATCATGAATAATTTGTTTACGAATCGTGAATTTTCTATCCAACTCTTTTCTTTTCACTGGAGACGTATTGCATGTGTCTATTGGGATGATGGCACGTGAGTTCATGAACATAGAATGAACTCATCGTTATTCAAGAAAACACCGTTGGTGTCGACATACTTATATATGTGAAGGATCAGGTACTCCAGAAGGTATCATTTCCATGATATTTTCACGTACTCGCTCGCATTGTTATTTTGTGACGAGTAGCGTTTCCGTGTGAATCGTCTTATTTGTTATGAAATGTAGAGCAATACAACCGAAGATTTTGAACAAACGAGAAGTTTCCAAAGAATGTATAGATCAGCTTGAGAAGAAAACAATTCTGTAGACACTTTAAACTTGAGATTGGCTATTCCGATACTGTGTACTTTCTGTTCAGTTTGTATTTATTGTACCCGATTTTAACCCTGTGAATGACACGTAGAGATTGGAATAAGTTCGTTCAAATTATCAAACTCCAGACAAATAATTTGATATATCTTGGAACAAATTTAAGAGGAAAACTATAATTACAGTACAAGTTTGGAACATAAACTCCGCTGATGTGATTTTTTTTTGATACTTTCACAGAAATACGGCTCTATTCATGAAGTCTGAATAAATATTTTGTCATCTCCCAAATGCTTCATCCTATCCAGTATGTAAGATTTATAATGATTCACTCTTGAAAGGTGAATTTCCAGAATACTGGAACTCAGAATACATAAGTGCTATCTGTTTTACAACATTTAGCAGCTTTTAGGAATTATGAGCTTTTTTTGCAATCAAAAAAAGTCTGTGGAACATACTATAATGTGCTCCAGTGTGGCATACCATGTCGTGTTTTTATAATAAATGTTCATTTGAGAATTAGTTTATCATTCAGTTTAGTGTCTATTTGTAATCAATAATTTTACTTTCCTGCTGTTCTTGTATCTATATACTGCAAATAATAGAATCAGTTCATAGTCCATTTCTATATATGCTACGTCATAAGGGAGATAGAAACTGCATTTTCAAGTTTGAGCCGTAGTATCTCATTGAAGCCACACAGAATTGAGTTATTTCGATGTTGTTGTTTACTTTCGGAAATAGCCTCTTTCCAAGAAATCAAATCATCCGGTTGTAGCGAAGGCAAACCAGATATTGGTTTTATATCGAAAACACATAAATTCGTGCCATTCAAGTTTACAATCCAATTAACTAGCAGCTTGTGTACGTTATGTTGATCTGTCGGTCTTCAGATGAATTATCGCGAAATAATTATTACAGTTCATGGCTCTCTTCCATATAGTGTATGTAAAAGTATCACACACACTACCGGTTATCAACTGAATATAGGAAAAATTCATTACAGGTGAAGGATTCATGAAATGAGTCTTTTTTATCAACCTCATGCGCTACAAATACTATCAAAGTACTGACGACTATCAACGAGGCATCAAGCGATCAACTAACTACAATTTGTATCTGGATATTTTATTCTATTGCATAATGACACGGGAATATAGTCGGAATTTGGTGCAAGTTTTGATGGTAGGTCTACGAATTGGTGGATGCGCCAGGCTAAGTATACGAAATATCCTGTGTGGCATACAAAAAGAGATGAATACTGTAATTCTTAACCCCACAGGTTTAACCATTCAAGATAATTTCGAATGAAACTTATAAGCCTATTATTCTCATTCAGGTCTTGCTGTATTTTCGTGTTTTACGTAGGTGAGCGTTAGTAAAACTATTTGTACTATAAACGTTCATAATGATTATCATATTAGATATATAGATAGATAGATAGAGTTTATTGACCATTTGTTAAATACATATTAAAGTACATTCATGGTAAGTCTAACATGTAAGTAGAATTAAAATTCATTAATTAACACACAATGATAATAAAGAGTTAAAATATGAAAGTATTGTATTTACAAATTGTTAAAAAATGAACATGAATACACATAAATAGATAAATAAATAAATAAATAAACATGTCGAATGATTGAATAAATATTATTTATTTAACTGACACTTAAAATGAGTTTCATATTCTTGAATGGAATAAAAAATATTTTTGTGTAGGATGTCTTTTAATTGCTTTTTGAAATTAATTGTGTTTTGTGCTGTTAGACATTTTGGTAACATATTATACAGATGTGCACCCGCGTAATAAGGCGTTTTTTTAATAGACACTCTTGTAGTGCATGGTAATGCTAAATTATTTCTGTATCGTGTAGAATAATTATGATTGTCACCCACCTTCGAGGAATGGTCATATATGGCATGAATGAATATAAGGATCTTTAGCAGATATATGGAAGGGAGAGGTAAGATATTGTGTTTCTTAAATGTGGGTCTGCATGTTTTGCGAAACTCAAGATTGAAAATTAATCATATAATTCGTTTCTGTAATTTAAAGGCTCTTTCGGAATCGCAAGACTGTCCCCACACTATAATATGATAAGACAGTATCGAATATATGTGTCCATAATAAACAGACATTAAGCAGTCTGTACCGAGAACGTTCATCAGATTTGATAACAAATAAAAATGTGAGTTTAGTCTGGATACGATATAATCAATATTCCTAACCCATGACATATGCTCGTCAATAAAGGTCGAAAAATTTACATTCCTGTTCAGAGATCAGGGTTTCGCCCTGGAAGACAAAAACGAAATTGCAAGATGGTGGCAAAAGTGGCTTGCATTCCATACTTACCTTTTTTATTACAATTCAATGGAAGTCCATTTTCTACGCACCAAATCTGGAAATCATTCATAAGCTTTAAAGCTTTATTGTGCGTCTACTGAGGAGTGAATTCCGAGATAACCGCACCCACAATCGGCATGCCTAAATAATTTCCCTTCCGTAACAAAGTAGGGCAGATCATTCACGTACAATATGAACAAAAGTGGTCCAAGTATACTACCTTGTGGAGTGCCTAGTGTTACTTCGAACGTTTGAGAATAAACATTGTCTACTTTTACCACTAATGTCCTACTGCTAAGGAATGACATTAGCCATTTTTTTATTGAACCCCTTATACCGACAGCATCCAATTTCCCATCCAAAATTTATCTATCCAACATGTCAAAAGCATGTGTTAGATCAAACCGAACAATCACAACATATTTATTTTGCTCAAGTTCGGAACATACATACTGAGTGAGCTCAATGACCGCGGCATCAGTAGATAATCCCGGTGTGAATCCAACCTGACATGGCGTTAGTAAGTCATATTTTTCTAGATTTCGCATAATTCTGTTATAAACGGCTTATTCAAAAATTTTTGAAAAGTGCTCAATGTAGATATTTGTCTATAATTACATATGTCTTCTCTGTTTCCATTCTTATGAATGGTGGTAACTTTTGCTACTTCAAGTGTAGAAGGAAATGTTCCTTCTGTGACGGAAATATTGAGCAGATCTGTTAGGCATGGTGTGAGTTCATCTGTCAGTTGTTTAATCAATTTATTATATTATGAATTGTTGTTGAGGAAAACTGTTCATTAATGTTATTTCCGCAAAGAGGGAGAAAAATACATACTTTCTGAGAGGGTGTAGACGGCAGGAAAGACGTCACAGTAGGTATGATTCTATCCCTTCGGACCTTATCATAGGAACAATTATAGGATCCTTTTTCTCCCCTAGATGCTTGTGAATAATGACAGATCAAATGCGTTTTTGTCGTTTGTTTCTTTGCCTTCTCTTCAAATTTCGAACTAGAAAGAACATCAGCTTGCACTGCTAGTATTTCCTCCTTTGTTGCTGTATGAGAACTGCCAATAGCAAATCCCTAGAATTGTCTGATGCAATTCTCAAAATTTTCTGAAAACATATTGTTGGTGTTGACGATATGTGGACGTGTGTGGACGGCTAAACACAAAATGGCTCGGAATTAGCTTATCTGGAGAGTTGACCGTGTGAACTCAAATTTATAACATGCAAGTGAAGCACTTTACCGACAAAGAAAGCGTCAGCATCGAACGTTTACGTCCATTACTCTAGGGAAACAGCATGTATAAGCAACAGCATGTATGTTTGTCGGGTTTATACCGTATAATGCTAGATTCTGTCATCAAGAGCTACAAAACCAGGAAAACCTTTCACATTGAGCCATCCAGCTTCAGCATACATGCGGACTACTAGACTAACTTAAATAAACTATAATCATCTAGAAACCGGTTGTTTATTCTACTTCTCAACTGACTCCAACTATGACGATTGAACGCGGCATCATGTCGTCCAAATCTAATCAGTAACCACGGCAGGTCACAGTCTCAATTTTCATCAACACAGACTCGAATATACCCCAGCATACCATTAAAATAAATCGAGTTCGTACATTCGGACAACAACAATACATTCACGTATTCAACTTCGTCCAAGTCTTGAGTGAGCACATATTCCTAGTTCCTGAATAACATTCGGCAATGTGATCGGAGTATTCACGTTTCTTTCGGACTTTGTTTTGCTCTTCGCTTCAACAGACTGCATTCTGTCGCATTTAATTTCGGTTTGGTTCGCTATTGGA
Source organism: Endomychus coccineus (assembly GCA_958510875.1). NCBI lineage: Eukaryota > Metazoa > Arthropoda > Insecta > Coleoptera > Endomychidae > Endomychus > Endomychus coccineus. Next base: position 7,369,223 of record OY294068.1, read on the forward strand.
CACGTTGCCACGCGACTAACAAACGAGCCCGTTACACTTTCAAACTTTATGATTTCTGCAAGGGAATCACTCCGAAGGGAGTAAATTCGAGGGGTTAAATAAATATGAATGTAGATGAGGTACGTAATCTCTTGTTGTATACATTATGCAAACTGTATACTGGAATACAATATTTCGACTGACATCTCTATGAGTCTTGTAACACAATGATATTTAACGTCTAACGATATTCAAAAATATCGTGATATCGTGTTAGATATTAACGCTAGGTATAGCACACAACTTTCGAGAAATATTAATGAAGGAGAAGTTGTATTTTGAATGGCGTATCCTTTTACGACTCCCTCTAGAACCAGGAATTTTGAAACAAAAAATAGAAATATTTTTAGATAGATTCTGATGAACAATTATTCAGTAGATGGTTTCTCTGAGAGCAGATAATTATAGTCAGCCGGAAGGTAAGAAAACTGGTTATGGAGGAATATGAGTCAGTTTATGTTTCGTCCTGAAGCAATTGCTATTTCCATGGATTGTGACAGGACTTTGTATACATTATTCTTCCATTATAAAGAGAAGAACTTTCGAATTCATGAAAATAAAATATAATAGAATAGTATAAAATAGAATTTATTCGTTCCAAGGGTACATAAGTGGTACATAGAACTTGTCATGAGCATACACTGTGTAAGTAGTATTTAATACATATGGGAATAGCCTTATTAAAATTTGAAATGTATAGGTGCTATGATTGAAACCTCAAAATAATAAAAAAATACATATCTAGGGGGACGTAGAACTATAACAATACAAACAGTCTGAGATTTCTAAATTCCTGTAACAGAAATGAAAACTTATGTGATAAAGGAAATCATATGAGGAAATTGTTGTCATCCAGAAACTCTGTTAAATCATAATATGTTTTTTTTTTGTTGAACAGTTTCTCAGAGATAATTTTATTTTGTTGAGACTTTTCTCCTTAATGAAACTTGGCATTTCTTTATGAATTTTCAGTATGTTGTACGAGATATTTTTCTGGAGGTATGAATATTTAGCCTTATCTCTAATCAAATTGTTCTTATTTCTTCTATCATACGAAAGCTCTATACTGCAAAATTCGAAGAGATCGGGATTTTTTTGATAATTATAACGGATTCATAGATATAGAGATGTTAATAGTGAGTATATTTCAATCAATGAAAAATTGCTTGCAGATAAACTATGTTTCGTAAGCATTTCTTCTCAAATCTGAATTTTCGTTTGGCTTCTGACAAATTTCCCTAAGCAATTATGCCGTATTTTGGACGAGATTCTATGTACGCGAAGTAGGCTAATAACGTAAAGTTCTTAGTGCATATGCATGTTTTGCAGAATTTTTTGTTAAATCATCAAAGTGATAATCTAATCTTGAATCGAAATGATTTTAAATAAGTCAAAACTAACAAGTTGCTGATAGATAACTCCGAGAATGATGGGGAAATCCCGAATCCTTATTACCATTCAAAAACTGCTCAAAACGTTGACAAGACAATACACCGCTTATCGCACACAAATAATTTTGTGATATTCATATACCGGTCAGGGAAGAAAAGGGAAATATCGAACAGATTTTTGTGATATTCTAGAGCGGTGTGTCCTGATAGGTGATCCGTGGACCCCATAAAATATCAAGTTTTGTGTTACAGTTAGAATCCCCAATTTCTAACTTTGATTTGAGCAGCACGTTCATTATCCTTTCTCCTGAAAAGTTTTTCGAAGAGACTTTGAAGGTTATGCAAGTAAGTTGACGATATTTTGAATACAGGCCACACCATTTCTCAAGAAAGTTCATCACTTTTAAAACACAATACAAACAAATATCTAGGTAAGTCAGAAGAGATTCCGTTTTGTCTCCTGCAGAGGGTAACCATTTCTTCACATTATCATCCCCAAGCAGTATTTTAACAGGCACATTTTGATTTAGAATTCAGTTTACTCTGATGATGGCTACTTGATAGCCGAAAGGCCCTCAGTACTTAACAGTATTCTTAGAGGATAAGGGTGGTTATTTCCTATTTATAGTGTTATATCCACAGTGTGAAATCTTTATAGTTCATTACTCCAGAACCAGTCGAAGCTAATAATCGCGCACCATTTTGACACTTATTAGGAGATATAAATATGAATATGAACATTTTGCTTCAGTGCGGTTTTTACAAGGGTACGATTCTCATACCCAAGAGACTCGTATTTTTCAACTAACCCTAAAAACAACTTATAAGCTATGACCGTCATTCCGTCCATTTAGAACTTGTTGTATTCTCTAACGCATAATCAGTCTCAATAACCTCCGACTTGACATTGATATACAAGGGTGACCTAGATGTGTGCATGTCAGTCCCTATTCTGTTCAAGAATGCAGATGTTTGAATTAATTATTCCCCTAATTCCAATCTGCCAAGTATCGACGGTAGGTTTTGCTTTATCTCTGCAGCCCTCTCTACGTTCTTGAGTCGAGAATATATTAACAGTTTCATAATTCCTCCAGCACAAAAGAGTGAGACAAGCTTACGTATATTTCGTAGCTCGTGATGCAAAGCGGTTTCTGAATTTGCATTCAAATACAATCTCTTCGTTAGTCAGGAGGCGTGTTCCTATTAAATCATGATTAATTTGTGCTTTGTTTACCTGACTACCGAAAATATTCCATTCGTTCGTAACAGCTACGCCTTCACTTGAATCGGTAAAGACACTCAGGATTATCAATTTCACGTTTATAATCGTGAGCTTGCTCTGTCGGAGATAATTCCGATTTTGTTTGTCTACGTTGAGAATGACTCACTCGAACACGATAACAATATCGTGTTTCTTTTGCGGAAATCTGGAATCGTTGTGTGGAAATTTGGAGGATGTGGATTCAATTTGCGTTCGCTTGAATTTATTTTGATAAAATAAAGTGAAACAAGATCTGAAAGCTACATTTCAACATGATGTTCTATTGTCACAAGTAGACTTTCTCAAGGCGGAAGAATTCCAATGGTTCATTAGACTTACCATTTATCGAATAAACATAGATACATCATCCACTATTCTCAATCATGTAAGGTTTTAGGTTAGGAAGATATCAACTAGTCAGTTTCAACTATTCAATTGCCTAACCAGCTCATTATGGAAATATGTCAAGGTCTATTGAAATGAAGGGTACCCGAGGCGCCAACAGCTTCATTCATGAGATAAGAAAAACAAATTCAATCAAGAATCTTAGGCATTACGATGGTGTTAGGTAGATGTTGTTAAATAGAGAGAATAAAATAAATAGTTCAACTTAACAAAAAATGGTTTTATTCACCAATTGAATAATAAATAAACAAAATTAAATAGTTAAAAAATGAAATGTGGGGTTGAGATGAGCAATGAATAATGAGAAAATTGAATTTAGATAAATTAATAATTGAAATGAATGCAAAAATTTGTGAGGATCGGCAAAATAGATAACTCGGAAGATTTAATCAATTCTGTCAGAAATGTCATTCTGTACACTGGTACGGCAAAACTGCAAGAAATGTCTAAGCCGTTTAACCCTGGAAAAAATACAATACTAAACAGAAATGACCCAAATGAGAATCGAGGGAAACTAACATTTCGATAAAGAAATGTTAATGAGAGAAATTACTCACTTAATCTAATAATCAGAACCTAAATCCTATATGGTGTGAAGAGGATTTGAACAATTTTACAATTCCAACCTGATAAAACTTGAAAAACTTTGAACAACTTCCTTCCTCACCCCGTATCTCTGGTTAAAAAGAATATCCTTCCTCGACCACGAGGAGCACAAATCGCAGTTTGGAAAAGATATTACGAAATCACAAAACTGGTCTGATATCTGATTAGAGTATAATTAATTCGCAGAGGATGGAAGGAAATTATGACGTTAAGTTAAAAGCAAGATGATAATGAAAATGGGGTGAATGATTGTGGTGGGACTATCCGCAGGTATGTCATCCATTTAACATAGAATTTCCAAAAATACTTCGTCAATCGGCTACTTCATACCATACTTAACTTAAATAAAATAATATTCAAAAGACTATAATGTTGTCGTTGACTAGATTTTGGCCGATACGTAAGAATGCCCAAAATGGCAGAAAATTGATAAATACGACATACATGCTTCAACGTTCCCACACAATGCGAAATAGATATGCCTACCTGAAAATCGTCAATGCCGACAGAACGACACCTTCCGTGAATTCATGTAGAATGATAACATTCCACGATGACTGTATAGCTTCTGCTATTATAACATAGATCTGAGGGCCTATATTATCAAGAAGTAGTTCATCATTTCATTTGCAGTTCTCAAGAATTCCAAGTAGAGTGACCACGATCGTTCATAAGATGTACAAGAGTATGGCTATTTGCGGTCCTAAATTCCGAGAAATCAAAATAGGTGGCTTTAAACCTCTCACAGGGGGGTTTTACTATATCTATATCGACATAAGTAGGTGAATAAAATAATAATCGATTTCTGAATTTTATTTTTGATTATGCTTTTCAAGAGATTAATTTATGTTTTGTAGTGGTATTTTATTTATTTTTATTAGTAAAATGCCGAAAGTCAGTAGTGCGTCAGTGTGGGTTACAAAGAACTACGTACCTTTCTGCCTGCGTTGAATATTGTAAGTATAATTTTTTAATATTCAATATAGGGGGTGGTGCGAAATTCATCGATATCTGTTATTTTTCCAGATACAAAAAGAATTTAAAAGCAAGTTACATTCTTTTTGAGAGATGACATACACAATGAAAATACAGAAAAATGTACATGGCGTTCCAGTTTTGCCCTGTCAGTATCAATACCATTTTTTATTCAGAACCCTAGATATATTTTTTTATCTAAATAACAAAGATATCGACCGATTTCGCACCATTTTGACACTCGCGGTTTTTTCGTCTAATATTTTGAAGTTATTTGCTAAGGATTTGAATTGTAAGATTGTAGTTATAATGAGTATTAGTCGGAGTGTTAGTCTGGGATCTCGATGGAGTGTTTTTCCGTATATGTGTAAGTGTTACCAATAAACTCATGAAACCTACGATGGTATAATCCCACCCTTCCAAATGACACCAATTACAAACATCCAAGAAAACTGGACCTTTACATGGCGATCCTTCGCAAGTTCTGAATATCACATACGATTACATGGCGATCCGTACCAGTATTTGCATCAGACCCAATCAGAATCACAACGCAATGACTTAAAGTGAAAATTCTTGAATTAAAATGATAATGGAATTTTCATTGGAGATAAACTGAACTCATTGCGAATCTAAGGCACATCTTTATAGAACTCAATTGCATCTTGCTATGATGAAATTTCACCAAACTGAAGTGAAAGTATCACAGTTGTAGAACTGCTGATTCAGGATCTCGTTGTAATTGGCTTGTGAAGAGGCGCTGCAAGAAGATTACCGAACAACTATTATAGTTGGTCTAGATCTTTGTTCAAAGTATTTGTATAGGATCTAACGTTGGTAAGTGCGGTCAGGCGGTTCACCTAACGGTTCTCCATTGGACAACAACAAATGGTTCTCTACCTATGTTATTTATGTTACTAACTCGCCATAGTGGTATTTCATAGAGCCAGTGTGAATGTTCCGTTCGGAACTAACTTCGGGATTTACATACAATAACAATGAACGAGAATTTAAATCCCTCCTTGAACATGTTATATGCAAGAAAGTTCGTTTGAGAGCTTATTACCTAAGTTTTCATTCACCTTCCGATTCGAATGAAGGTTATTGAATTGAATCAGCCTGCTATCGGTAATAACGAATTAGTTTCCAATAGCTTTATATACCAAAGCGTTCATTCGTAATGAATTCATTTCAATTCATTTTAGTCCGTTATTGAAATGTATTTGTATTGATACATAAAAGTTCCAAGAAGCTGAGTTTATGGGAAGATTCTTAATTTTGCCAATACCTTCAGCGTTACATTGAACATTTCAGAAAAAAGAAATGTCTCAATGTAATATTAAGTATTATAAAGAAAATTTCATTATAATAAAATGGTAATGGTAATCATCATCATCATTAAGGAAAAGGGTTCAACCCCTAAATACACTAAAACCGCTCATTGTGGGCTCATTGTACACCTCATAATCAGAAGCTCATTCAATTATAGTAGGTTTATGGTCAGCCATAGACACATAATATTGCTTCTGCGTACCTTCATAAGTTGTTCTGGAAGCAGTTTTGCTTTGTCGCAGTAATGATACTTAGACACCGTCCTTTAATAGAGAGCTTATCTCGTCTCATGCGTGGTGTCTGCCGCCATAAGTATGACTATTGCGAGATCTCCCACGCAATTTTAGGTTGCGACAATTGTATCAGGCCCAACAGGGTAATTCGATGAGTTGCTCTTGGCCAGGGTATTGGCCATTTCATTTACATCATCTCCACCGTGTCCTGATATCCGGGTAGAACTTTCTCTGCCCAGGCTTGTTCAGTCAGTGCATCTCTGCACTCTTTGACTTGACTTGACGCTACTCTTAGTAACTTGAGATAAGGGTTAGGTACTTTTTTGTAAAGTGTTTGAAACCCTTTATGTGCAGGTTATGGGCTTGCAACGTAGTTTGGGAGTCCTGCGTATATAATCACCTTAGATATGTCCACTGAACACTCCCTCTTGTCTGGTTGGAACAATTCTGCAACAAGGGCAGTTTCGATGGCACTGAGACCTTACGGTCCATTATAACTCACCAAACCCCTTTTTTGGGCCATCGGGAAAAATCCGAGGTCGGTGAGATTCGAACCCGCAATCATAAGCCACAGTGATCAGAAGATCGATGCTTCTACTACTGAGCTACTTAGTTTTCCAAGCAATGAAGTATGATTGAAGCTTACAGGACTCGCGTTATCGAATCAGGAACATATGTTCCGACTGAGGTGGTGCCTTTGTAGGAATATTTGATAACTCGATGAATGCTAATTGAATGGAAGAACAATTACTTTGTTTATACCACTTTTAATACTTTCAACACCGATGTGCCATTATCGAACATATACAAAAGTATGGAGTAAGCAATAAACAGTTGAAGTATAAATGTGATCTAAAGTACAATATGGATTATGAGATTATGATTACCAGTGAGGGAGCGTCGGAAATTCCGAAACAAGTAGATCCTGGAAAAACATAGTGTACAATAACTTTGGTATAGGCCTACTACTAACTCTGGCCAAATCTTTCTGCACTATCAGCCTTACATCCTTTCTCCTGAAAGTCCTGGTGAGGCTGTTCGATAGGTACATCAAAGACGACGCATTAAAGGATTTTCCGCTTCACCTACGCCTATCAGGCAGACAAATCAACCAAGACGGGACCTCAATCAAATCACCAACTCGCATACTACGACTTTGCAAAACAAAAATTGTCCGAATTCAAATTTTCAACAAATCCATAAACGCTGAATCAACCACAACTAGAATCCATTCCGATACCATGAAAGTAACATGATCTGATAGTGCTAGATAATCAAAGTTACCATGTTATAAACTTTTTTCCTGACGGAATCCAAATTGCATCAACATGAAAGTAGGTGGTACATATGCTATTATACTACAAGCCCGTAAATATAGATAAAAATAACTGTATGCCAGGTGCTATTAAATTGTAGTTTCTGATATGAAATTTTAAATGAGAATTATGCTAATGATAATTGCAGTATTTCAAGTGAACCAACATTATTAAACCTATTCTACGAAGATTTGAATCACAGCTCACGCGACTAATAACTGTTGAGAATGTTAACAAGCCATCGCGCCATGTATTATCAGGCATATTTTCTTTTAATCAAATACAAACATTAAATCGGTTCCATCATGCAGAAGTGAACAAAGTACTATAATCATACAATTTTTTATTCAGTGTTGAATTACCCCCAACACGAAACCATGTTATTTATTTTATCTTGGGAATAATAAATAACTTGCATCGAACAACACCAACATTCATTAAGTACACACGATTTCAAATCCACGGAAATATAGCAGATTACATCGGAATGATTATCTATATCATAAGTTTACATTTACGCTGGTTTTTGAAGCGAAACAATAAGAATTAGAAAAAACTCTTGGCTTGTTTTTCCACTTCCAAAAATGAATGAATTCTAGTAATATCAATTGCGTTAACGATAATGTGCTTTCTTATCCTAATCACGGAATTGTGGTATTGGTTGAGGAGGTAGCGGGCGTGAATGAAATTTCAGTAATAGCAAACATTTTGCAATTTTTACTTCATTAACTATAAATGAATTATCGCGATTCACCAGCGAGACGTTTTGCTTCAATCTGAGAGTTGCGATCGTCTTCTGTTACATAAACTTGCCTTGTCGTTGTATTTCAGGATTCTCATTCAATCGCCTTGTTTATTGAAATGCATGATCGTCACCTGTTTCATAACTAGCTCGGACATATAAAATGGTATAATTAATGTGAGATTCATATAATGAACGATTTGCCACTTAATGATTGACGAAGTCTATTGCGTCAGTTATTGTTTAACTAGTCTAACTATTGTATTTTGCTCGATACTAATCCATGCATCACTAGAGATTTGCAAGAGAAGATTGTAAGAATTAATAATAATTCAAACTGAGAAAAAATCATGATTCCATTATATAATTTAAAAAACTTATATCTGAATTACACAAATTTATAGCGAATTTGATAAAAGTATAATCGCTTCACCGTGAAATGGGGTTAAATGGATTTTGATTGACTTTTATAATCACGGGGAGTTTCATTAAAAATTCGAATGAACTGCCAAAACGTTTCCGCGAACATCTGCCTAGCGGTCTTTCGTTGGTATAAGTTCAGAGCGTGATCGTGTGCAGATTAGTTAGAGCTAAGTTAAAGTGATTCTATTTTTATAAATCAACGAAGTTCACTAGTAAATTTTCGGAATAATTGATTGGTGGAAGAACTAAACACTAAACTGTTATTTCTTCTCTAAATAATCACCCATCGTGTTCTTAACCTCATTTTTTTTACTTCTAACCTTGAATGCCAACGGTTAAATTTCTACGCGCGAATTTAGACATTGGGGTGGTCACTTTGAAACTACTTTCTGGGTGAAATTGAAACTTCTATCAATCTCGCCTCATTAGACTCTTTTAATTTAGATATTTTTTCAAAACAGAGCTGATGCAAATGAGAGTAACTATCACAAGGAATTTTCTGGAAGGAATTATAGGAACTATAAACACGAAATAATAGACCAGGCGCTTTGTTGTCAAAATTTGAATATGATAGGACCTTCCGTTTATGAGTTATCGTGTAGACAAGCAATTTGTGATGGACATGAAATACCTCACAAAAAAATTACCCTACATTATCTGTACAAAATGACATGAATGAATTAATAAATAAATGGTACCAAAATAAGATAATCCCTATTGAATTGAAAAATAAATTAATTTGCCAAAATGAGCAAACACCTTATATCCATGGGCTTCCGAAACTACATAAAAGTGATATACCTTTTAGACCTTTTGTAAGTCATTTTGCAGTGCCTACCTGCAATTTGTCAAAATTTGTATCAAAATCTGTCTACAGTATAATAGGAAAAAATTTATTTTAAATGAAAAACTCATGGCATTTTAAAGAATTCATAAAAAATCAATCCTTACTTATAGATCATTTATTAATTTCCTGGGACGTTGTTTCTTCATTTTCAAACAAAACAGTTTTTTTGGCATTAAGTAGCATCAAGAAACGTTGGGCTGAGATTAAAAACCACACAACTCTAGATTCCACTTTGTCGAAAATTGACCGTTTTAGGTCAATTAAAATTCTAGACAGACTGCGGTAAAGAGCTGTGGCAAAATCGAAATCCGTGGTATAAAGCTGCTACCCGCACTTTTAGTCGAAAAAATAAAGTCTAAAGGTCGAATAAAAAATGGGCAGAACCGATTTTGACGCTTGTTCTGAAATCCACCCTAGAATTCTTAAAAAAAGGGTACCAGTTTGTTTTTTGTTTACATGCTTTTCAGAAATTCTACAGAGGGAAATGCATTTTTTCGAATGCACGTTTAGGAGCTATAATTCAATGTGGAAAAAGTGGTCAAATATTCACCGCCCTTATAAAACACTGCTTTGATTATAACCATCAAATCGATTACAAAGATGTTAATATTTCAATCAATGAAACCAATTATTATTGGTATATGTAGGTAGAATTGCTCAAATAGTAATATTACTATTAAGGTCTAACAACCTTTTTCTATTACCTCATAAATCTTCAACATCTGGTTCGAAAGTAGATACATCAACGTAATATTTTTTGGTTTCAGTAGTTTATAGACTTTGTTGACCTGTGTTTGTATATTATAAAAATATTGTTAAACAGTGGATTCTTGATATACAGGATGTCCTCGAACTGCGTGGCTAAAATAAAACCGAAGATTCTTTGATTCGGAAAAAATTTTATCAGCCTTTTTACTTTTGCCTCAAGTGTCTTGTTTAGCCGGTAGAGGGCTTCAAAGTTGCAAAAATAATTTTGTTTTTTCGGTATAACTTGAGAACGTGATGGAGGACTTTTACAATATTTGGCAAGTGAGTTACTGTCAACAATAGCCATTTTTGAGAGTGGAGCACAGAGCCTTAGAGACCACAAAATGGCTCAAACTTGAGGATGTAACGGGAAAAGTGTCCAGAACTTTTTTGTGGTCAATGTAATTCACTCTATATTTTTTACATAGATAGCTTGTCTAATTTGAAAACTTTTCTTACTTTTAGAAAATTTTGATGCAATCAACGGATTAGCTTGAAAAAAATAATTTTCGAGTCTCCGCAATTTTGGCTTACTAATTTTACTTGATCAAAATACCTTAGTTGCCTTTGCTTTTCTAATGTCATTTTGGCATTTGGAGAATTTATTCTCAAAACTGTCAGTTTTTACTTTGCTTTCCGTAAAAATTTTATAAAATTATGGCTCAAAATTTCACTAACACTGAAATGGTTAATATCTCGGTAAAACAAGAATAATAAAAACAATAGAAATGGGGAAACGATGTGACTATTTAGGAAAAACAAATGCTAAATTAAAAGAAACGACAAAACTTTTTGGGAAATCGCTAAGGCATCAATTGTTCGAAATGTTGCCCATTTTCCTGAATACACAAATTAATTCGTTTCAAGAAATTGGATTGAACTCTGGCTAGTACTTCAGGATCATTCTTCAATAAATCCGCTTCATGATTAATTCGTTGCAACAATTCCTCTCGTGTGTTTATTGGAACTGCATAAACTTTCGACTTCAAAGCGCCCCATAGAAAGAAGTCGCAGGGCGTCAAATCAGGGGAGCGGGCCGGCCAGTTCACTGGTCCATCGTGTCCTCTACCTATCCAGCGATCTGGATATTCCGCATTCAAATGTCGCCTCACAGCTAATGTGAAATGAGGAGGTGCACCATCATGTATAAACCAGGCCACGACGAATGTGTAAGGGCAAGTCTTCCAACAGTTCAAGTAGCCTTTGTTCCAAAAAGATTAAGTAGTTCTCCCCGTTCAATCGATCGGGTATAACGGTAGGGCCAATAATGAAGTTATCCACAATGCCAACCCAAACATTGATTTTAGTTTGATTCTGAAAATATGTAACTTCCGTTTCATGAAGATTTTCATCAGCATAGAAATGTTCATTATGGAGGTTAAAAAGACCACATCTCGTGAAAGTATCTTCGTCCGTGAACAGAATTCTTCTACAAAAATTGGGGTTTGCGTTTTGTCTTTAGACAATAAGCCGACAGAAATCTAGCCGATGACCTGGATCCATGGGGAATAAGTCTTGAACTGTTTTAATAATTTGCCAGTTTCGCGAAGGTTTGCCGATTTGGAATTCTGCGATGCGGATATCTTTCCCTTCTCCGGCCATTGCAACGACAAAGTCCATAAATCAATAACATATCAACCATTTCAGTGTTAGTGAAATTTTGAGCCATAATTTTATAAAATTTTCACGGAAAAGTGAAGTAAAAACTGACAGTTTTGAGAATAAATTCTTCAAATGCCAAAATGACATTAGAAAAGCAAAGGCAACTAAGGTATTTTAATCAAGTAAAATTGCAGAGACTCGAAAATTAATTTTTTCAAGCTAATCCGTTGATTTTATCAACATTTTTTGAGAGTAAGACAAGTTTTCAAATTAGATAAGCTATCTACGTAAAAAATATAGAGTGAATTACATTGACCACAAAAAAGTTCTGGACACTTTTCCCGTTATATCCTCAAGTTTGAGCCATTTCTATGGTCTCTAAGGCTCTGTGCTCCACTCTCAAAAATGGCCATTATTGACAGTAACTCACCTGCTAAATATTGTAAAAGTTCTTCATCACGTTCTTTTTTCGAATCAAAGAATCTTCGGCTTTATTTTGGCCACGCAGTTCGAGGACACCCTGTATTTCATATACTCAAAACATTGATGTGTTACAATTTCGAATATTCGTGTTACTGTTCGTTTCGGCGACGTGGGCATTTTTAAATTTAAATTGGTGCAATAAGGATGCTTTGTGCTGATACAATTAGTTTTAAGAAATCTTGGACATTATAAGTCTTCTGATGATGGTCGTGAGGCCGAAAAGTACGTAAAGACGGAAATAATGAGCATATGTGTTGATAGTGTGACCTATTTCCCGGGAATTAATATATAGGACATCCAGATAGACATACAGGCAAACAGGACACATTTTGCTTGAAGTTGCTTGAAATTTGATAAAAAATCCTACGATGAACGAATTTTGCTCCAGACCTTTTATTAACGATTCTAAAAATTGCTTGAGTAAATGCAATATACTGTTCGGACTTCGTCTGCGAAGAGTATAATAACTATGCGTGCTAATGAAGCCACGTATGAATTATCCGATTATACCGCACACAACAATCTCCCTGTGAGAGAAAGAAGAAAAAGTTCCGAGATAATTGGAGATTCGTCACGAATAAATCTCAATATGTTCAGGAACTTTTTCAATTCCAAGCGCGCCATGAATTGAGTTACATAATTGAAATATCAGAAATCCCAAACGGGAACTGTTACGGCGATATTTTGGATTATACATTGTCGACGTCTCCGAATTCTCTGAAAGAATTCCGCAAAACGTAATTACGAATGCCTATTGATGAAGTTGTTAAAGTCGCTTAGGGAGAATTCGAGCTGGATGAGATTGAATTTCAAACAATCGTCAAACTATCCTGCTTGAAATCGATCTCAGTTGTTGATTCCATCAATCTTATGTGAAAGTTTGCAGCAAGTGTAACAATATAAATATGAATTACAAGGATTCAACTCGTTTAAATACAAATCTTTCAAGATATCTGAAAATGTTACAATTTGGAACCCTTCCATTCACGAACATTTCTACTACAGCCAACTCCCCTTTACATGAAATCGCCATCTCAAACAGTTTGATATAAATAGAGTACGAATTATAGGTTTGGATGACAAAAGATTGGAAGTTACGTTCGTATACCAATGACAATACATTTTCCATGTTCAAAAATCGACGACGGTAAAAAAGTCCCCACTTTGTACAAAATTGACCGTTTTAGGTCAATTCAAGTTCCAGACCAGCTCCAGTGAAGAGCCGGGGCGAAATTGATATCCGGGGTATAAAGTTACTACCCGCACTTCTAGTCGAATAAATAAAGCCTGAAAGATCGAATAAAAAATCGACAGAGCCGATTTTGACGTCTTTTTTGCAATCGACTCTAGAAGTTTAAAAAAAAATGTTACCAGTTTGTTTTTTAGTTCACATGCATTTCAGAATTTCTACAGAGGAAAATAAATCTTTTTGAATAAACGTTCAGGAGCTAAGATTTTCTGCGGTTGATACCTTTAGACCAATTTTCGACCATCAAATTCAAGGACAATCTGGTGTTATGCTATGAGCTATTTTGCCAGGACCGCGATTCCTTTTATATAGCTCAAACAGCATGCTTATTCACTATCAGGTTTAATGGCCATGAAAGATGCTTCAGGCATGTCTTCATTATTTGAAGCTATCTAATCTATTTATTCCACGAATTTCCTGATTAGCTTCTATGTCCTACTGTGAAAAGCAAATCATCATTATCAAATTGTAAAATACAATATTCAATCCTATAGTAATTATCCTCTTAGTTCATCAATGACCAATCACAGTAATCCGATGCTATCCACCGATATGTTTATTCATAGTTGACGTGATGTATTTCAATTGTATTTGAATACCACGTACGGCGTACGAACGGAGAAACTCGAGTAACGGAAGTAACAAATAAAAGTGATATCAACATAGTAGTGTTCGATTTGACGAATGCAAAGAATTATCAAAATTTTTTATTGCATTTTTGATAATTTGTAATTTGAAAAAATTGTTATAAGGAGTGAGTATTCCTAATAACTTGAGAGTGTTTAAGAAAATAGGTCACAACATGAATGTCGAAATGTATTAATAATAATATTTGTTTCACAACATAAGTAGTGACATTTTCCCAACCAGTTTAACAGCCATATTGGGATGATATGTATAATTTCTACTTTATAGTTTTGGACTTTCACCAAAGCAATTGGTAGGAATTTCACTTCCCGTTCATTTCCTTCCCTAACCAAAGATGATGATACACTGACTACTACACCACAAGGAAAAGCCAATCATTTGCAGAAAATTCCACTTTGGATTAACAAGGGAAGAACCTCCCTAATGTTGCTGTCATATACCTAAATTGTCTTTCGTCAGAACTCAACTAGACGAATTCTGCTTGATTTCGATACCGAAAAATCAATGGAGCCAGACGGAATTCCACCTGTCGTTCTCAAGAAATGTGCTGGAATACAGTTAGAGTTCAACCAAATACAAAAAAAGGGAAGAAGATCATTTCCAATATAGATATATACACATTGCATTATTATCTGTGATCTCTAAAGTGATGGAGGAAGCAACCAATATCGTGCTCATCCAGTACCTAGAGAGTTAGAAAATCTGAAATGACCGGCGATATGGCTTTCGTCAGCAGTGATACACAGGAGACCTGCTCGCCTACGTAACACATGTAAGGTAGAAATCTATTGAAAAACAATGGGAATGTCCAGCTGTATCATTGGATATCTCCAAAGCATTTGACCGAGTGTGGTACCGAAGCCTTCTTGGAAAACTTTCGTCATTTGTTTTACTGCCTCAACTTTGTAGCTCACCATCGAGTTTCCTCTCAGATAATCATCATCATCATAAGAGGGGAGAAGGGTTAGCCCCCTGATGCACTCAGGTCACTTAGTTGGGCACATTGTGCGCCCCGTGGTCAGAAGCCTATTCTATTCTAGCAGGTTTGTGATCCACCAGAAACCCAGAATATTCCCAGTGCTTGCTTTCATGAGTTCTTCTGGGAGCAGTTTTAATTCTCCGGAGTGTCAGTGCCTGAGAAATGCTAATGCTGGGCATTCCAACAGGATGTGAGAGGCAGTTTCCCCCACCTCTCTGCATTTCCTACATATTGGGTCATCTGTGATGCCTATAGTGTGGAGATGGCTGCTAAGATGACAGTAACCGGTTAGGATTCCAGTCATCTCTCTGATGTCCCTTCTGTTTAGAGAAAGGAGTTTCTTTGAGAGCCTAGGCACAGGCTCTTTGATCAAGAGCTTGGCTTGCCTCATGCGTGGTGATTCTCGTCACAGCTTGTATCACTCTTTATTCAGTTGGTAGTTGGCCTCAGATAGTCACTCCATGTGGTGGTTGACTCCCAAACATACACTGAAGCTCTTGGATTCTATCCAGAAGAGAGCTATTCGTTCAATTGATGATGTCACTCTTCTCTATAGATGTTTCCATGGTCGGTGTTTATCAGAAATCTCGTCTGTAGTTTCATCACGAGTGATTCCAGAGAGGCGGACTAGACGAGCTAAAACTAGTCACATCTTCATTGTCAAGCTCGAGACTTGCCGAACTTCTTCCTGACAGACCTGATTTTTTCATCGAAGAGCGAAGTTGTGGAACTCTGTACCTAGTGAGGTCTTTCTCTATTCCTATAACCTCCAAACCTTTAAGAAAAATACAAATGTCTATGTCCTCTCCCTACATTCCAATGCTGGTTCACACGATGTTCTCCGAACATTATAGGTTTCCCTCTCGTGTGGTCAATATATAAGAAAAATGTGATACTATACGTGCTTATCAGTCTACTATCTACTAAGAAGAAAAGACAATAAGTTTCTGTGATGATTTTAGATCCATCAGTCATCACGAACACTTCTCTACATGTGCTCCAATTTTGCTAATATTGAAAGCGCTATGACACTGTGTATATATTTGTTAAATGGAAAATCCCGAAAGGAAACCGTTGAGGTTATATTCTGAATTATACATCTACATTGTTGCCGTCCCCTTACTCTCAAGGCATTCTACTCCATCATTACGAATGTTTATAGATGAAGTTATTATAAAACTCTGAGACAGAACGGACCACGGATAAAATTGATTCGGCGAATAGTAGGGTTCATTTTGATCGGTTTCCGTCGTGAGATTGGATTTCAAATAATCGTCAAACATTCTGTTCAAACTCCACTCCACTTACTTTCATTAATTTGATGTGGAAGTTTAAACGAAGCATTCCAAACTTTCCTTCCTCCGAAAGATAGTTACTAAAATGAATGTTACCTTACACCAAAACTTTTACGAGTATACGGATCACTTCAAAATCTCACTTCCTAGAATAAACTGGTTCTACTGAAAGTTTAACAATCCCAAGTACACACAATTGTGTAATTCGACTAAGAGTAAATGTTTATACCAATCATAAATTGGATACCATTACAGTTCACCTGGCAGCAGAATATTATAATAAAACATAGTTGTAAAATACATATATTCTTCATTAAACACTACTATGTTGTTGTGACTTTTATTTGTAACCTCCGTTAATAGAGTTATCACGCCATCTGTAATGGAGAAGTAATAATATATTGTTATGATTTCATTTCCTAAACAACAAAAATGATAAAATTAGAACTTACCGAACATTGAAAATCAGAAAAGATTAATAAAAAGATATTATATTGAATTAAAAACAATATTAAAAGTCAAATAATAGTTAGTATAATATAATGAACAATGTAAAATATAATGAACAACAATGTAATCAGAATTAGGAGTGTAAAACAAGAACTTCAGGGAAAGTGAATAAACGTACAGTGTTACGAAGACAGAAATCATAATTAAAATGATTACAAAAACTATCATGAGATAGCACAAACTATTGAAAAATGTTATAGATATAAGTTAGGATTAGTAAATTTGAGTTATACAATGTTAAAGAAATGTTATTGATATGTTATATTATGTATTAGTTTTTAAGAATGACAAGTGTCAAATTTATAATAATTATTGGAATAATCATATTAATAATAACCTGATAATAGGTTATCTTATACCAAAGTGTGTGAAAAATGTGGGCAATATTAATTCAAAAAGAAGGAATCATCATCTAAAATAAGTTGAAAATCTCCAATAATTAAAAATTTATAGAATACTAAATTCTGATTGGTCGAGGCGATTTTATAAACGTCAGACTAGTAACAATGTAATACTTATGTCAGTTTTCAACAATCAACAAAGCATTCTTGATAGGTAAACTGAGCACCTCATTGGTTATTTTTGAAAATACTTGGCGTCCTTTTTGAAGGCCTATAAAAGACAAGCCAAGTTAGTTAGCAATTATATCTAGAGAGTGAAGGTACTCCATGCAACTCACAAAATTTTCCATAACCTTAGATTATTGGATAAACATGGGTGAACCCAAGTGTTCCAGTAGCTTCGTAAGGTTGAAAGTAACCGAAGCAAATAAATAATTTCTACAAGTCAAGTAGTGTTCCAAGTCTCCGAACAAAGTTTAAAGGTTACAATAACTTAAAATTCATAAGTAACATCGAACGATAGCCAGCCTTCGATAAAATTCCGAACATCATTAAAGAATTTTATATCTTTAATAAAAAGAATAAAACTAAGTTAACAATTTTCAACAGTTCCTGATTTCAAAAGAAGTAACCAAAATAGTTTACCTGTGTTTATTGTGTATATCAAAGAAATTGTGTATCTACGGTTAAAGTGAATTATCAAATCAATAAGAAGATCATGCCAAGTGAACATTGCCTACATTTTAAAACATATTCTTGGATATAAACTAAACGTAAGTTTATTCATTATTTCTCCATTGTATTATTATCTGTCTGTAAGTCTGAAAGAAAGATTGTAGATTATAACTTTGTAAACAAATATTATGAGTAAATAATTTTGAGATTAGATCATAGATCTATTTGAACATAAAATTGTTAAAATTGATACTCGAGATGAAAATAGAGTCATAGAAATTTAAATATAAAAGTTTTTAACATTCAAAGAACATTGTGTTTAATTCTGTAGATATAAAATAAAAAGGTAAAAGTTCATTATTCAAATCAAACAAACATTAATAAAATTAAAAAATAAATAAGGAAAAGCTAGCCGGTAGAATTAATAATAATTCATAATTGAATAATAAACTCATAAGAGATTAGTTAATAATTGTCACCACAACGTGGGGCAAAATAAAATCATAAAAGTTTTCTTAACAATATCTTCAATAAGTCCTAAATTAGGTAAATGCCGAACATTACTCTATTTGTTTATTTGTTCACATGTTATATCAACAAGTTATATAATGATGTGATAATGCACTGTGAGCAAGGTGAGCTTATTGTTGAGACATCTTTTATGCCTACATCGATATGACTGAATGTTATGAATGATGCATCAACATCAACGCATAAGTCTGGGCTTCCGGATGAATTCCGCATCAAAATAGCACGACTTGATACCGACGTTCCACTAACCATTACAGGTGACATTTTCAAGGTAGGTTTGTGACTTGAACTGGATCCTAAGGTTGGGCCACAAAACCCCCTGCCTGCTTTATTCACTGTCTATCGTTCATATATTGGAAATATAACAGATACAACTGAGATGTTTTACAAACCTATCAAATATCCTATTCGTCCTCGTCACCGTGTATCGGATTGTCAACATACCGCATAAACATGAAATTCTTGCTCGGCGGCATTTATCTGGGCTTTTAGGTGAGAATGTTGCAGCTTTCGCAGCTTTTTTGTCCTTCCTCAGTGATAAATGCCCCCACTTCGGCCAACTCGTGATTTTTGCCTAGGAGGTGGTCCGAAATCCTAATAACTTCACACGCTTTACTCAGAACCACACTTTGATGCAGTTTCTCCTCGGTGACGTGTGAAGTCAATGCCGAAGACGAACCACCTAGGATGGAAATTGTGTTGAATATGCTTCATTTTCCGGGAGTCTTTGTCGAGTCTATGCTGCTCATCGACCGTCCATTCCATCACTCCGAAAGAGTACAGAAGGTCTGGAACGTTCTTTATCTGGGAACCGTTATAATCAGGACGCTGTTCCATTCCCATGTATTGATAGGTCTCTTCAGCATCAATATGTTGAGAGATGCTTTCGTTGGCACGCTGCATTCAAAAATATTGAATATGTGGAACATAATGGGGTGCTTCAGCCCTATTTTATTCTATTTCAACTCAAGATGAATTGACAACTACTCCACCAATTAGTAGCATCTCTAGAGTGAATTATTCACTATCTGAAGATATCACTTTGTCGTTAAAAATCATACAGAGAAAAATTTGCGATTTATTCACAATTCAATTTTAAAACATTGTTGTCCTGATAAAAATAACATTCTACATTCTAATTAATAAGCACAAGCTTCATATTTGATACTCGACATGCTGGCTTATCTAACTCCCATGTAAATCCTGTTAGCTGTGTTAATTTGTTACACACTGCAAATTTTTATCCTCACCTCCGCGCAACGTGAATATAAAACAAGTGTTCACACGAAAGAGCGGGGTCTAATGAGATTTCCCTTGGATTTGTCAAGGTTTGCGATCTCGCGACAGGATTAGGTTTATGGTTTGAATTTGTGTAAGTGGACAATTCACCTTTACGCGACTGAATCTGTACGGCACAGAGTTAGAGTGAGGGAGAGAGAGAGAGAGAGAGAGAGAGAGAGAGAGAGAGAGAGAGAGAGAGAGAGAAAAAGAAAGAGCTAGTGTCGACGCCTACTAACAAGATATCTATGTAAATTAAACGTTATATAGAATAAAAGATTGCTACACCCTGTACGAGTTTGTTGTTGTTTCATTCCGGCAAACAAAGCTCTATTCAGATTCTGGTAGGTAAACATAAGTATATGGCTATTATTCAGGCCTTCAGCAGTTTCTGGCCCACTACTGCCCAACTTGCGTTTTTATTTTTCCGACTAAATCATACATGAGACCGCTATTAAGCTTCTCACAGTAAAGCTGTTAGAGTTCTGATTTTACATTTGACTAGAATTTCGTGAAATAGTAATTTGATGATTTGATTACATCCGGAACCACTCAGGAAGTGTAGAAGGTAGTTAATATGAAAATGTGGAGAATGTAATGACAAATTTATCCAATTCTTGATCAAATAATGATATAAAATACTACCCTAATTATATTAGACATCCAACATCCCATAACAACTACTCCTTCAACTACCATAAGAGGGTTGAGTTGAAATCTTGTGGATGACTTGTGAAACGCTCTGCATACATTTCTTTAAATTCCTACTAAGTCTAATCACTAGTAGTAGAAGCTTCAGCTTGAGCAATACACGTTTGCATACAGTATTCTTGCTATTTATGATGAACAATAACCGGGAAAGTCGAAATTTGGGAGGAAAAACAGTGTCTTTGTGAATTTGAAATTGACTATGTTTTTTAAGGGTAAATATTTTCACATGTTCAGGCTACCCTAATCCTAATGGTGCCTGATATTTTTCTTGAGGATATGTATACTGCCCTCATAAGGATAAACGCGGTATGTTCATGAGGCAGCAAACTGAGATATTCACTTTTAAAGTTTTTGGTTTGGCTCTTACACATATTATGACATATAAATAATATTTTTGTGGATTCTTGTAGTATATATCCCTTGCATTTTACAGCAAGTTTTTAGTTCCATAAATTTCAATACTTTTTCCAAAAATCGACATACCGCATTTATTCTTGAAAATTATCATCAGTTTACCAAGGATGAAAGCGGTACTTCTAGTGAATTCAATACACCGCTTTTTTCTTTAGAGTTTTTCAGAGGTGATACTAAAAATGAATGCGGTATGTGCTAAAACCTTATTTAATGATAAAAATAATAATGAATTTCTTCATTCCAAAGCAAAATTTAATATTTGTATAAAATATTTCTAGAAAAAAAAAATTACTAGCATTTAGAACAAAACGTGTTATTAAGATATAAATTTACACAGAAATAAGTAGACATTATTTATTAATATAAAAGTAAATCAAACTTAAGTTCAATCATCACACTCTGGAAGATTAACCCAAAATTTGTTCCGGTTCTCTGGAATGATACCATCGAGCGCTTTGAGCAACTTTGTTTTCTTGGACTGTGAGAAACCACAAGGTTTGGCACAAGAAGTAACCGGTGCTAACAGAGGTCCGGATTTCTTCATGGCCTTTTTGCATAGAAACTCTAAGTTTTTGAAATCTTCATCCTCAGTCAACGAGGTTTTGTACTGAACAATATAATTTCCCCGACTGGCTTTTATTTGCACAATATTTGACAGGCGCGGGTGATTTAAATCTTTGTTGAGTTTGGTTTGAGATTTAAAATCTTTCCATAAGTAGAAGTCCTTATGAGTCATGGACTTTACGTCAATTTTTGATATTCTAGATGTGCCAACAGCTTGAACAAAGTCATCAAAATCGTAGGTTTTGCCCTGCCTCTTCAATGACAGCTCGACCTGGTGGTGAAAACTGTCAGCCGACATAAACGTATGGCCAGGTTCGAAATAATATACTATGAGTTCCTGAGCTGCAATTACATTTGAATTGACAATCCTTACTAAAAATGTTAGAAAGCACCAGTTTTTATTTTGGCTGGAACAATTATCCAGCCAAAAGATAATACGATTTGCATCTCTTTGACTTAATAAGAAGGCATAAAATGTGCTTATTATGTCTTCCTTGTTACGCCCGCTTATAGATTCGTTCCAAACAACTGCAAACGGTGGTAAATTCGAGTTTTTCCCTAGTGGAACGAAGCTCTCGTGATATGTGGTTAATCTTTGTACGAATATAATTTTCTTGAAAGTGTCGATTCTAGGAAGCATTATTATTTTCTGAAGATCTACCGAAACACAGATAGTACCTGCACTAAAACTGGATCGTGCTTGTTCTTGATACAGTTTTCTTGATTTATCCGCATGTTCGATATGTCTTTTCCATTTGACACATATTTCACAATCTTCCTGCAAATTATCTTGTTTGTGTTCATGCAGTTTAGCTTCCTCGCATATTTCACATTCCTCGTTGCCTAATTTTGCAAATGAAATATTTTTTGCTTTTACTTTTACTCTATAAGCTTCATATGACACTTTTAGATCTGGATGTTTGGATACAAAATCTTCATGCATACTAGAAATCGATATGTCACTCGGAAGGTACCTGCGATTGGGAGCATGTTCACTCCTATAATGCGAAATACATGGGTTGAATGATTCTATATGGTCATTGATGACCGTATCATCTATTTTGTATTTATTCTTAGCCTTTCCGCGCATATTTGGAAGTGGTTGAAGTTGACCTTTAGGAGTTTTGGAAAGTGTGTCATGAACAATCCTGTCATTATTTTTGTGATATCCTAGCGTTGTTAGAAAAAATACTTTACATGTCTCTCTTCGCTCATCATTTTCTGTTTTTAAGTAATATCTAAAAGTATTTTGTTTTTTAGGATCGTCTTCACAATGACGACGTTTTTTTACTGTCAAGCGGTCACAAGAACTTAGTAGCCAAAAGTTCCTATTTATATGAATTCGTTGAGCGTCTGAAAAAGTTGAGGAACACTTTTTCCTACATTTATTTATATCACATCCTGCCAACACCTGATGCTTTTCTTTTAAGGACTTTTGTCGCTGTTCTTTCTCTTCATTTAATTGTTCGGTATTTCTTGCTCTTTTCCTTTTTCTAATAGTACCCTTTTTTGTATAGCTTTTTTCGCCACTACCTTTTACTTTTTCTGCTGCAATCAAATTGGAAAGTGGTATGTTATCCTCATAATCACTGCTTTCATCCCTTTCTTGAACATTAGTAATATTATTTATTTCGTTAAATTCAAATGTTTGTCGCTCGGCACAATTTCCTGTTTGATTAAAATCATTATTATCACTATCGGTATTCGGGGAAATATCATCTCTCACTTCAAAATAATTCTCTATTTCCATAGACACATTTTGATCAGTTTGGGTTCGAACTGTAGCGTAGGAAACGTTGCCACCTGCAGAAATTGTACAGGATGATTCCAAAGGTATAAATAGGTCTGTTGGAGCTGCCGGTTGCACAGGTAGTTCTGGTGAATCTGAAGTATTTCCGGGACAATTTTGTAAATTAAGTAAAGGAAAATTTGGCTGATATGTATTCATGGGATTTAATTCCATCAAGGTATTATTTGGGATAAGGCTGCTTGGAAATATGTTATCTGAAAGTGTGCATGATGACTCTTTTGGTTGTATATCCCAGCAACAACTAACACCTGTCATGGGCACTGGTAATAAAGGTGTCAAAACTGTTTCGTAATCCTCAGGCGGTGGCTCTAAAGGCTTTTTAGTTGCCAATGCAAGTATCAAACTGGTCCTAGTTCTGTGACTCATTTTCTGAAATGAAATGAAGTATTTTAATTGTCTTCATTTAACCGCGTCGCAATTTATGATTATAAAGTATGAAAGTTTAGTGCATTTTTTCGTAAACCGGATACACATGAAAAGTGTGCCTGATCATCCTTTTTAATATTCAGTATCAACTTTGTTATTTCTTACTGCCGCCACATTGGGTTTTTACATTTTTGAACTGCCGCTAATTCCCTTTGCTACAATCTAGAAGGTCTACAATATTCGTATTCGATTGGCGGCATTTTTGTCATTTTACCAAATTTATATTTCTCCACTCTATATCGGACACCAGGTATAAAATAATAATTTTACCAAAAATTATAATTTACCAATTTCCAGACTTATTTTACACGATGCAAATCACGCCCCAGGCCCACGATATGAATGCATTTATATTTTGTATGCCTGTAAGTTAGTTGATCACAATAAATTATCATTTGAATACATTTCGGTCATTTCGGATATAACCACTTTGTTTTTATCAGATTATACTTACTATAAACTACATGATATTGAAAAGTACTTACCATAAAACGTATATATTTCTTTCACAATAACAACTAACACACAGCAAAAGGAACTGAAATTATTATTATTACGTCTTAGTTGCATCTAATTTGTGGGAGAAATCAAAGCGCGTTTGAACCTGCAAAAACAACGCTGTTGCACCGCGCCGATCCCAGGAAAAAACGCGGTATAATCCACGTTCTTAGGATGAACGCGGTAAGTTCGCATACAGACCCTATTTTTACCGCGTTCTTTGTTGGTAGAGCTCAGATACCGCGTTCTTATTTGGCACGAATTGCTAATTGAGACATACGGCAGGTTTTTTGTCAATGGCTTCATATAGTTCCTGAACAGATACGGCTTTCATGTTTGGCAGATATCTAAGTCTGAGTAAAAAAAAGTCTCCGGCACCAATAACTGAAATTACGAAATTTTGGAACATACGGCGTTCATCCTTAGGACGGCAGTATAGTATCAGTAAATACTTCTATCCTCCAAAATATCTGAATAAAAAATGGTAAACAACACAGGTCCGGCTTCATTTATTTTGTGCTTTTCAGGGGTGATCGCAACATGCCTTTGTTAAATAACTTTTGATACGAAAGCAAGGTGACAGACCCCTAAGAACTGAAGCAGATGGCACCACAATCGAAAATCCTATGTGACATTTGTGATGTACCATCTTTAACTAGAACGCATTAAAATTTTCAAACTGATACGTTTTCCAGTTCTGTTTTGATACCCATCAAAAGCAAGCAACCTTGAAGATTTTCGTAAATATGGAAAAAAGTGAATTTCGCGTCATGTTTAAACATTATTTCATTATTTTTTTGCGTGGGAAAAGCATCATGCAAATCAAAGTATCGCTTGTTATACATTATGAAGACTCTTCACCATCAATAGAAGCGATTCACAAGTGGTTTACCGATTTTCGTTGTCCAATTGAGGTTACAAAGCCAGAAATCCTCGATAAAATCCATACGATATGATATGGGATGATCGGCGAGTTAAAAAGTAGGAGATTGCTGAGGTTAAGTGCATCTTAACCGAACAGGTACGGGACATTTTGCATACATTTTTGAATATGAGAAAGCTATCTGATGGGTGCCGCATTTGCTTTCTGTTGACAACAAGCGCGAACGTGTGACAATTTCAAACGAGTGTTTGGCGATATTCAAGCGCGATTAGAAGGCCTTCTTGCGCCGTTTCGTAATTGTGGACGAAACATGGGTCCATAACAACACACCAGAGACCAAAGAATTATCGAAATAGTGGACTTGTCCAGACGAATTGAAGCAGAAAATGGCTGTAGTGGGTTTATCGGCCAACAAAGTCATGGCGATAGTTTTTAGGGATGCACACGGTACCGTCCATATCGATTACCTTGAAAAGACTAAAAACACCAACGGTTGGATCGATTTGACGACGATTTGAATCGAAAGTGGCCAAACAAAAAAGTACTCTTTCTTCAGGACAACGCACCGGCACACATGTCCGTGATCGCAATGATGAAATTGCATGAACTGCACTTCGAATTGCTTCATTATCCAACATATTTGATTTGATTATTATCTATTTCCAAACTTGAAGAAATGGCTCGCCTATTTTGAAAGATCGTATTATTTGGAAGGGATCGAAGAATTTGAAAAATGTCGAACGAAGTGTATCGGAGTACGGGGAGATTATGTTGTGAAATAAAATGAGTTTTGACCAAATAAATCATTTCCTGTTTAATTTTTCAGGAATTTTCACCTTGCCCTACTACTAAGCTGTAACTTCTCATATTCAGCAGTGAACATATATCATAATCTACATTAGACCATTATCAATAAAAAAAAATTAATTGACGAATTTAGGTAGCTTAATATATTATGATATCATCCTAACATCACATTTTCCAGGGCGATTGAAAATAGGAAGGTGCCACACTTGATTTATTTCTAGTTGAAAAATAATTTGGTTTAAGTAGAATCTGATGAATCTTTGGTTGCTAATCAAATCACAGAACAGTACATCGAAAATTCGACAATTGATGAATGAAACATTATTTTTTCTTATTATCCAACCTCTTCAATGCCACTTTTTGAAAGTGAACACAATGAGATAATTCTTTTTCATTGTTGGATTTTTTCCAAAGCGACATATGTGCTTCACCTAATTCACATCTGGAAACACAAATATTTTCTAACATCACTCGATTCATTTTCCTGTGATTAAAAATCATTTCAGAACGTTAACATTTCAATTCATTGTTCTTGAGTGATTACAATGACTTCTCAGGATTTTATATACGGAGGAGTTAAGAATACATATACAGTCTATTCAAAGCTATTGTGATGATTAATTTCAGGTTATGACATGATTGGCTCAGTGGTAACATGATATTCTTCTAAATAATTAATAAACGTATCATTTCAACGTGAGCCTCCCAGAAATTAGAAACTAACTAGCATTGTATACGCTATCGCAATTTCTACAATACCTCGAGAATATTAATTAAATTAAATTAATAACTAAACTAAGCCAACTGAGCATAGTATGCTGCGGTTAAGGAAGTCTACTTAGGAGCTTTACATAATTAGACCATATCCTACTAGTACATTGTCGCAAATATTTACTTGGGGATATTAATTGCAATAATTTAAATATTCAGAGTATGTCATCAACCCAAATCGTTCAATTACTTGGAGCATTTCTTGAGTATTCACCTTTGACTTTAGAATAATGTTGGAATATTTAATGCTGGAAGCTTCATCCATACAGTTCATACAAAATAATGTCATTTTAACAGACCACATATTAAAAACGGCCATCTATCATGAAACTCTACAAGTGTTCTAGTTTTCATAGAGGGAGGATACTTAAGTAGCTTAGTGGTATACTTTTGTACTAGCGTATATAGTTCTAAGGTCTATACAAAATTAAATCAATGAAATATTTCACTAATTCTTCTTTGACGTAAGTATTCTAAATTGCATTGAGCACAATGATAGAATGAGTGTTTTGGTAATAATTATCATTTTATTATTCTATACAATCATATACAGCTTCCTTCGCCAATAAATCATGGACGATTCTGAAGGAATAAAATAAAGACCTTCGCCATTACCTATGATCTCAAGCAGTTATTCCATGAACCAACACGGATCCCTGATGACAACTATCATTATGCCAATACTAACAATCTAGATCCTTATGAAGTTGAGGTCCGTGCCCCATTGGGAAACTCAGACCATTCACTCATCACTACGACCTGTCCCTATATCACTTCATGAACCAATTCAACAAGTCCACGCACAGTTTGGCATTACAACTCAGCTAACTTGGAAGGTCTTCGCATGTTTTCCTCTGAGTTTCCTTGGGGAAGCGTATGTTTCGAATCTGATGACCCAACGCAATGTGCCACAGGAACCTTGGATATTATCTGGCCAGAAATAGAAACTTACATACTACTCCATACCAACAAATCACTATCATCTGAGGAACTATGGTTCAATAAAATCTGTTCTAGTGCCGTCGCTTCAAAACAAACAGCATAACGTCGTTGGCGCGGTAACCAGAACAAAATATGTTGAAGCCAGAAATATGTATAATGAGAGAATAAACGCTTCGAAAGAGGCATACAATGCCAAAATGAGATCAGAGCTCATCGAATGCCCGAATGACTCCCGATTGTCTTGGACTTTCGCCGAAGCAATTGGTAGGAATTTCACTTCCAGTTCATTTCCTCCTTTAAACGAAGTTGATGACATACTGGCTACTAAACCACAAGAAAAAGTAAACCTTTTTGCTGAATTGTTTCAGCAAATTTCACTTTGGATCCCTCTGATAATGTTGTTGTTTTCTCTTACATACTTGGTGTGATTCCTTGCAGCTGGAAGACAGCTAGAGTCCAACCAATCCCAAAAGAAGGGAAGAAGACCCCTCCTTATAATTATAGACCCATTGCTCTATTATTTTGAATCTCTGAAGTGATAGAGAAAGCAATCAACATCGAACTCATCCAAAACTAGAGATTTCATATCGTGATGACTAGCAAGATGACTCTCGTCAGCAGAGAGCAACAGGAGACCTGCCTGCCTTCGTGACATATGTATGGCAGGAATCTATTGAAAAACATGATAAATCTCTTGCTGTTTCATCCCATATCTCCAAACCATTTGACCAAGTGTGGCACTAAAGACCTCTTGAGAAATTTCCGGCATATGGTTTGCGGCCTCAACTTTTTCGCGTATTATCGAGTTATGAAATACATCACTCCATGTGTTCGTTGCTAGAGTATCTTCCGATACAATAGCTACAAATGCTGGTGTTCCACAGGGATGTGCCTTGGCACCAACTTTGTTTCTGCTCTATATAAATGACCTTTTGCAAGTGACTACCTGTCCCGTCCACAGCTTTGCAGATGATGGTACACTCTATACCGCTTTCTCATCTAGAGCCCCTATATCATCCAATAAGGCGAGAAGAGCGATACAGATACTGGTTGACGCAATTACTGGAGTTCTGGCAAAGATTTCGAAATGGTGAACTGATAATCCAGTAGAGTTGAATGCAACCAATACTCAAGCTTGCGTCTTCTCCAGATACAACTATTGCTATGAAGATGATTATCGGAATAGAAATTCTTATGATTTTGAGAAACAAATTATGTTGCTTAGAAAATACTCGAGTGGTTAGTTCAAGCAACATAGTTTATTTCGGAAAAGAGAAAGAATTTTCGATAATCATCGCCGATGAGACAAGTTGTATTTGTTATGATTATTTCATGAATAAAATCGAAACCATTTTGATTATCACCTATTTATTGGCTTCCTATAGTTTGGTTTTGTGTCATTCCCTAACCATGAATATATTATCACAGCCTTCTGTGTTAAAGCATATTCCAACATAAATTCATTGTTTTATAAAAAAGGAAAACAAAGCATACAGGTATCCGATATCCAATCAGCCGAAATTGAAAATGGATAACATGATGTTTTCGATCATCAACACAAACATTTCAACGAATCAAAACGTATATCTTAGCACATACATTTCGTTTCGTACTGATCTTTAATCATGAAGTTTATATACCCAGTATCTATATACGTGTATGAATGAATTTTAGGCATTCAATGTTTCTCTTTGACGTGAAGAAGTTTTGATAACTCTTGTCCTAGTATAATCTGGTGATGAGATGGTGTACATTAACTTTATGTATTCAATTTTCCAGAAGCTTGTTGAAGTAAGGCTGACGATTCCATATTTACATACGTTTCTCCTTTTAGTTTCATTGAACTAGACGGGTTTGTCTCATAATTAACTAACGCATGAACAGATGAGTTCGTAATGAAACGACTAGACAGTTCAACTTAGTTATGACTATGGAATGTGTTGTGCAGGA
Organism: Endomychus coccineus; assembly: GCA_958510875.1. Classification (NCBI taxonomy): domain Eukaryota; kingdom Metazoa; phylum Arthropoda; class Insecta; order Coleoptera; family Endomychidae; genus Endomychus; species Endomychus coccineus. The sequence goes on from OY294068.1 coordinate 7,398,907, forward strand.
TATTGTCGTAAAGAGAAACCACGACAGTAGAACTTTAGGAATATATATTAACTCAGGCGAGATAACAATGAAAGAAACGTATAGTGTTGTCAACAAACACTTTGTTACCCTAGATGTTTATTTATTTTTCGAGACGTTCCACTAACTTAAATTAGATTAGAGTGAAGTTATTCTTCTTCGCTCAAAATAACATTGGATAGACATGCATAAGATGTGCCACCGGTATTTTATGTTGGTATACATATTCGGGTAATGACATTTTTACCAGTATTTAGGAATTGCCCTTAGCCATTCTGTTTTCAATTCATCATCCTTAGGAAGGGCAGAATTAAGCTTTGCTTCCTCTCTAGATAGATAATTGACTTCACATTATGGATCACATCAATGACAAAGTATATAACCCTACTCACGGAAACAAAACAATGCATGAATTATATACGAATTCACGTATTAATTGTTGCCTTAGAAATACTGTTCCAGATAAAAAAAATCAGTACATGTTACATGTCACCATGTGGATGATGAAACAATATAGGACTACACAGTGTTGCCAGTTTTAACATAGTTCCTGGCAACCACTAGAGTTGGCTGTGTAGAAGCTATTAAGCTGAATAAACTACTATTCTACAGGTTGGTTCAGTTTGTGATACATCAATTCCAGAAGCTAGTAGGGGATCAAAAATAGAGCACCTTCTCATGAAAATATTCTTCTGAAGTCCTTAATAACCGAGATATAGTCCTGCAAAGTTGTAAATGAATCGTCGTTGTTTTCGTGGTGTACCTTTTGAGCCGTTCAACTAACTAGCTCAAATTTTGAACTAAGCTGACTCGAATAAGTCTATATCCAACAATAATAACACGCTTCAACACATTTTTTCAAAGGAGTAGATAATGGGAGCGTTCCCTCTTTGCCCCTCTACTTTCAACTCCCGTAACTATATTCCGAAATTAATAGAATAAGAATACGATCCATTTAGTAAAAAAAGTGGTTCTTACAAAATTTCGATCACAGACTTTGATTACGAGATATTTTGGTTTGAAAACGCAATTATTATAATCGTGATGAACGATACAAAAGTTTCCCTCAAATGTCAGAAGCATTGGAGAGAAGGTGAAAGGGTAACCACCTTTTATTATCTACGTTCCTGAACATTTAATCAAACATGTTGTGATTCCGAAAGACGTGGGTGTGATATATAACAATAGCAAGACATATTAACTCTGCGTTTTCGAAATTTTAAATCATTATATCTCGATTTTCAATTCTAATTCATTCATAAATCTTTTAATCATGAAACAGATAGCAAATAATAACGGCTATAACGAAAAAATTGTTATTTATTTAATAGTTCAAATAAAAACGAAGATTGTGAAAATTTTTTAGAAGTGTTATTTATTATTAAAACTGTAGATATGAATTTCCAAGTAAGCACCAAAACGATCCAACGTCATAAGATAATTAACACTATCCATTCAGATACTATCGAATAAATGTAATTATTCATTGAATCTTAATTGGTATTCCCAGAATATTCCTCATTACATTTCTGAATTGCTATGATAATTGAAGCCAAAGTTCTCACGCTGAAAAGTTGAATGGTCTAAGGTTTATGTGAGTTAACTCTGCAGGATTATGCCATATTTATCTTCCTACTGCGGCGACTTGATTGTAATGCATATTATGCAATTTATCTTTCAGTTGAGTGAGAATTACAATTATGAATTACACGTTCGTGTGTGTATGTGTGTGGTGTCCTAAGAAGGTGCCCAGACATCTATTACCTTGACAGTAACAGTTACTTTATAGGTCACGAAATGTCGTTAAATGCGTTTATTACGCTCATTCACTTCATTCCGTTCTCGCCGGAGTCTTATTATTTTTGTTTCCGCTGGTTGCCGCCACGCTGAATCTAGAGTCGTGGATTTACTGTGGAGATTATATTTTTTATTCCGATACTCAACTTCACTAAGTACGCAAGGTTGCAAAGTGCTCGTGTCTGGCAATAGGTCTTCCTCGGTTATTTTTATGACGAAGCGATTGTATAAAACATAAACCAGCCAGCTGATAACAATTTTCACTCATTGACTGCAGTCAAAATGACTACACTGTTTATTCATAATGCATCTATCAACTGAAACGTATAAGTCTCCATGTAGCAAATATAAGTGAAAACCACACAAAGCTGATTCAAACGGCAATAAGTCCTCAAAGGCTTTCAACTCCAGGCTGATCCCACACATGTCCACGTAATTTTTCATTCACGTTGCATCAGCCTTCACCTAGTGAAACGAAAAATATTATGAAATTCTCTCATATAGTACCGTCAACGGCTTCTAAAAGTGTTTCGGCTCGCTATTCAACACCAAATATACAGCAGTATATAATCATCTCACAATCATGATTACCCATGACACGTCGCCATGGGGGACACTTTCCTGTGTTGAACAGCCCAGTTTTGTAATGATGGAATTTCCATGCCTATTTTTTTATCAGCAATCAAAGAAAATGAAAAGTTCTGATCCCAAAAGTGTCATTCTGAGGGGGAGGAGAGAGGGGACGTTTTACAGTCAAATCAACCAAAACGGGGGGACAAGGTCAGAGTACTTCGACCGCTTGTTTGGGTACATTGTACACCCATTGATAAAAGACTCAGTTCAGCAGGCATAAGTCAGCGCCGAAGGCTATGATTTTGTATAAACTGAAGTCTCATATGTTCTCAGGCGAGATTTTTCGCTACCGTGGTGTTTTAGCCTGAAAGAAGTCAGTGATAGATAGACATTCTAAAATGATATGAGTGACAGTTCCATGCGCCTCTCTGCATCCTATCAAGGGCAAATTGTTGGTTCTCTGACAATAATTTAAGAATGAACTGTGACAAAACACAGTTGGTGCAATTCAGCTATCAATCAAACAAGGAAATTATACTTAACAACTGTGTAGACACTCTCAAATCTGTGCGGTATTGTTCTTTTCTAGTTGGCAAGTTGGCGAAATCCCTATCAAGACATTGTTTGGCCCTAAGAACTATTTCAGCACTAGTGAATATTCAAGCCTTCATGACTGCCTGTTATGCTTATGTCCAGTCTACTCTGAAATATGGAATAGTTTTTTGGGGCAACTCGGGCGACGTTCAGAGGGTGTTCGCTCTTCAAACAAGATGTTTTAGATGTATATTTGAGTTGCCACAGAGAGAAAGCTGTAAACAGTGTTTTGTGGCAAATGGAATACTCACCTTACATAGTTTATATATTTATGAGGTAGTGTATCTTTGTTTGGAAAAATCGGGAAATATTCTGTAAGTAACACGATTATGGCACAAGATATAAAAACAACTATAAGTGCAAACAATTGAACTATACGTATCTACAAAAAAACTGTGAGTTCATTATCCTGAAAATATTCAATAAATTGCTTCCATCACTGCAAGAACTGCCTACCCTAATCTTGAAGAAAATCATCATTCATAACGTATACTATACGCTTAATGATCATTTAACTGATCCCCATATAGATATTCTTTGAAACGTTTCTCATGTTGCATGAAGTATGCTATTGCATATGTATGGAATAATTTTACTAAATTTAATTATTGTATTGCGTTATTATATTTCAACTATACTATTCAACTGTTATCTGAAGTGTTCTATGCCACTTGAGGGCATATCTGTAAACTTGAACGGATAAACGATCTATCAATCTATCCACTACAACCTGGTCCATCTACAATTAGTGACGATTTCCATTAATTGTAGATGTTTTTTCGAATGACAGTGACCTGTGAGGAGTCTCGTCACCAGTTTCAAGCCTCTTCTGCTCATAGAGAAAAAAAAATTCCAAGCATTTGGGCGAGAAATGGTAAATTACCATTCTCCGGAGTTGTCCGGAAAAGTATAGTCGGTTTTGATTTCATGATCATAAAATAATATTCAGCGATCACGAAAATATTATTTTTTTAAATAGACACGTTAGACGAAGACCGAGATAGGAATATGAGGGGAAAACGATGCAGATTTCACCAATTTTCCATAATTTTCCTTCTTTCGTTGAAAATTGTACCGAGACACAACAAGGCATCTCATTATTCCAATACCACTCAAGTTCGACGAAAAATTCTGTTTCTTGCTAAGATTTGGTAAAATTTTGCGACCCCAGATTTGGGTTCAGCAGACTAAAATACCCCCTCGTACCAAATTTCAGGAACTTTGGATTGGAAGAGCCCGGGATACGGAATATGCTATAAAAGACATTCCATCCATCTGTTATTTGAAAATGGTTTTTCATTGTTTATTAATAGTAATAATCACAAGGCCCGTTTTTTTCTGATTAACGATGTGTAAGCCATCACGAACACAATGCGCAAAGAATTTAAAATTTTCTAGCGACCTATAAGATTTTAGACTTTCTTCACACTTTTGACTAGACTAATAACAGCTGCTTGTTCGATCCCTGATGAACTCGAGACGGAATTAGCTGTCCGGAATTAGTACTGGCTGATCTCGAGTAATTTCCCAATCTTAGTATTCAACACCTGAAATCATTGAAAATACTACATATTTGCTGAGAATTCTGTCCCGCTATCAGTGCATCGGAAAAGGATTAAAGATGAATACTCCACGCTAAGATAAATGTAGATATAATCTTCTCAAGCTGCGATAACGTATGCTTACTTTATTCATGATGGCAAGGCTGGGTAGAGTTAGGATGAACAATAATTAAGGCATAGTAATGCACATGACAGTTCTCTAATACCGACAATCAGTCTTGTTAATTTTCTACGTGTGTGAAAATGGAGTTACATAATAGCCGAGAATCTCAGGTGCCGTGTAATTAAAGGGTATTAAAAGCAGAGAACAATAACCAATTTACAAATTAGTTAAATTTACGTAGGGAGTCTCTTTAATCCACTTATAATTGCATTGTTGCTAATTATCTCTATATATACTGAGTCTATTCTCGGATATGGATGATAATTGGTTTCTATCCGTTATCATTATACTATTCTATGATACAATTAGTTGCTTCAGCTTGGATACATGCATAGGGAAGGAACTAGAATACTGGAGTAGAAATCGCACATATCATTCCAGCATGGATGTTTATTTGGCACTGGTTTAGTTTGAACATGTATTGAAAAAAGGTAATAATTATTATACAAGCAACAAAAATGAAAAAAACATTGTTCCTTTCTAAATTTACCCTCTCTCTCTCTTATAGATCATAAAATTTGTTTTTTCCATATATTTTGTAGCTAATATTATCATTTACAAAATTTATTCCATCAGTGTTACGGAGTTTATTGTTATATGATGTCGAAAAAAACTGAACTGAACTGTACGTGAGCTTAGCTGTTCTTTGGCGTTCCATAACTCCACTATTCAGTTTCAACCCCCTAATTGCCCAAATAGCTTATCATGGGAATATCTCAGGGTCTATCGTAATGAAACGCACCCTTCGATTCCCAATTGAGTGTTGTACCTGAGGCGCCAACATTATTTATAAGATAAGAAAAAGAACCTCAATCAAGAATCTCCGGTATCACGATGTTTCCAGATAGATGTTGTTAAATAGAGAAAATAAAAGAAATAGTTCAACTTACCAAAAAAAAGATTTTATTCATCAATTGAATAATTATTTAACAAAATTAAATAGCTTACAAATATAATGTGAGGTTGAGATGAGCAATTAATAATGATAAAGTGAGATTTGATTCAGGAGGAAATTGAATTTAGCTAAATGAATGATGCAAAAATTTTTGAGGATCAGCCTAACAGATAACTCTGAAAATTTGATTAATTCTGCCAGAAATGTTTCCCTCCATCGAATTTGTTGTAGTTAGTGAACTATATAGCTTGGCCAGGTAATAACTTGTATACTTAATAAGTTTCGATTTTCCTTTTGTTTACAACAAACAAACAAATTTACCCTTTCTCTTTCCTTTCCAGAATATCCAGTCAATCTGCAACTCTATATCATACCAAACGTAATTATAATAATATCATCATCATCAAATTTCGGCCGATACCTAAGATAAGAATGCCCAAAATGGCAGAAAACTATTGAATACGATATACCTGCTTCAAGGTTCTCACACACAATGCCGAATCGATCTCCCCGCCTGGAAAAAATCAATTTGTTAGTTTATATGAAACTATAATGAACCACGATGAATATACAGCTGCCGCTATTATAGCAGAGATGTCAGACCCTGACTCCTCCGGACTTATCTATTCAAATTAATTTCCGATTCAAACAATACTGAAATTGAACCCTGCACCGGGGTTCACACCGTTACAGGTGATCGTAGAGTAAAATTTCTAACATTAAATTTGTAGAAAATTTTGTATTCTACAAAATGAAACTGAAAAGCTGAAAAAGTTTAAATTTTCGCCCATTTTGTCCAAGATAGCGGTGGAAGCGTAAGAGGTAGATGAATGAAAACTTTTCACCACTCTGTCGACCTATATAGACATATCAAAAATCCAGAAACACCGGACGTTTTGTGAGGTAAAACACCTACTCACTGGACTGAAATGTATTCTTCCACAATATGGTGAATACGCCGGACAATTATCAACCTAATTTATAGCTTCTGAACCTGCTGTACCATTGTAATTTTTCTGCTTTAACAACTGAGTCAAATCCAGTTGAATGAATTTATCTACAAATTGGAGAGAAGCGAAAGATTTTTTTCTTTGCTATTCTTCTTTTAGTAGTTGTTATATTCTTGAATCATTGTTATCCTTTGATGTAGACTCTTCATTCATCGAAAGATGTTGAACCATTGTCATAATATACAATTTTCAACCAATTCATCCTCCAGTTTGATTTATAATAATGAAATGAAACCTGCTTCGCTCCTATATTACGTTTGCCAGTCATGATTCTCGTATTTCGACTTATGACTTTATTAATTAATAAAATATACAGTATCATTCATTGGAATTGCATGATGTATTCTATCGACGAAGTGTTACACATATTTCTCCAGGTGAATGTAATAATTTAAAAGCGAACTACTTGAGTATTATTTGGCTTTGGAAATGATTAATTTCAATAATGATATAATATATTAGACACTTAGTTTCATTCAGACGGTTTTGTCACATGAGATCGACCGCGAAGCGTGTTAAGATGGACTCATTTTATCCATCAGTAATGAACCACTTTTCACAATAACAATCAGAGTTGACAAGATGACTTTCCGTAACTAAATACCAGAAAGTTTTGATTACCAACCCAAACGTACTCGTACAATTGGCCTGTTATAAGGCGAGGAAAACCAAAGAAATTTGAAGAATCTGGGGAGCTCCTTCATTATAGAAGTACCAAACATTCACTTCTCGCTGAGCTCTTGTACGTCTCACCTGCCCTCAAATTATTATCTTGTTTCATCGACGTATCTTCGGATTGAATCCTTTAAAATGACCTTGTACTCACGCTATTATAGTCGAGACATGAAGATGCATTATAATAGATCAGATCAGATCTAGAGAGATTATTGAACTTTCGAAGTATGTGAGGCAAAGTTCAAGTATTTTCACAGTCCATAAGCAAACCGCACTATAGAAGCGCGGAGCTTATCGATCTCTAGAGTGCTTTGTAATTGTTTGTTTGCCGTTAAAGTTCTATTAATCCAAAAACCTGATTCCAGGAATCTGGAATCGTTCGATTAGTGTTCGGTGCGGAATGATTTGAGCTCATTTACGATTCCGGTGCCTCCCTTCACATAAACGTTTTGTTCAGTAATAGTCGGCAATAAGAGAGAACGGGAAGCATTGTTCAGCGATGGAAGGTTAGTTTCTTCAAGCATCAAAAAGATATATAATACATTTATATTTCCATTGCGTTTTCTATCTGCGGTTGTTGTCAGTAGTTAGTTTTCCGAGAGACGGAACAAGAACGAGTCTCTATTCAAGACAGAAAATCCTCTAATTCATTTTTAACTATCCGTTGGGTAGTTAATATGAAGCGAAGGATTCTAATTGTACCAAACTGCGCTAAAAAGCTTAGACAAGCGGCATTTCTTTCATCTATCTGTCCTTTTCTATCCTGACCACTGTTGAAAGCATTTGGTGCTCCGGGAACTTTTTGTTGTTATCTTATCAAATGGATATAACAAAGAAAGATGGTTTCAGCCAATTTTATTATCATTTTGAGTTGACTTGCAGTTTATTCCATGTTATAGTCATTAAATATTGAGCAATCGCCATAATAGTCTAGGCAACGAACCGGAAAAAAAAATATAGTAAGCTAGAATTTAGAATTTTTTTTTGCATTTTGTTCCTTATACCCCATAGATTCATAGATCATTCATGACTATCAACACCGCGGGGGTCGACCTTTCTACCCCCTCCCAAACGGGGTTTCAACCCCTCAGCGGAGCATTCTTGTTACTCTATTTGTATTCTATTAATACGTTTTGTCTAATTTCTTGACTCTGTATGTTATGTATGAATGATTGAAATTAACGTCATTAATGACACTTGATGACAGTCGAGGAGTGAATAAAAAAGCCATTATTTGGAAAAATATCCTAAGTTTCAAGGAATGAACATGTGAACATGAACGGTAAGTGAGTTCTCTCATGATTTGCCTAGATCCGACATCGATTTGGGGGCAATAGCAATTCGCAGACATGCAATCGATAGATCGTTGCCAGATTTTGGTGGAAATCCATCCGAATGGTAAGTTTTTATTAATGAGTTTTATGAAACTACAGAATTGTGTAATTATTCTGATAGTGAAAACTTGATTCGTGTTAGAAAATGGTTGAAAGGTGAAGCTAGGGAGTCGGTGAAAATGCTTCTGATTTCACACAAAAATGTCCCTGAAATTATCGACACCTTAAAACTATGGTCGCCCTGAATTAATTATTAAATATTTGATTTGATTGATCAGGTGCGAGTGACACCCCCTAAAGACTATAAACCTGAAACTAGTCAGGTATGCCACTTCATTATGTAATTTAGTAACGGTGGTGAAGCATCCACAGAATGAAGTATATCTGAAGAGTCCACTTCTTTTGGAAGAATTCGTTGGGAATTTGACTGTCAACTTGAAGCAGCAATGGGCATTTCATGCTGTCAAACTGAAAGAAGTGACATTGTTGAATTTTTCGGAATGGTTAAAAGAGGTAGGAAGGGCTTCTAGTCTTCTTTGCAACACCGGGCATAAAAACGATCGCTCACAGCCACATAAAAAATGAGAATCTGTTTTTATGTCAGAAGGAAAAAATACAAAAAATCATATTAACAGAATACAAATAGAGTAACAATTCTTATAAAAACAATCAAGTTTAGAAAATTAATGAATTAATAGCCGAAAATGACCCCTAGTATGTTTTTTGGGTCGCTGTTCACGATTCCGCAGTTAGTTTTCTCGGAAAACTCCCTCCAGATGGGAAATCTGGAAAATTTATATATAATATATAATTTATAATTTCTTGGGTGTTTTGGCTCGCTGATCACGATTCCGCTGTTATTTTTCCCAAAAACTCTCTCCAGATGAAAAATTCGGGAAATTTGAGATTTTCCTGAGACGGTTATGGATAATAAAGTATAATTTTGTCGCTGATCACGATTTCGCTGTTATTTTTTCCAAACAAATATCTCCAGATGGCAAATTCGGGAAATTTGAGATTTTCCCAAGACGGTTATGAATGATAAAGTATAATTTGGTTTTCTAATTTTTCAGTCCTTCCCAAATAATACAATTTTGTCAATCCTTCAGACCAGCGTTTGATTCAGGGATGACCTCCTTGTTGGAGCCAAATCTTTTTCCGCTGAGCCATTGTCGTATACGAGGTTGTACGAGGTACCCGGGGATGTGCCACCCTGGATATAACGTCGTCCACAGGAGATTTCTCAGGAGTTTTATTGGAAATGCAACAAATTTTGTAACTTGGGTGTTTTCGAGGGTGCTGAATACGATTATAATATTCATAAGACTCAACTTGAGCTTGGTAACCATGGATATGGTATAGAATCTCCACTCAGGGGGACTCTATTTTATACGGGCCACGATGTGTCAAAGAAATTTGGGGGGGGGCTCCCAGGTATAAATTATAATTTTTTTATTCCGTTTCCAAAATATTCTGTAAAATCCCCTGTAGAGATTCAGGATCACCCGCCCTAGGTGTCTCTTGGTGTCTTTTGAATACCATATTCAACACCCTCGAAACCCCACGAGTAACAAGTTTTGTTCCGTTTCCGATAAAAATTCTGAAAAGTTCTTGTGGAAGACGTTATATCCAGATTACCCATCCCAGGTATCTCCTGGAGTATTTTAAATATCTAACTGATAAGTAATTCCAGCTAGTTTTGGTTAATATTGATGAATTTATAAATTATCTCCAGAAAAAGCAGTAATAAAATTAATTTTTTACATGCACAAATGCAACCAATTTCTTTCAGGAAAATCCGTCACCCCACATTTCATCTACGTCGTTAGCCAAATCGAATGATCCCTATAACATTAAAATCCGTTCATTCGCTGAAACTTTCCAGGTCCATACACTAATTTTCCTCGACTAATACGGCATACCTGTATAAATAGAGCAATCATTTTCCTCATGTGAAATTCTCTGATCTACATTGCCACTGACAACATTTGACAATTGATTTTATGTTTGTTACAGGTAACATGGATACGACACAGAGATCTACACTTACTGACGGTGGGTCGTTTCACGTATACGTCCGATCAAAGGTTCACGAGCATCCACAATCCGATGGCCGAAGATTGGACTCTCCAATTACGTTATCCACAGCGCAAAGATAGCGGCGTGTACGAATGTCAAGTAGGCACGACTCCGCCGATTGGATTCTCTATGATCTTGTCCGTAGTCGGTGAGTTAATTGAAATATCTCCACGTCCTTTGAGGAAATTGAATGCGGAATACTCGTGGCGGTTTCATCTGATTATCAATCAACAATTTCGAATTGGCGAGAATGGACTGGTGAAAATTTCTGTATATAACCCAGACAGCATGATGTATTTTTACAATATTCCACAGGTATCCTGGAATGGATGTATATATTCCGAATATACGTTAGTTATTCAGATTTGTAAAATCATGTAATAGTATTTCATTTCAAGTACATTAATTTGATAAGTGATCATACATTACTCTTTTACACATAACCAATCCATCGTTTTCTGCAGTTTTAATTGGATTTCAAGGCACAAGTCGGCTGCAGATGTATCTTATTTTATTTTTAGTCATTTCAAAGAACCGGAATACCAAGAAAATATAACATACATCTACAAATGTATATCTATATATACTTTTTTTGTTTTCACATCACCACCTGGTCTGGGCTATTGCGCGCTCCAACGAAATCGCAGCGATTGCCAAAAAAACCAAATCAATTAACCGAAGCTACTCCTCGTATGCCCTATGTGGTCTCAATAAACCCAGAATGACTGCCTTTTGCATCCAGTCTATTAAGATATGCGCCGAGGTCTTACAGGCCGGAATGATCTCCAAGTTCGAACGCAGCTAAGATCTTGTAGCCAGGATATAGCTTGCGGAACTCGTACAGGAGATGTTGATATTCTTTTCATCTTTCCTCCCCTTTCAAGACTTCAAAACTATGTTCTTCTCTATCGGAACAGAGAATTCGATTACATACATAGTCTTGCTTTGTTTATCGAGGAGGACAGCTCCAGGCCTATTTGCTTATATGGACCTGACGGTCGGAAACGGGTAATAGCAGTAGATTTGGCATTTTTCGTTTCCGACAACGAATTCAATATCTCCTGGCATGTAAGGTAGCACCTACTCTTGGTCTATTCCGTACGAGTGCCTTCGATGGTAATATAGCATCATGGCAATGAGTGTTCGCTGAGGTGGCTTTTGCAGGACATGCCTCGTCGTGTGCCTGATGTGATGACAAAACGAGTTGCCCAAAGTGGCAATAGATGTTCTATGCATATCACTAGTGGGGTTGTTATCTTTAATATGGATTGACGAACTCTTTTGAATATACCTGGTATCTCATTAATGATGACATACGATTCAGATATCCTATTTCTTAGATCTTGGTCATTGATTCAAATCAAGTAACCTGGGTGGCCAGGTTGACCGTCCTATCTTTCTATCCAACGATTGAGGTAATTCTCGTCGAGAAATTGACGCGCAACGAAACTAAAATGTGGCGGTGCTTCATAGTGCATCAGTCACATCCTGTTTCTGGTTTCTAAATCAACTTCTTCCAATTGTACAGAAAGCTCATACTCCAAAAACCTTCGTAGAATATATTCAAGTATATTCCATGATTAATATCTATCCATAAATTGGAATATTTTGGACTTACTGGTAGAATATACTTGATATCAATAGAATATCCTCTTGGGCATATTCTGTGATTATCTGAGGAATTTGAGACTACGAAATGATACTGAAACTGCTTTTGGTAGTCTAGGTTCGAGACACACAGACTACCAAACAATTCTTTTTCAATTTCTTCCTTCTCAGGTTACAATTTGGTACGTGTGATCGCCTCCAAGCTGCAAATTTTAATTAGTAAGTTCATTTTTGGATGCAATAAATTCAACCGAATGAATTTGAATTATGTACATGCCCGCAATTCAAAACGACCAATCACCACCATGTTGATTTGTGCTTTTTACTGTTGCAAATCAGAAACGCCGTAACTGCCTAACGGTCCTGCTTTATTGCAACACAAATACATAGTTTCCCCAGCAATGCTTACTTCAATCTATAAAAGTATAAGTGAATCCTTACTGGTAACTATTTTTCTTAGTTGATTGCGTACCTAGTTATTTATTTCTTTATTTGCTTGTATAATGATTGAGACAACATCGAAGGTGAACGCGACATTATCCGAGGTCGCTGAACGTAATTACTGAAGTAGACAACATGATCAATCAATTGAATGTGAAATTAGAAAAGTTGGAACTGGTTAGGGATGAACATAATGCGATTCAATCGAAAGTTGAAATGACCGAGTCCTCTGATTCTTGTTCGAAAGATCGACTACAGTTTCAACCAAAGTATTCTTGTTGAAATAAAGTACATTTCTTCAAAATATTCAGTTTCCTAAACTGTGAATTCCTTTTGTATTTTGTTGAAATACCATCTTGCTTGACTCCCAACAGTTTCCTTCTTATTTCGGAGCATACATAATTAACTTTGAAGATATAAATGTTATCAAATCTGTTAGTTCATACTATTTTGAGGTAGTTAAGTCTGATAATGGGAGAGATGATGTCATAGCAGCGTGTGATACAGTGTTGCCAGGTTGATCGGTTTTCCAATGTTGTTGGATACAACCAACATATACCTTTTTAAAAATAAAACGGATTCATATGTTAGCACTCCTACGCTCACCTTCCAACCCATTGCACTATCAGATTAACATATTCAATATCACTTCCCTGCTTCACAAACTATAGTTGCACACCAACCCGATAAGGAAAAAATATTCACTCTGTAACTATGAGTCAACCAAAACATCAGAAAACAGTAACAGTATTTGTTAAGCGTTATTTCTGAAGGAAATAAACATTCGAGGCAAATAACTTCCATACACAGCCTCCAAAATTATCTGAAATCATTACCACTTTGGCGCGTTGCGCTTTTCTTCTTGGACTTATGTTTCAGCTCTGCTTCGTTGAAGCTTGAGACACTCAGTTGTAAAGCTGAACTCTCTTAAATGGCAGTGATGAGAAGATTTCCATTTTCCGAAGTAATTTATTGTTCCTTTATTTCGGAAGTTTATTCCTATTGAAAATCATATTTACAACTAAAATATGAACTGTCAAAATCTACTGATTCATCCGGCAACATTGGAGAATGTTGCAAACTGTTATAATGAAATATTCCAGCTTCAATGTTCAAATGAATTGGTGGCACTGGATTACTAACTATTTCGTAATTTCTTTCTCATTTAGAAATGAATTTATTCTGGCTGGTATACCAATGGCTCATGTTTATTTATTATTATTTCAGTAATCTACTCTGACTCCATTGAACTATAATATGATGAAACTGCGATCTTTTTGATCTTTTATATCCTAACCATCACCAAGTTGCACTTAAGATATTAAAAAGCAACTTGAGAGCCCATTTCAGTTCTCTAATTTACCAACTGACGCAATAATTGGATTTACTTGAATAGAAGACAAATTTGCAGTTTATTTAAAATACAAATTACACAGATGGCTACGTTGAAACAGAAAGGAACGTGACAAAAAACCGACTGGAATAAAGGGCAGTTTTTTTAATGAATTGTAAACCATAAAGACGCGGCGTCGTTAATAAACAAGACTTTGGTCGGATAATTGGTATTCTGGTTTTTCAGTGCTTTCTACGGTGCCGGTGCATTATAGAACTGTCCTTTTCTACTGATGCAATTCAGAATTTAGAACAACCGAGCTTTTTCAGATTTATGTTCGTGTCGTGATGTTATTCCAGGAATGGCAATCGGCTGTTCGAATATGCGTCAGCCTTACTGAGTTTCTGAAATTAACAATCCTTGTCAAAATCATAAGCCTTTCTACAAATCAACCAATATAATTCGGTACCACGTCAGCTAGAAAAAAATCATTAGAATCAAATTGGATCTAATTTTTTAATATATGCTGATAAACTACAGATCATGCGATACTTGGTTACAACCTTCTGAGATATCATAGAACAAGTTTCATCAGTTTCATTGACCTTTTCGAATTCTCGCACTTACAAAATTTCATAAGGAATGGAAAAATTGTAAATTTGGTCGATCTCATCGATTCCGATATAAACGCTTCATAATACACTCTGTTGGATGAGAAATTCGATTCTACCCTCAGTTTTCAACTCAGACGCTGATGCAACATGTTGCAGCGTTCGAAAACCCTGAATTTCGGTCATCCCTCAAATAAATACACTATTAAAGCATTTTTAACATGATTAATGCACCCGAAATTGGTATCCACAACCTTCTGCGTGATTTATCAACTGCCCCTGTTATCAGAGCCGCGTCTAGAGATATTCAGACGATGCATTCCATTGATTCATTCACATGAAGCATTTGTGGTAAGCATGAGCCTTGTGAACAGTTGATTTTGTTTTACTCATCCAGCTGTAAAGCAATATAACTAATAAGTAAAGGGCGGAATATATGCAAAGTGCATATATTTGCATATTTTGCATATTTTTACGAATTTCATAAAAAATTGTATATTTCGGAAAAAATAAAATTTGTGTGCATATTTTTGTGTTTTTCGTCTTATCAAAAGATTAAGTGCGACCCTTGCAGATAATTGAAATCATTTAAAAGGTGGGTAGGTTTTATTATCATATGGTTTATGGACCCAATTTATTATTATATGGTTTATTGCCGGCATTTATGGGATGTTTAGGAATTTCGAAGTAATCAGCTTGCCTAATTCACCGAACAGAAACAGGACAAGAAGGTTCACTTGAAGCTGGTGGTGCCAAGTCGTGTTCGGTGGTAGTAAGTATTGTCACCGAACAGAAACTTCTGTTCGGTGCGCGAATGAATTCATAACAAAACTTTCTTTTTTCGGGGTCTACTTGGAATGCGGCGGCTTGCTTTTATAGTTCGGACTCCAAAGTACCGACGCCAAGTGAACCTTCTTATCTTGTTTCTTTTCGGTGTCTAATTGGAGAGCAAATGTGGTCTCTTTTTTTGTATTTATATTGTATAGTTTAGTTTGTCGATAGATTCCAGTGTAAAAGAGTGATTTCGAAAATATTTATTTCAAACGCCTAAAATGCCGAAACCCGCTTCGTGGATTAAAAATTTTCCTGAGTTGGAGTTTAGTGGGGATAAAGTGTTTTGCAAAGTTTGTGCCAAAATCATTGTTTGTGTAAAGAAGTTCCAAATTGATCAACACTTGAAAACAGCTATGCATAAAGCTAAGTTTCAGAAAAATAAATTTGTGCCTGTTCAGCAGTGTGTGCAAACCGCATTTCAATATGTCAAACCAAAGAGTGAAGAGGAGGTGTTTCATCAAGACTTATGCAAAGCTTTAGTCGCAGCAAATATAATTTTGGAGAAACTGCAAAATACACAATTCGGAGATTTTTTGCAAAAATATTGTAATCAAAACATCCCTGACGAATCCACACTTAGGAAGAAGTATGTGCAAACAGTATACGAAACCGTATTGGAAGAAATTAAAGTTTCACTAGACGATGAACATTTTTATGTTATTGTTGATGAAAGCACAGACTCATGTGGTCGATATATCGTACATCTTATTATTGAAGGGCTTCAAGAAAATGAACCAGGGAAGCCATATTTAATATCTTCTGAACAGTTTGACAAAACAAATAATGTGGCCGTAGCTCGATTTATTCAGCAGTCTCTATCAAATTTTTTTTTATCAAATCCAGTTCCAGTAGAGACGTTTTTAGTGTTTTTGTCTGACGCAGCGCCGTATATGGTTAAAGTAGGCCTAAACTTAAAAATATTTTATCCCAATATCACTTGCCTTTTACACGGGATAAACAGAGTTGCAGAAACTATTAGAACAGCATATCCCTTGGTGAACAAATTAATTTCAAATGTAAAGAAAGTGTTTTTGAAAGCAAGATCTATAGAGAGAAATTGCCAGGAGTTAGTTTACCTCCAGAGCCCGTAATTACTCGATGGGGAACATGGATCAAGGCCGCGATATTCTACGCAGCCCATTTTGAAGCCATTAAAGACATAGTTTTAGATTTAGAAGACAATTCACAGTGTGTAGTGCAAAGTCAAGCAGTATTCAAAAATGTAAATTTAGCTAAGGAACTTATTTTTATTAAAGTTAATTTTAGTTTTATACCAGATATGATAACTTTGTTAGAAAGTAGGAATATGTGTTTAAGAGAATCAATTAATATTGTTAAAACTTTTTCCGACAAATGCAAAAAAGTTCCCGGTGATGTAGGAAATCAAGTAAGAAGTAAACTCGAAGTTATTGTGGGAAAGAATGGAGGCTTCAAGTATTTAATGGAAGTCGAAAATATTTTTGATACTAAACCACCCAACGAAGTGATACCTTGGCCTTATAACTTACTACCCAAATTAAAATATTGCCAGATCGCATCGGTAGATGTTGGAAGATCTTTTTTTTTGTACAAATATATTTTTACAGACAGAAGGCAAACACTTTTATTGGAAAATTTTGAAAAATATATCGTTATAAATGCATTTTATACTATTTCAGGTTAAAAATTTTACCTATTATATTTTTCTTTTAATTTTACTTAAAATAAATAATTTTTGTAAGATTCGGCGTTCCTTTATTTCCATTTTTCCATGTTATATTCAAGGCATATAATTGCATATTTTGACAAATAAATGCATATTGTTGCATATTTCAAAGAAAATTTATGCATATATATGCGGATATTTTAACTGAAAATAAGTACCAATAAAACTCTCTTATAAACCGATTCCTTCAACTAAAGCTGCATGTAAGTTAAGTCATACCTTGTACTTTATGATATTGAGTTATTAGCTGTATCGTATAAACACTGATCATCAAGAAGACGGATCGTGTGTCAGAGAATGGAATATAAGAATCTAGTAAAAATAAATTTAGAACGAAACATGCATTCATGAACAAAATAAAAATCATACAGAGATTATCCAGGAAACTGTAATACGAGATGTATACTACCATTACCAGAGGAAAATAATTGCCCATTATGAATTTTTAGGATAATGATGAGTCGTCTTCAAGAGAGAGTTACATTTACCTCAACTAGATACGAGCTCTAAATCGGTTAAGATTGAAATTCGAATAAAAAAAGGAACTACGAACAAAAAAGTGGCATAATCTACGTTTGTCATCTTACGCATCGGAAAACTTTCTAAATACTTGGTGCGGAAGTTATTTAAAGATATTCAAAGGCTTTTTGCGTTCTATAATGGAGTTCATTCGGTCATGCGCTAGCAGAAATAGGAATTTGTGGGACGTAAAGATTATATCGCAGTAAGGCAATTGATGGCAAACTTTTCCTGAAGGTAACTGACTACTACGAGCAACTCAACTTACTTTCCTTAGCTCGTTAAAAAGTTTGATGACTTCTTACCACTAGGTTAACAAGTGTCATCTTTTAAACTACCTCCTAGCATTTTATCGGTTCAAGTTTGAGTGTCAGTTGATTTATTCTCTCTTCGCATAAACTGGTCTCGTCGTTCTAAGTTATCGATATATAAATTGGAGATTAAACAACTGATAATTATCGATTCATTACTCCATCAGCTTTTTGTTGAGACCTTACGTATTTTGGTTGAAATTATTCATCTCCATGACTTTTTATGGTCCTTCTACTACTTCAATTCATATTACGAAATAGAGTTTCTCTAAACAGAGAGTCTGGACATGACGGGTTGTTAACGCGATTGGACAACAGGTAGCTTGACCGAGGAATGGCGGAGCCAATCATCGAAGGATTCGAATAGCGTGCAACCTCTATTCATTCAAACAGGTTTTGTGTTCTGATCTCTGTACATGATTGAATGCAAGCTGATCTTACATGAAATATTTATAAAATATGATAAGCTGTTCTTCTGAACATACCGAATTGTATTATATTGAAGATGATTCCTCCTTTATTCCAAGATTCTCAATAGTATATAGAATTTTTTCTATTATCCAGAAAAACAAATATGACATTATAAAATTTCAAAGTATTCGCCACTTTACGATAGAAGCGGCAACACTGCACTTCATAGCTACTTATGTAAACGTTTAATAGTCCATTCACCGTTAATAGCCTTGTATAATCCTTTAATCCCATGAATTATTCCTTTAAACATTTTGATAAACGTAATAAATCCCGGAAAACATCTGTATGATTAAAAATCCATCAGCTCTGGACTTCATGTCCAAATGTAAAACCCACATTGTTGTTTTTTGCATTTATTAGCAGCCTGGAGCGTGACGTTTCCACGAAAATCCTGTATTAATTCCGTAGAAAGTGAAACAGGACGTTTATCAATTGTCAAAGTGTACAATTTCCATCCCACAGCGGGATACTCGCCATAAAGACATCTTCTACACTACTATACACTATACAACTTTTGATTATGTGTATAATTAAAGCAGTAGGTACATTAGATAAAACTTCCAAACTTAATAACATCACCAACATCTTGGAAATTCACTTTGATGGCAATATTGATCGCTCAATCAGAAACTTATTTAATATGCAGCTTGTAACATGAGATTTTTCTGTTAAGTTGATACCTATCAGTGTAACTAAACTGAAATTGGATACAAATAGCGATTGCGTATCATCGAACTAAAATATATAGGATCATTCATCAAACAAATTAGTCAAAATGGTAAACATTTTGCCTATTTACGAAGCCAAGAGGATGAATTATTGTTCTGTGCAATCTATGCAGTGACTTACAACACTATAATTTCATGGGAATTTGGCTGAATAATAGAAATGAGGAAATTGAGTTGAAAAACTTCTCCATATATGAAATGTATGGATGAAACGATTTGCAGATTACACTGTAAAATTTGTCATTCTCATCTTAGGAATGATAAGACTCTCCTACTGAGATCAACCTGAAAAAATAATTGTTTTTCATTTAACATTCAATAAAAATATGATAAATACCAGTCACAATTACACAGACAAGATAATGATCAAACAACGAATAGTACATATTATAAAATCCTAGATAATATTATCGAACGGAAAAATAAAAATATCGGAACGATAAATAATAAAGTTGATGGAAAATGCTCCAGACCGGTAAAAATTATTTTTACTGATGATGCTTTGCGGGCAGATGCATACCCCCATCCAACAATGATGAGATGGTTTAATCAAACTTTATCTATGTACCTACAGAGCCAAACATATCTGGACAGACAAGAGTATCTTGATTTCCTAGACGACGTATCCCACCAACTTCTCCTAGATCTGCCTTTATCTCTGAGGCAGAATCTATGATATACGCACGATATAGCCTCTGTCCAGTTTAGCTTAACTGCCCGGCTTAATAATAATTTCGAAGGCCGTTGGACAGGCAGAGGTCAAACGCATCAATTAGTTGGCCACCAAGGTCTCCTGATATGAACTCGCTAGTTTTTTGAGGCACTCATTAGGAGATCTACTTCAAGCTATTTATCCACCTACAAGCATATTATATTACTGCTCAATTGAATGGAGAAAGAGCACAATAAACCGAAATAAAAAACTGGAAAGGATTCATAAACGAATGTTGAAATTCATTCCATGACAAATTATGTATTGAAGAGATTCAAGTGGAATCGTATTACATGATTGAAAATAGATCCTTTGCACTATTAGGTCTGAAGTGATGGAGAAAGCAATTAATATCAAACTCATCCAATACCTAGGGAGCTCAAAATCGTGAACGACCGACAGTATGGCTTTCGTCAGTGGTTCAAAGAGCATTTTTCTCATGTTCGTACTAATAACATCATTCATAAGAACGCCGTAGCAAACCATGTCTTACAAGCCGTTCATACCATTACAAAATCGAGGGTTTCATCTTGAAACGACTAACCGTTCTTAGGTACATTAGAAGCTATAGAATCACACGATTATATCCAGCGTTTATTGAATTTTGATTTATCTCCTATAGAAATCAAAAAACATTGTGATAATCAGAACTGGCCCAAAGATTGCCAGTTGATTATTGTGGTTCGTTGAGTGGCTCTCTGCTTGGCGTAGTGTCCTCGGTATGAGGCAGGTGTAGCTCCACATTGCAGACCTCTCGCTCAAACGCTCGAAAACCCTGACCCAGGTTGTAGTAGATGCCGAAAGGCGGACGGAACCTCTTCATAAGAGACATCAGTCCTTGCAAAATCCTAGCCTTCAGCAGGCAATGGAGCCAATCTGGCGGTATAAGTGCTCTGGAGTTGTCCGTACTTATTTTTATTGATTGGTTGATTGATGACTAGTTGTAACTACTGTGACTATTATGACTTTTTTTATTATATCTTATGCCTAACTATAGATCATTTGCTACAATTACGAACTCATACCCTTTTTTGGTGGGTGGTCCTCATCTATATTCTACGCAAGGCTGCACTCTCGTCATATGACATTGATCTGTTTATTTCAATACAACGTGACCGTGATCCGCTCAAGGTAATCGAGATGATGTTTATGTAATAATACATCATTACTGACTTAATTGGATTAGGTCTCTTCAATTAATGAACTCCAGGTAGATTAGGTATATGAAATAAGATCCCTGTACTACAACATGTAACACTTCTCACTACTATTAGCATAATGGTGAAATGGAGCGTTAAGTTTTTCTCATTCTCTCATAATCTTAGTTCAGGTTCAGTTCACATACGTCTTTGATACTGAGTGCATCGCGGTTGAAAACCGCTTCAGATAAGTAATAATTGTATTCTCAATCGCGCTGATTCACAATTATCATATCCATATTGTAAAACAAAACACTATTCTGTTAATATACTCAGGAAAACCATTAGAAAATATTTGCTGGAAAATAAAAAGTTCCTTGAGACAAATTAACTGGAGAGCGAATATGAACAGAATATGAAATTATTTCTTTCCTAGTTTTGTCGTGTTTGTCCCACTGGAAGAAATGGAATTGCCTGACGGTCAGACCGGTTGAATAATATAAACGTGTTGATGACATTTCGTAAATTGAACGAAACTACTCGACAACCAGCATATTCAACAAGTGAAAAACCGAATTCGTTTTCGGATAAATGGATCTGCTCACAACATCCCCGAGAAAAATTAACGAATAAACGTGACAAGCTCTCTTTTTCATTTCGAATCATATGAATTCCATCGAATCGGTACAAGATATACTACATATTAATTCATTCCTACCAAATTTCAATATAAAATCGATCTAAGAATTCACCAAAGAGTTATGAGGATTATTGGAGATAGGAAAAGGCGTATACAAGCTGTGATATCAATATTTTGAGCTTCAAATGTGTCATCTTGAATAGATCTGGATTCCATGAGCGTAGTGAAGTGTGAAAAGTGTAATACACATCTAGTAGAAAAACCTGATAAATAAGGGTATTCTGGACTCAAATTTATCCTGGATCCGCTCGTTAATTCCCAAGCAATACGTCAACGAGTATTATAGTTTAATATTCGCATATTCATCGATATTTTGAACCATCATATGGTCGTACTGTTAAAATGCTATTCAATACATCCATAAGCTTATCTAGTTTAGGTTCCTGATGGTACTGATAAAATTACTGGTAGGGTTGCCATGTAAGGGACTGATAACGGATTGCCTTGTGAAGGCCAGGCTCTTAGGGATAGTAGTTGGTGACATTCAAGTCTAAAGCAATCATACCATACTGGATTCCATTGTTTATTGGGTAACACTGACATATTTACTTAACAAAACTTCATACTGATACTGAAACTCAATCTGATGACTAAAGGGCGGAATATATGCAAAGTGCATATATTTGCATATTTTGCATATTTTTACAAATTTCATAAAAAATTGCATACTTCGGCAAAAATAAACGTTTTGTGCATATTTTTATGTTTTTCGTTTCATCAAAAGATTAAGTGCGACCCTTGCAGATAATTGAAATAATTTAAAAGGTGGGTAGGTTTTATTATTATATGGTTTATGGACCCATTTTATTATTATATGGTTTATTGCCGGCATTTATTGGATGCTTAGGAATTCCCAAGTAATCAGCTTGCCTAATTCACCGAACAGAAACAAGAAAAGAAGGTTCACTTGAAGCTCCACACCTTATGTTGTCTATTTCGTATATTTTATCCCAATATGGTACATGTTACTTGCCTTTTACATGGGATAAACAGAGTTGCAGGAACTATTAGAACAGAATATCCCTTGGTGAACAAATTAATTTCAAATGTAAAGAAAGTGTTTTGAAAGCACCTCTAAGAGTGCAGATCTATATAGAGAAATTGCCAAGAGTTAGTTTACCTCCAGAGCCCGTAATTTCTCGATGGGGAACATGGATTAAGGCCGCGATATTCTACGCAGACCATTTTGAAGCCATTAAAGACATAGTTTTAGATTTAGAAGACAATTCACAGTGTGTAGTGTAAAGTCAAGCAGTATTCAAAAATGTAAATCTAGCTAAGGAACTTGTTTTTATTGAGGTTAATTTTAGTTTTATACCAGATATAATAACTTCGTTAGAAAGTAGGAATATGAGTTTAAGAGAATCAATTAATATTGTTGAAACTTTTTCCGACAAATGCAAAAAAATTCCCGGTGATGGAAATCAAGTAAGAAGTAAACTCGAAGTTATTGTGTGAAAGAATGAAGGCTTTAAGTATTTAATGGAAGTCGAAAATATTTTTGATATTAAACCATCCAACGAAGTAATAACTTGGCCTTATAACTTACTACCCAAATTAAAATATTGCCAGATCAAATCGGTAGATGTTGAAAGATCTTTTTCTTTGTACAAACATATTTTTACAGACAGAAGGCAAACACTTTTATTGGAAAATTTTGAAAAATATATCGTTATAAATGCATTTTATACTATTTCAGGTTAAAAATTTTACCTATTATATTTTTCTTTTAATTTTACTCGAGATTTTACTTAAAATAGATAATTTTTGTAAGAGTCGGCGTTTCTTTATTTCCATTTTTCCATGTTATATTCAAGGCATATAATTGCATATTTTGACAAATCAATGCATATTGTTGCATATTTCAAAGAAAAACTATGCATATATATGCGCATATTTTAACTGAATTGACGTGCATATATTCTGCCCTTTACTGATGACTACTGACCAATGATAATCTCAATAACTAATGCTTTATGACTAACTCAAACTACAGTCGTGTGTTTTATGGATTACTCTCCTTATTTAGAGGGATTTCATCGTATGGTCGTGCTAGTCATATGCCATCCAATACATCCAGGTCGTGATCTCTTGCACTGACATTGACACGGCTTATTGTACCACTGTGCGATCTTGCTGCATAATCCTAATTATACGTTCAATAAGTGATACCTTTATACTTTAATAAATATGATTGTGTAATGAGAAAATGCAATATCACAAATTGATCTAGTTTAGGTTCCTGATGGCACTGATGCGAATACTGGTAAGATTGCCATGTGAAGGACTGACTACTGATCGCCTTGTGACGATCTGGTTCTTGGGATAGTAGTTGGTGACATTCAAGTCGAGAGCATTTATACCATAGTGGATTCCATGGTTTATATGGTAACACTGACATATTAACTCAACAACACTTCATACTAATACTGGTACTCGATCTGATGACTACTGACAAATGATTTCTCAATAACTAATGCCTTATGACTAACTAGAACTACAATCTTGCGATCTATAAATACCTCTCCTTCTTTGAAGGAATTTCATCGCATGATCGTTCTTGTCATACGCCATCCAATACATCCAGTTCGTGACCTTCTGAACTGACATGGCTTATCGAACACTGTGTGATCTTGCTGAATAATTATAGTTACACGTTTGATAAATGATCTGTTCATACTTCAATAAACATTTTTCTATGATAAGAAAATACGATATCACGAGTTTATCTAATTTAGGATTCATGGAAGATATATCTCTTATTGAAATATTACATTGCAATGAAAACCAGAAATATGCTACCACTTGGAGAATAGATAATAGTGTGCCTGGCAAATTTACTCGTTGCAAATCATTTGATTTGGTTACTGATTTTTATATAGTTATTTCTCATTCTATAAGACACAGTTCGCATTCGTATAAAGATTTTTTTTCACAACTAAATAATATTCGAATTAATAATGGAAAAAATTCAATTGTGAAAGCCGCTACTTTGTGATAGTTTATCATTTTAACGAAATAATGAATAAAACTACTTTGTCTTACTATCACTGAAATTTAATATAGTCGTTACTATAGTTTGAACACTAAACGTGTCATCTTCAGATGAAAAATGAATTTAACAAATATTAAATCTACTATATATAGGTTGAAGAAGGATTTCAAACAAATTTTATGGCTATAGGAAATAGTTCTAGGAAAAACCAGAGTTATTAACACATTGAAGAGATTACTGTAATATAAATCTAGTTGATCGTTTAGGATCTTATTATCATACATCTTCATTCCTTTGAAAATTTCCATTGACTCTAATATATTTAGTTTCGAAGTTTTATCTTGACTATGTAAAATTTGGACATTATTCAAATTAGGAAAGTTATGGCCTGTTCCTAAAATATGATTCGCAAATGAAGAATCGGTTTTATTATTTTTAAAGGAACGAAAATGTTCTTTATATCTAACTGCTATGTTACGGCAAGATCTACCTATGTAAAAACTATCACACTCTGAACAAGTTAGTTTATAAACTCCGGGTCTTTTAAATTTGTCAGTTTTATCTTTCGCATTGAACAGAATATGAGATAATTTGTTTGGGGGTATGAAGCGGATGGTCAGGTTATGATGGAATAAGATGTTTGCAATTTTTTCGCTTATAGGACCAAAATAAGTTAAAGAAACATATTTTAATGAGCTATCTTTGTATTTTATAAAGGGATAAATGCTATTGTAAATTAATTTTTGTCTTTTTCTATTTATTAATTTAGAAACTACTTGAGGACCGAAACCGTTATTTGTAGCAATGACTTTAATTGTATCTAGTTCTTTACTAAGATTTTCTTGAGAAAAGGGAAGGGAAAAGGCTCTATGTATCATTGAATGAAAAGCAGCTAGTTTATGACTATAGGGGCTATGTGAAGAGGTACAAATTACTGTATCTGTAAAGGTAGGTTTTCTGTAAATGTCGAATGAGATGCTATTA
The DNA here is from genome assembly GCA_958510875.1 of Endomychus coccineus. Taxonomy (NCBI): domain Eukaryota; kingdom Metazoa; phylum Arthropoda; class Insecta; order Coleoptera; family Endomychidae; genus Endomychus; species Endomychus coccineus. Next base: position 7,424,701 of record OY294068.1, read on the forward strand.
TTATGATGTGATAATGTTAAGTCTAAGAAATTTATTTTGTGATCCTTTTCTGTCTCTAATGTGAATTTTATGTTGGGATGAATATTATTGAAGAATGATAAGAAAACATCTAATTGTCTAGGTGTACCTTTAAAGATATCGTCTACGTATCTGTATCAAAATTGAATATGTTTTTTAGTTATGGCAGAACTCATTATAGTATCTTCTATGTGAGACATGAAAATATCTGCGAGAAGTGGACTTAATGGAGAACCCATAGCTAATCCGTTATTTTGAGTATAAAATTTGTTATTAAACTGACAGTAATTTTGACTGAGGCATAAATCAAATGCCTGTTCTATTTCTGATTTTATCAAAGGATTAATATGTGACTTTTCTAAGATATTTGTGATTCAATTTTGACATTCACTGGGAGGGATATTTGAAAACATATTAGAAACGTCAAAGGATACCAACATACCGGTGTTTGCTTTTATCGAATTTGCGAGTTCAACAGAGTTTTTTACTGCAAATTTGGATTTGAAATGAGAGATATTTTTGGAAAAGGAATTAAGTTTTTCGGAAAGTTTGTGTGGGGCTATTGATATAAGATACTACCGGTCGAATAGGAGCGTTCTCTTTGTGCTTTTTTATAAGGCCGTAGAGTTTTGGAGATGACGGGTTACTATTTATTAGCTTAATTTTTTCAAAATTGTTCGTAATTAAAAATTGACTATTATTCAAAAATTGTTTAGTTTTCAACTGGAATTGATAAGTGGGGTCTTTTTTAATTTCTGTTAAATCTGAAGATGACACGTTTAGTGTTGAATCTATAGTAACGACTATATTAAATTTCAGTGATAGTAAAACAAAGTAGTTTTATTTATTATTCCGTTATAATAATGGAAAGTGTACAAAAACTATTTTCTGCTTCTGGGAATCGAAACCGAATTCACTGATTGAGATATCTTAGCACTTAGACCATAACACCGGAATATATAGACTGTTGAAGTACTGTTTGAATTTGAGTTTACTTCGTGTTGTTGTTAAACGATTTTGTTGAAGTTTAGGGTTAAATTAGCTTAAATTTAGCACAATGTTTTGGATCGATTCAATGTATAATTGGAGAGTTATGATTTTTTTCTAATTTTCAGTTCTTCAGAAAAGTGTGTCTTTATTACACGATTACCTTGAGAAACAATAAGGTAATGTGAGAGGACCTTTCGTGATTGAGTTATCGCGTGAACAGAAATTTCGTGACATACATCAACATAGACAGGAGCAAGTATTTTTACTCTACGACTTTTTCAACAACTTCAGAAATAGCTTGCAGACTTCGTGCATGAAGAGTTTATTAATCTTGACGAAATACATTTCCTTAACCATAAGTTGAACAAGCAAGAAAAACGATTATCAGCAAACAGCAAAAAAATGTCGCCCTCTGGAGACCGTGAATCCAATCTATCACCCTGGGATGAAATTTGATCAAGAAAAGTAGGCGTAATGGGACCAGACGGCTGACGTAGTTTGACTCATGGAAACTTCTCATTTCCATCAGTAATATTTCAAAGTTACGAGGAAAATGGCTCGTTAGTTAGGACAACGTTGGAAATAAACGCATTTTCCTTGTAACCGCTACATCTGCTACAAAGTGTCGAAATCGCTTTAGAATATAAATTCGAAGTCCTAGTTGGTTTTCCTTAGAGAATCGGTTATTATGTAACGACGCTTATAATAATTTGAGAGTTCAATAAGTTCGATGGCATTGTTCGTTCTTGTGAAGTGGAAATTTCGGCAATCTATCAGAATTATCAATGGGGCCGCCTGAGCCTCCAATATCAGAAATGGAACTTATACTAACAGAAGAGATTATTTATTCTGAAATAGAAAGCGACGCCAAAGTCTTCCGCTAGAAACTTTTCATCGGATACTATAAAATCTCAAATTTTAAACATTCTTTCCTGTACGTGGGTATAACTCCTTCTATTAACTGTAATAATCCGAGAACTCATTTTAATTTTGGGTTCCTTGAAATAATTCAGTTTAATTCGAAATGAAGTTTTATAAATTATTATATGTTGATAGAACATACGGGATGTCAGGCAAGCCTAGCGACGATCTGTCTCGTAACTCCATAACTTCTATCCGGGGCACCTACTTTTGGGCTAGCAAGGAGGTATGCTTAGCAACGTGATCACAGCACGAGGCTAGAGGAACTTTTTCCCTGAGTCAAGGGAAATTCACGTGGAGTTGGAAAGAGCCTTCACATATATATTTTACTCAGTTTGTCATTGAAATAATATCTCTATGAAGTTATGAGTAATTTTCTAGTCAAGGCAAGTAGAATTTTAATCCATGTTAATTTTTCTCCTATTATCAAATTTTTTGGAATCAATTTATATCCGATGTGTCAGTATTGTACCAAATTAAGTTCAAGTAATTAGATGGTGATTGAATTGATTTAACAAGTTGCGTTCATATAAGTGTACAGTCAACGAAGAAATTCTGCGAATTTAACTCCATAGGAGCGCAACCTACGTCAAATTTTGCTTGTAGTATTGTAAAAGAAAGAAACCCGGAACTCTAGGTAGTTTGGCGTAGGGGTAGCTTAGAGCATTTAATTGACTCATAATTAGAATCCTCCAGTTGTGTAGCAATATTGAACGTAGTATTTGTGCAACAGGATTTATGTATTCCTAGGGGTAAAGCAGCGCTGAACTTGTATGCGTTTTTCGCGTTTCGCGGAAAGTGTTAGCTCCCTTAACATTATCTTGTTATAGTTCGATAACATCCATAATTTAATCCGACGTGGAGCACGAGTGTGTGAATTCTCTGTGCTATACTTCTACTAGAGATTCGAGAAAAATTGTGATATAAGACCAACAGGGTAAGTGTTCTGATTGCCAGAGAACAATTGTTATATTCACTTCAACCTCTGAGTCGGCATTATAATATAGTGTAGTTATTTAACCTCCAGATCACGCTGCGCCCGCCAATTTTATTTTGTTATATATGTTTTTCCAGTCATACAGACTAGTTTGAGTGTTCAATTGTAATTTTGCTCATCGTATATCATTTAGAGGATTTCATACAGTATCAGGTCGTAAGGCCGCATCATGTTACCAAAGAGGAATCCTCTAATTCTAAATATTATTTATGAAGCATCGGCGTGGTCGTGCGCAAAATCGATCACTGTTCGGAGTTTGTGCTTATTAGCTCTCACTGATTCCAACTCTCTTAATGATTTCTAAATGATTCATGAATATTTCTGCTAGTGATGGGAATAATTATTGTGTTTTATCACTATAATATTAACAGAGTGGTTAAGTTAACATCACAATAAATGACAATAATTCCAACCTTAGACCGAATTAAACATACTGCTACAAATATTGGTTAAATGATATAGACATAGTGAATATAATATTAAAGCACAACTAACCCTCATATACCACCACATTGAAAGAAAACTGGAAAGCCTAACTTAAATCTATGTGCACATTCTCAAAAAAGTTGTAAATTCCTAAAGAATCAAAATAAAAATGTTGCTTTCAAAACTTATGATAACTTATATCGTTATATTGATAACTTTGAAACAAAAAAGGACTTGATTCGAAAATCTGGAGCTTATGAGTTGAGATGTGTTGAATGTAATGCTGATTACATAAGATAGACGGGAAGAAACATACGTTTTCGAGAACATTTAAGAAGCTGTCGTCTAAAAAAAAACGAGACTCAAATTAAGCGTCTTAGTCTACTTAGTCATAAAGTAGGAAGAAGTTATTAGAAACTTTCCGGTTGAAATGTGAATACACACAAATTTACAATTCAATAACTATATTGAGAATTGTTTCACTAGGTGGTTGAATCTTCAAAATGAATTATTTGATTCAAATTCTTCTTCAATATTGATGACTTCACCAAATTCGACTTGTCCACTCATCGGTTTCACAATTTGTCACGTCTTTCCCCTCAATTTGATTCACGAAATCCTATTGACATTACTTTTGTGTCAAAATGTATACAAGCCCTAGTATCCATGCGTTCCCTGTCTTATTGGAATCATCAATGTTTCCCCGGGACCAGTCCCCAGACACACTGGCAACTCCATTCTTATAATTTGGATCCAATTATTCTCGAGATAATTAGGTACGTCTTTATTGTAATACAAGAAAGGCAAAACGGTTCATTACCATTTATATGAAACGTACGTATCAGCCTCACACATAATCTTCCATTTCTCTTTGTTGAACGAATAAAACAACAATATGAATTATACGGTATTAAAATAAAAGTAGAATACTAATTTCAGCTCCTTTCAAATGTTTCAAATTTCTTTTCAAAGCTTTCTTAAATTAAATCAAGCTCCTTTGTGAATTGTTTTCAATATGCTCCAGGAAGAAGACTAATGAAAAGTTCAAAAGTTTAATTAAAATTGAATATTTACTTCTTCTTCCATCCATCTATATATGCCATGAGGCCATATGTGCAGTAACTGAAGCGTAATAAGCCAGAAAATATACCGAATGATTTTTTTTCTCATACACACTGCGTAGTACACCGAGGTCAATAGCTCATAATCATCATCATGAAAATATTGTCTTCTACAACGCCGAAATGAGAATTATTCACTTCAGTTAGGTGATAATAATAATGATTGAATGGAAGAACAATTAATTTGTTTTTAAACTACTTTCATCACTAACATGAAACTATAGTAACGTTCTCCATATATATTAAAAGTGGTATGGATAGATAGATAGACAGCTCATTCATCATGTTACATATAAATATATTTATGGCATGTCAATTATAATTTAGATAGAATATATGCAGTAAATACACGAAAACGAAACTTATGAATTCAAAAAGGTCACATCTATATTGAAAACATGGAGATGGTTCAAATATTAGATAAAAATTACATAAATGACAACGACATGTGTCTTCAAAATCTTTTAATTCTAATTTTAAAATGAGAAAATGGGACGAGTTCCCTTGTACTTGGTAATGCCTATTAGGCAAAAGTGAATATATTCTTACGTGCTCGTGAATACCTAACAAAGTCATATGAATATACAGAGAGGGAAAAGACATAATGGCGTATTTAAGGAACAAAGGCCTGCAATGTTCTCTTCTCCCCACTATCGCTATAATTCTCATGGCAATTTGTTGAGCTCTTGTATTATAGGCATGTTAATCAGATCATTTTTCACTAAATAGAGTGAGACAGTTTTGTAGAATAGTTGTTTGATATTCAGTAATTTCGAATTTTGGAAAAACAAGTTCGATAAAAATTGTTGGTTACGATTGAATATTATTCTGTAAATTTTTTCCTGTACTATTTCTATTATCAGATTATTAGCGATCATCAGCGATTATGCCATAACTCAAGAGTGATTGGACCAAACTGAAATAAATGGTTTTGACTTTTTTTTAATTTAGTATGTGGATCATTGAAGATACTGTTTTAAATTATTGTCAATAATGATGCCTGGGTATTTTGTGCTGGTTGTAGTTTGAATCTGATATGTATGATCTCTAAAAGGTAGATGTAAGTCTAATTTTACAGTATTTGGTATTCCATTTTTATAATTCGGAAGAGGTAGATAGCCAGTATTATTTATATTGATGGTGAGAAGATTTTCATCGATTCATTTTATCATTATCTCCAAGTCTTGTTCCAGCTGATTTCTACTTCCTCCCAGGAGTTTCCATCTAAAAAAAGCACGGTATCGTTGACGTATGAAATTATAGTTCCATGCCAGTTCAATGTTAAGAGTTCATTCATATAAATTATAAATAATATGGGGCCTAATACTGATCCTTGTGGTATTCCAAAAGTTATCTCTATCTGATTACTAATCGTGTTCCAATCAATTTTAACCGCTCGCTCACTTTCATTTAGGTAATTTTGGAGTGTGAGAGTGGGGTCACGAATTCCTATATTATTTAGTTTCGATAATAGCCTGCCGTGACTTACAGTAACGGAAGCTTTTGCCAGATCGATAAATATCCCAGCACACGGCTTGCTGCCATCCAAGTTTGTGCAAATTTTATTCACTCGTAAAGCAATGGCATCACTAGTAGATTTTTCATTTCTAAATTTGAATTGTAATTTAGATAGAAATTAGTGTAGATAGTTTTGATTTTAGGGTTGTGACATAAATCACTTTCCAGATTCGTTTTTAGTAGTTGAGTTGAGTCATCAGCAAATAATGTACATTTACTAATTGAATAAAAACAAAGTAATTGTTCTTTCGTTCAATCATTATGATAAATCATAATAGAGTAACGGCTTCTACCATCGATTTTTTTTAAATAATAATAAATTTATCAAGCAATATACCAAATGAAAGAATGAACCCAGAATTGTTAATAACGTTGAGGGATAAAGTGTCTCACATATATTGTTGAAATGCTCAGTTGCGTTACTTTAATGAAGCAAAACTTTTTCCAGAAGAACTCAGGGAAGTTACCGTAAGTAATATTCTGAATTTCTTGTGGATCACAAACCTAGTGGAATAAAATAGGCTTCTGACCATAGAGCTTACAATGCAGCTAGCTACATCTATTTATGTTGATGATGAACGTAATCTTAGTGATCAATTGAGACTAGAGAGATCGTATTATTGCTATTTGGCAAAAGCACAAAAGAAATACATAAAGTATGTTCATTTAGTTCTCAATTAATATATTGGAATTAGTTATTATCTTGTAGGAAATATCTATTGAACTTATTTGCCTTTCACGTTTTGCTATGATTTGATAAATCTCAACATAATATATCTGCAGATAAGAATGCAGCTTCGAATCTGGTTGATAAGTCAAGAAGAAACTATAGGTACTTTCATCATTTACTTTCTCATATAAGCAGTTGATTCTATATGTCAAGGGAGGAGTCAAACATGTTGATGGTTTCCAAATCATTGATACAATGTATAAAAAAGTGAAGTAGTTACTGAAACACTTCCATTAAAAGACCTAACCCTAAGCGGAAATGATATATAATTGGAAATGAACTCTCACAATTTCGCAATCATCGATACTTTCCCGTCGGTATTGAAAAAACGACAACAATAATGAAGTCGGTCGTTTCGAACATAATTTACAAGATTTAATTAAATTAGGAAACCTTCGCAATCCGCATAATTGGGGAATAATTGCGAGAAAAGACTGGAAGTTTCTCTTCGCCTCGATTAAGAAGAAGTTTCCGTGAATTGTGCCTGAATATTTTTAAGACGTTTCTTCCATCAGTTGACGTTTATAAACATCCAAACAATTACTATCGCTGTACCTAATTATTATTTTCCGGAGCTTTTATTCCTAATTAAGCTACGCTGCTTCCAATTCTTAGCATCGAAACTACCAACACTTTTACAGCTCGAAGAAGTATTGTAGGTTTTCAGGAAACGAAGAAAGAAAGAATAAATTTGAAAACAATGAGTTCTGGGCTCATCAACGTTTTACCGACGAATTACTATATACACATTGAACTCAAGCATTGTATACATGTTTTCCCCAATGGTCATTTATAGTTACCTTTTCCATTAATATGTGAGCCACTATAGCTTCAATTGCAAATAATTTAGATAATATAAATTGTGCAAATTTACTTACGTGTGACTTCCCAGACCGAGACTTTGATAAATTTGTAGCTGCCCTGAACAGAGAATTCTAATATGCGTGCCTTGTAAATAAATACTATCCTATAAATTCATGTAAACAAAAAATATTTCAATGGTACTCAAGAAAACTAGAAGACTTGAGAGAAAGATTAGATAATATAACAATAATTGCAACAGTCAATAAAAGCAAACAAAAACAGAATACAAAAGAGAATACTAAATGCGAAAAGACAAGCAAATATTGAGTATATTGAAAATGTTCAAAATAAACAAAAAGCTGCTTGGGATATTATAAGGAATGAAACAAAGATTTCGAAATCACATATTACCAACAAATGACTCTGAATGTTTGAAATTTTTTTTCCAAGAAATAGGGCAAAATACGTATACAAAAAAGGGTGAAGCATTCAAACATACCAATCGAACACTACCTACAAGGAACAAAAATCCCCAAGAGATGATTTTCGTTGCGTTTCCGAAAACATTCCTGATCTAGATAGTCAGGGTATCCTGACTGTCAGGTGACTATTTAGGGGCACAACCAGTAACTTCGGAAGAACCCCTCTCACAAGTTTCATTTCACTGCAAATGATAATTTCCCTCATTCCCTGGAGACGACGGTAATGGATCGCCAGAGTTTGGGTCCTAGGTGCAAAGTAGCCCGAATCTGGCACTAGAATCATGATCAGTGACCTCAAAAACTCCTGAGTAAGCAATTCTGGGCTATAACCGGAAGGCATTTTTTTTATTATGGAATTTCAGCTTCTGAAAGTGCATTTGACTCTATAGAAATACGAAAATGCACGTCATAAAGAAACAAACTGGTAAACATTTTTCTAAATGACATCCTGAATCGATTGAAAGAAACGTCAAAATCAGTTCAGCCGATTTTTTTTTCGACCGTTTTTACTTAATTTCCTCGACTATAAATATATATATTGTTATGATTTCATTTCCTAAACAACAAAAATGATAAAAATTAGAACTTACCAAACATTGAAAATCAGAAAAGATTAATAAAAAGATATTATATGGAATTAAAAACAATATTAAAAGTTAAATAATAGTAAGTATAATATAATAAACAATGTAAAACATAATAAACAACAATGTAATTAGAATTAGAAGTGTAAAACAAGATCTTCAGTGAAAGTGAATAAACGTACAGTGTTACGAAGGCAGAAATCATAATTAAAATGATTACAAAAACTATCATGAGATAGCACAAACTATTGAAAAATGTTATAGCTATAAGTTAGGATTAGTAAATTTGAGTTATATAATGTTAAAGAAGTGTTATTGATATATTATATTATGTATTAGTTTTTAAGAATGACAACTGTCAAATTTATAATAATTATTGGAATAATCATATTTATAATAACCTTATCATAGGTTATCTTATACCAAAGTGTGTGGAAAAATGTAGACAATATTAACTTAAGAAGAAGGAATCATCATCATTTAAAATAAGTTGAAAATCTCCAATAATTCAAAATTTATAGAATACTAAATTCTGATTGGTCGAGACGGATTATAAACGTCAGACGGGTAACAATGTAAAACTTATGTCAGTTTGCAACAATCATCAAAGCATTCTTGATAGATAAAGAAAGCGCCTCATAGGTGGATTACGACATCAAGTAGCGTCGGTTTTGAAGGCCTATAAAAGGCATCTGAAGACAAGCCAATTTAGTTAGCCATTACATCTGTGGAATGAAGGTACTCCTGCAACTCACAAAATTTTAACATAACCAAAAAAGTTTGCAAATACATCTAGGGAGTGAAGGTACTCCTGCAACTCATAAAATTTTCCATTAACCTTAGTTTATTGGATAAACATCGGTGAACCCAAGTGTTCCAATCTTCGAAAAGTTCAAAGTAACCGAAGTTAGTAAATAATTTCTACAAGTAAAGTAGTGTTCCAAGTCTCCGAACAAAGTTTAAAGGTTACAATAACCTACAATTCATAAGTATCATCGAACGATAGCCAGCCTTCGATAAAGTTCCAATCAATCATTGAAGAGTTTGATATCTTTAATAAAAAGAATAAGACTAAGTTAACAATTTTCAACAGTTCCTGATTTCAAAAGAAGTAATCATAGTTTACCTGTGTTTATTGTGAATAGCAGAGAAATTGTGTAACTACGGTTGAAGTGAATTATCAAATTAATAAGAAGATCAAGCCAATTGAACATTGCCTACATTTTAAAACATATTCTTGGATATAAACTAAACGTAAGTTTATTTATTATTTCTCCATTGTATTATTATCTGTCTGTAAATCTGAAAGAAAAATTGTAGATTATAACTTTGTAAACAAAAATAAATAGAAAATAATTTTGAGGTTAGATCATAGATCTATTTGAACATAACATTGTAAAAATTGATACCCGAGATAAATTAGAGTCATAGAAATTTAAATATTAAAAGTTTTAACATTCACATAACATTGTGTTTAATTCCTTATATAATTCCATATAAAAATAAAAAGGTAAAAGTTCATTATTCAATTCAAAACAAACATAAGATTCAAAATAAATAAAATACAATAAGAAAGCTAGCCGGTAGAATCAAATTAATCAAATAATACAAAATAAAAATAAAATTATCAAAAGACTTTTCTTAATAATATTTATTGTTCACTCAAGATGCTTATGAACTCCATTGTTGAGACAGATATCAATCAGTGAAATATAGTGCTAAATGGTCCTCAGGTTGTTGAAACAGCGAGACATTTACCAGACGACATTGAATGAATCATCGATCCTGTGATGCGTCTTTCTATCACCCAGAAAATGTGTGGTTCGCTATGATGTGGGATGAGTGACATATAAGAATTGGGCTACAGGAGGATACTAAAGACTCCCGTGTAGTTGAAAGCTAAAAAAAACTAATAAATTCGATGGAACGATAATGAGTTTCCTAATTTGATTCGTTCAAAATAAACACTTGTTGGTTTCATATTCATTATCAAACTGCAGTATAGCTGCAGTGCAACGCTATATGCCAAAATAAAAGTAGAACCTAATATGTTGGGTATGATGAAAAATATTTTGAAGCAGCTTCATAATAATTAATAGACATATAATAATATTGGTGTTCGTTCTACGTAGAGAATAACACTGGTTGAATGAAGTAATATCTTTTCCCTCCATTTCCTCATATAATCATAACAGTTTTTCAGGATTTCCAGAGACGATTTAGCAGTGAAATTTGTTTTTCTCGTTAAAATCAATCTACCGAAGAATCCAAATAGAAGCTAATCGAGCCCGAGAAAAGTTTCAGTTGTTTCAAGCAATTATTAGTCAATTATGCAGAAACTTTCACTTAAATCGCGAAATAAAGTTTTTCACGTTCCTTTACTCAACCGTTCAGCGCGACAAATTCTCCAACCGCAAACTTCTCGAACCATGTCGTTAAATATTCTCGAGTGGTGAATCGTTTATCAAATTATTTTGACGGAATTCGATAATTTATAGCTCGATGCACACGCAATGGAGAAATTTAAAAATGATAAACTAATGGGAGATTTTAATGAAAATTAGTCCGCATAAGGGAGCAAAGCTATTTTTCTGAAAGCTTTCCAAGCAAATTAGAACAATGCAACTAAATGAATGGTAAACCGACATGCGACATTTTTGACACATTCTTCAATATTTTCAATTCAATCCTGTTTTATATATAGTTCTAATATTCATCATGCTCAACGAATATGCGTACTAGTAGTGTCATCTATTGTAATAATCCGACGGATTATTACTATTGAGTTCTTTGAATATTTCAATTTAATCCGAATTGAGCTATTATAAATTATTATATTTTGATAGAACATACGATATGTCTAGAGACGTTGTTTCCGGGGAATCGACTTCTAGGCCATCCAGGAATCATGTTTAGCAAACGTAGCACAGTACGAGGCATGTGGTACTTTTTCCTGAGTCAGATGAAGTCCACGTGAAGTTGAAAAGAGCTGTCACGCGCCTACTCAGATTCCGATAGGTTGTTTTTATAACGTATGGGCGGGGTTTGCTCCCGGTATTCTAAATTAAACATATTGTCTGAGCTTCGCGCGTGGGGTGGCCTCCGTTTCAATGGTTTCATAAAAACTAATCACTTTGAGAAAAAAAGAGAGTTCTTCGCCACCTACTCATTCGGTAGCCAGCTTTATGTCCACAGGGATGCTCCATTGTTGCATTAATTTAAATTATATATTTTATTCAGATCCCACACTCAAAATAATTGGAATAATTTTAGTTTCTTTTTATTGTTGTTGAGATAATGTCTTTATGAAGTGATGAAGTAATTTGCCAGTCAAGTCATGTAGAATCTTAATCCAGGTTAATTTCTGTTCCAAAGATCATATTTTTTGAAATCAATTAATATCCTGTTTGTCAAGATTTAAACAAATTGAAATTTATAGAGACTAAATTAAATTATCAATTTGTGTTCATATAAGTCAACAAAGAAATTATTTAAATTCAACCCAAGTTGAATTTTGCTCGTATTATTGTGAAGAAAGGAAACCCGGAGCCGTAGGTAACTTGCGTAGGAGTAGGGTAGGGATGATGTTCGTTGCTTAACTTAAGGTATGGTTTGAGAAACTCACTTGAAGAATGACCAGTAATTTGAATAACTTCTTGTAAGTTGGCTAACAACCAAAACGTAGCTTCGTGTTGCTATGCCACGCGAGCTTGACGGCAGAAATCTGGTAGAACTTTTTTCTAAGACGTCCGGTGAGTTTTCGTCATAGTTTTCAACAATCTTGCTGATCTCTCCAGTTGTCACAGCTGCCGAACCGGATTTTCTTTTCTCTGGAACCGCTTTTAGCTCTCTCCTTTTGGCCGCACGTGTCTTTCTGGCATCCTCAAAAACTATGTCTTTGAATGGATCTATTTTCCGATTAAAATCTTCAATGTACTTTTTCTGGACAAACTTTGCGGAAATATCCCAAATCGTCTCCACAACTCCTTCCCTATAATCGTTGCCATTAAGTCGGTTCATGTTATACGTTCAATCCTTGAGAATATTTCTCAAATGTCCGTTCGAAGTCTGTTCAAGAAATCCATATTTTCGCTCTTCACAAAATGTCCAGATCTGCTTCCAAGTGCATTTGTGCGTTTTCACCGTATTTACAGGCGTTAAAGATTCAATTATTGCACTTATTTCTACATTTTTCTATTCATTGCGATTTTGATAGAAGCTTGTTAATAAATACAAACCCTTGTTATTATGACAGTCATCAAATCAAGGGTCTAGATTTAAATTATTATTCATTATTTCTGCTTTGTTGAGTCAACCAAAAAACCATAGTGACTAAGCCACGTCGTCAAGAGTATATTCGTTCATCTATACATGGTAACTATGTGGAATTTGTGATTGCTATTTGCCTAATTTATGATAAATTATATAATCACCCTTATCCACTGGAAATACTTTACTGAGGACCTTTCGGCTACTTGGTAGGCTCAGAAATCGTTATTAAGCTAAGATTATCCTAATGTATGAAGTGCATGTTCCTAGTGGATATGAGTTAGATGATGATGAAGTTGCAAAAGAGGAGTAAATTGGTGAGAATGCTCGGAATAAACTATAAATTCTGACGAAACATGACATTCAGTTCACCCGTAATGTGTTTGTATATTTAGAACTCGAAACATAGGACAATGAAGGAAGTTTCCAATTTGGAAGATAGATAACTATTGAAAGGGCTGGCAGTGTCGCCCTTAATATCTGAACAAGGGTTCCTTCTTCGGCTTGCAAGGACCGCCATGTCTTATCAGTTAACAGTTTCGGTTCTGGGTTATGGTAGAATCTTCGTATGAAAGTAAATAAAGGAGCAGATGGTCGGAATCACAAGACTGGGTATGAAATGTGATGTTTACTTCTGATGATCACTACATGGTACTTTCTAATATTAACTTAGACTAACTAAGAACTAGCTGCACTAGCTGAACTTACTGAACTTTCTTCTTAATATCATCTAATGTACTTGCTCCTCTAATAATAGTCTACGCTATAGTTCGGCAAAGGCTGACTTATGTGTCGGCATTGACACTCATGTCAAGCATTCACGGTCGGAACCTTGTCGACTCATCATTTGTTATACTATTTGATGCAAATAACAAATATGTTGTATGTTTACATTCGATAAACATTATTATGACATAAGAAAATAGAATATTGCGAGTCATCTGATTTAGAATGAATCTCTTCGGTTTATCACAGTTTGCTACATCGCTAGGGAGTTGCGGGAAAATGTCTTCACCTAAACTAATGGCTTCCAAATTTCTTGATATGAAAAGCATGTGATTTCACAAGTTTGGTGTGCAGTTGTTGACAAGCCACCTTTCTACTTGGACGAAGGTCGTCTCTAGAGGAAGTTTAGAGATATCATGTTGTCAGCTCAACTGATGGTGAATTTAAATTGCAGTGATGACTCTAAGGATATCGAACAATTTGTAATCTATCCAGACTCTTGTCCTGGCTAGAATTGAAATTGATAAAACTATTTGCAAGTATCAATATTCCATACTAATGATTGAACATTTGTCAAGATACTTTTATATTATTCCATATTCATTCTAATATTTATCCGACACGCAGCAGTATAGCCCTGAACTAAGAGTCCTAATATAACACATATTGCTCAATGAACCTTGAACCTTGAAGAAGCATGTGGCCATTGAGAAAATGAGCAAAAACGACTCTACCCGAATTGAGGATGTTATTGATGGTATACATTGAAAAAAAAAGAACGCGTAATTAATTTACTGAGTTGACATAATCTGACCTCGATTATATCATGTTTAGATTTCCTGACAGATTAACAATAAAGTGAGAATATCACGGTGAATCTAGGCAGAGTAAGATACTGTTCCATCAATCATTGTGCAATCGGACTGACATTCATGACAGCGAAGGTAAACCTCCATTATAGGAAACTGTTTGTTTTGTTTAAAGTGCCACTGTGTATGAACAAGCCTGTTTCTCCATCGGATTCCATTAAAACTTCTTCTTTCAGTCCGAACTTTTTTGAAATATTAATGACAATGAACAAACTTGTTCTATACTATTGTGCTATTATAAATTTACTGATAGTTAACCGGGTCAAAACAAATCGATTTTCCAGGTACATATACGGGGCAGCCCTAACAGATTGACAGCTGTTACGACCTGCTGACTTCCGTCGGGTCTACGTGGCAAACTTTGTATCCATTCCTTCTTCGTCAAACGTATCTTACATGATTATATACTAAATGAATAGAATAGAGCTTATCAGTGCAACGAGCAAGTGTGCAACGTTACTGAAGGAACTCATAACCAGTATTGGACGGTATGATATTCGTTTTGTACGTGCTAACAAGTAAATGTTAACATTCTTTTTGAACATTGAAATGTCGTTTGTGGAATAAGTCATTAGTTTACGCAGAAACACCCAAATAGTGTACGAAAATTAATGAAACTGTCTGTAGGTGCATCAAACGGCCTAAATATAAGGTTTATGTGTATACCATTGGAGAATCGGGTACTTTTGTTGTAACAACATTAAAAAATCAACATAATCACGAACATGAAGAAAAAAATTCTAGACAAGTTCTTAGTGTTGCCTGCAAAAGTTAAGCGGAAGTAGAAACTACAGGAAAACCAACTAAAATATTGCATGAAGAATTAGCTTCAAATGGTTTTCTTTCGGGTTCAATTCAGAAACACTGACTTCCCGGAACTTGAAATGAGTCAAAGAGAATATGTACAATTGACGTCACAAAACATTGCCAACTTTGCCTCACTCTGCCTACGAAGTTCAACGTTATTTGCAAGAGCATTCGTACAAAACGTCAAGAGAGGAAAATTCTATTCTGGATGATTTCCGAAATGGAATTGTAATTCTTAGCTGCCAAAGAACTTTGACGTGTTCTTGTTAGTCGAGTTTTACATACATGGATATAAATTATTCGAATATTATCACGATTTAGTCACTTATTCCATCTTAATTCTATGGCATCAAATATTTACCGAATATCTCTCTCGATCCGACAAAAACTTGTTGATATTACGACCTTGGCTATCTTATGTGAGTATCCTATATCCATCGCAGCGAGTGAAAATCTCATTTTCCGCAACCACTCGTAGCACTAATGAATGTTTTACTTCATTAATAACAAAAACGGTCTGACCGACGCCTTTCTTGATATGACAGCCGTTGTGTTCGTTACGAAGGGCTCTCTATGTAATTTTATACGCAATACTGCCTCAGGGCAGATTCACTGACCTTCTTCCGCAAGTTTTTGCGATGCTTCGCGCTCCATTACTCCATTTTGCAGTTTCTTCTCCTTTAATGAACTGTGATGGAACTTTTCTTGCAGATATAGGTACAGACTGCATCAAAACATATGATCAATCTGATCAAATACATAAAAACAATCAAGCTATCGTTATTGCTGATTGATTTCGATTATATTATGAACACATTATGCAGTGAGTCGTATTGTGATGTTGGCTTCTATTGCTGCGATTTCATCGCATCTACTGTTCCTAGACCTTGAAACCGAGACCTTATCTACTTTTGGTCTGCTTCTGCGTCTAGGGAGAGTAGCATCTCTCTTCATTTGACTAGAGCTTGACTTTCTCTTACTTTTGATAAGTATCCCTTCATTACTAGCAAGATATGAATTCCTTTCTTTCTTTCTCCTTGGCTATTTGAGCGTTAATGGATGAGGTAATCTCTTGAACATAGAAAATAGCGAGTGACCATGTCTCCATGCATGAATGCATGGAATAGAGGGAACTGAATCTGATGCCTTCATCCAACGATGAATTATTGTTGAAGCATAATGTAAATGCGAACCACAGAAAGTGTCATATGCAGTAACCTAGTCCCAATATGGTGTCACCTGTGTATTAACTAATGTAATAATTGACAAATGAATAATATACTCAGTGGGACACATGGCGTTGTAAGGTTTTGAAGAGACCTTTTGTGTCTAATGATCACATAGCTCACTAGAATATTTTACACTCAGAGCTCCTAGTGATACGTGGCCTCAGATTCTTGATTAATCGGATTACCCAGACTGCTTCAGCCAAAAAGTTAAGATAGAATCCTCAATCGAAGATTACCGGGACAACGAGGTGAATAAATACAGAGAAATATAGGAAAGTTTCAACTTAACGATTTGGTTTTAATCCTCTAGGGAATTATAATTGGAACGAAATTAGTTAGATCAATAACATACTTATTATATAAATTAACAAAGATCAATACTTAGAAAAATTGGAAGTGAAACAAATTACAATTCTAAATGATTTGATTAAGTAAATTGAAATTATTAATTTTATAAACGAAATTAATTTTTGAACCCAAGGTTCAAATTTAAGAACTTAATTTGTAAATGAAAACAATTTTGGGTATAGATCATAAACAGCACTGATCGTGATAATTTGGGCGGATGGAATCTCGGCCGGAAAAAGGGCAGGTACTAAAAGCCGGTAGGTAAATTCGGCTGGAGGTTTTAAGTTGCTTCCTTATCCCACAGGTATTTTCGGCCGCAAATATTAGTTGAAATAAAATAACAGAATGCTTCGTACTAAAATATTTCTTTATTTCAATAAAATTATCTATTTAATTTTTAAACAAGCACTACAGCAGACACAAAAAAGTCAAGTTAAAATTAAATCAAAATTAATTACATCAACTTATTTCTATAACGTAGACATCTATAACTTAAGTACACTATAAATTTTTAGAAAACATTTTGATGTGAAACAGATTTGACAAAATTAATTCTAGAAATATTGCCAGATCGAAGCATATTTACCATGTTTTCGATAAATTTTAGTTTATTTTTTTCTTGTTTGTCTTTAATTTTTGCTGGAATAGGTAAATTTTTTAGTTTTAAATATGCATCTATCTGACAATCTTTTAATTTTTCTATAAAAATAAATATAGAAGGGTGAGTTGAATAAAAACTAGAATTAAAGTTCGAATGGAATGATTCGCAGGCATTTGTGGTTCGTTTAATTGATGGGTTTTCATATGCCCATATATTTGGTGGAAAATGAGATTCTGGTGCTATGTAGTTTTCTAATAAATAGTCTGCGTATTTATCTATAAGTTTATGGTCTGGTTTGTATGACATGAGATCAAATATGAAACAATCTTCAACTTCAGAGGGGTCTAAATAAGTTAGCCCAAAAGTATGAGTAAGCCATTTGCTTCCCTCGCAGATTTTATCTTTATACATTTGGGTTAAGCCTAATTATTGTATTTTTCTATACCACGCCTGATGCAAGTGGAATCGACAACCATTTAGTTTGGTTTTGGGGAAGACAACTTTTAGTGCGTTATGAATTGCGATTTCAAAATCCACAAATACCTCCTTCGGTTCAAAAACAATATTAAACGGTTTAAAAATTTTAGATTTTACCGACAAAAAAGTCTCATATATGTGTCACTGGTCTTGTTAGGCAACAGACAATACAAAAGGGGAACATAATGCCCATTTTCCAGTCCATGGATGATACATAACTGACAAAAATATTTTGTACAATAAGAAAATGTGCCATCCATGTAAAAATTGTATTGTAATATTTGTTTGGCATGAAAAAACAATGATATTATCAGCTGTGCTGTTAATAAACAAAAAATTTTCACCTGTTGTAGTTTTTGGTCCATAACTTTCTAGTACAGAATGTACATCGTGAATATCCTTAGGCAGGGCTGATAACAGCTTACGGCGGCTGTTGTACAAATTTCTTCTTATTCGATTGACATCTGTCGATGACAAATTATCTGGCAAATGTTTTGAAAGAATGCTTTTAATAATTTTTGAAGGTTTCTCCGATATGTCCTCCTCAGCTTTGCGCTTGCATGAAGTTGTCACTATTTTTCTCTACAACGCAGTCTCATCTGACTCGTGGTTGTGGATTAATTCACTCCTAGTAACTGTGTATTCAGCACCAATAGTGTACAGTTTGGCTAAACATCTTAAATATTTCTTTATGCACCTCCAACGTACTTCACCACTTTTTAACACGTCCTGTTTACAAAACTGAAACTTTTCCACAACAAGCAAGTCACAACCACGTGAACTCTTGATTGTTGAAACTGATGCCATCGTACAAATATATTTGATGCTTTCTATCGCCTAGTAGCGTTCAAAATAAGTTATAATATTAAGTAAGTATAACAAATATTTATATGGTTAATGACTAGTTCTTAAGGGGGTGTGGCCTTTTTATATTCATAATAGTTTCAGACACAAGTAAAATCACCAATAATCCCTTAATGACTTCTAGAAATCCCACAAATTTGTCTAGATATCCCAAGTAATTACCAATTTTTTAATTCCATCATAAACATCAACCCTCGGCCGAAATTACATCTGTCATAAATGGTACCCCTTGATTTATGCAGGTAGGCCACGGGATTACCGGCTGAAATTACGCCCGCCGGAAAATTTAGTTATTCCAGTTAAAAAAAAATGTTGCCCTCCTTGAAACTTGGATGAGCTTAGAGAAAGTGATCCGCCAGGGATTTCCCTCTACAACACGATAAGGGAAAAAGGATGGAGACGTTCCAATAGCTCAAACCTTGAAATATAGACAATACAAGCAATACCTTGGCCACAAGTCCGAGGGAGAAATAACTGAATCAGCAGGAACTAAGCTCAACTAGGCTTAGAAACTAATAGAAAACAAATTACATGTTCCCTGTCGACAATAATATTTCAATAAAGCAAATTAATATCAGAAAAGAAGAACTATTTAAACGCAACTTACTCTGTCAATAATCCACACTAAGATGAGTTCATTTCGTTTCCGTTTTTCAGACAATTCTCTCCTCGCGAATCGTGCTACCTCACACGAGTCTTCGCGCAAGATTTATGATCGATTATCTATTGGAAGATAGATGACACTCATAGTCTCATTACAAGTTTGATCAATGTGGTACATTGCTTGATATTGTATTGTGACATTTATTCATATATCCTTTTTAATTGAATATTGAATAATTTGTCATTCTTCATCCGTTAAATCTAAACAAATACCTACCTACTATTTAAGGTAATCTTTATATATTTGTGAATTTTAAAATTTTGGAATTTTTAATCTTGTTAAATTTTGTTTGTGACGTACCTTGTAAATTATTGAAAGGAAATAAAGTATGCTATACTATAGATGACGTGAGATATTTTAGTCTTTTAACTACGTTATAGGCCAGTAACGTTACAAACTTGCTTGTTTCACTGATGAACTATTGGAGAAGAGTGAAAGTGCTGTCTGGGATGGAAAGTTTGTGACGTTACCGATCGATCTGGATTAGAAAGACTTCGGCAGAAACCAACATGGAATGAATGAGTAAATTCATATATTCATTTGTTTCTAATTCTCTGAAATTAGTTGTAAAATTACTTATGATCAAGATATAATCTATATCTGTCATCAAAAAATAAATTGTCTACCATGCTATCGCATAATCCTATAGATTGGAATCTATGAATTTTTGATGAACCGATATTTGAAATGGGCAGATTAGCGCGGTGAAAGCGTTTTATAAGCTGTTACAATTTATAGCCAACAGATTACGGATTATATCGCTGGAACCATTCTGAGAGGTTAGCTGAACTCTATATTTACACAAAATCGAACACTACATTGAAGTTTAAATATCCAAAACAAAGATATTGAATACAAATAATTTTATGAGTCATCTAATTTTTCTATTTTTCCTGTACGGTTTTTCAAAACGAATTGGTCCGTCATTAATTTTCATTTGTATATAGGCACATTCGATATATTCCTTACGCTTTTACAAGGAGCTTATGAAAGTTTAAGTTTACGATTCCAAGAGAACTTGAAAAGTTACAGAGTGAAGAACAGGCATTCAAATCAGGATAATTCTTGCTAGAACATAATCATCATTCTATCTGTAGTCGTAGTATCTCATTTATAGTTTTATAGTGTATTCACTTTGAACTCTTTCATAGTTTATTATCTTGCAATAAGTGTTGATCAGTATTTCATTATATAAATAAGGAATAATCACCCTTTTTCACTCAAAATACTGTTAATGTAATGATGACCTTCCATCTACCAAGTAAACGTAGTTTACTCTGATGATGGCTACTTGTTACCCGGAAGGTTCTCAGTACTTTAACAGTATTTTTAGCGGATAAGGTTAATTATTCCTTACTTATACTGTTATATCCAGTGTGTATCTCATGTTGCTATTGAATTAGCTTAAGTTTCCACTCCCTCTTTGGGTATGAAACGTTGGTATACTGGAAGCTTCGGTAGGAAATCGGTTTGGAGGAAACGACTGAGGACATAATGAGGGCATTCAATGAATTAGTGCATGGTATTTGAGGGCAATCAGGTGTGGTAATTTGAGCTGCTAGGGACAGCCAGAGGTTATGCAGGTTTTCGGGGTTTGGTATTAGTTGTTTATCGGAAGAGGTGGAATGATTCCATGGATGGATTTACTGGTTTATCGTGACACTTACACACTCAGTAACTGTCATCACAATTGTTGGCCAGATACTATGACCAAGATACTACTCAACACTATAATCTAATAATCTATATATTTAAGGGAAAACCTTATATTCATAAATTCAGGCATAACAGCTACTAGATTTTGTATTAAATCAATGACGCCAGAAACATAGGAAACGTGTTATATTCAATCATTTTCACAACTAAGGATGAGTGATAATGATGTACTTTCTTACAGAGCCCATCACGACTTTATTGGGAGGTCCTGAAATGTACATCAACCAAGGCAGTACAATGAACCTGACTTGCATAGTCAAACATAGTCCTGAACCTCCTCCCAGTATATACTGGACGCATAATTTACAGGTGAGTTGATAAATTGAAATTAGCTGCACGTAATGTGCTCTAGTCTGTTATTATCGAAGAGTATGGACATGGAAATGAAATTAAATGTTATTCAACTATCATCAAATATGTCTGATGGAATTTTAAAATGTGTGATTATGATTATTACTATGTATTCGTAATAATAGGAATAATCACGATAAAACCATGAATAATTGATTCATTATAAAGTCAGAATTCAACAGAACCAACATATCGGAAGCTTAGAATAGTTCAGTTTGGTTGACAAGTGGATTTCATTATATCCCCTCACTTTCAACGAGATACATTTCAGGAATATGTTACGTTCATCACGAATGGTGTGAATATGCCTAATTTCTTTTAGGTGATTGGGGGAGGCATTCCATG
Source organism: Endomychus coccineus (assembly GCA_958510875.1). Lineage (NCBI taxonomy): Eukaryota > Metazoa > Arthropoda > Insecta > Coleoptera > Endomychidae > Endomychus > Endomychus coccineus. The sequence continues at coordinate 7,446,558 of OY294068.1, forward strand.
GTTTATGATTATTCAAACGACCATGAAAGTAATAATAGAGAAATAAATATATTAATTCATTCCTCATTGACAATGATATAATAATTTCGTATATGTACATTAAGACACATAGAATTACATTTTCTGCATTATGAAGATAACTCAGATAATTTGACATAGGATTATGAAGATGAATAAACTTAAGACATTGAACCATAGGCGGGATTCGAACCCACATTCCTGGACGTCTAGTCCAGCGTGTCCAGGAAAGTTCTAAACTGCAACATACGCAAACGAAAGCAGTTGGCATTCAATTACGTAATAGATATATTCAAGATTCAAATATTTCATGAGAAATTAATTAATTTTGTATATAATCACCGAATTAAGTTAGTTATCGCTTGAATATGAAACTTACAAAATGAAAAATTACTATGGAACCTTATATATCAGTTAATAATTACATTACAATTGTAAAAGATGTTTATCTATTTTGGAACAGATTAAATATTCCTATCTCATTCCTTATTAGTTATATTTTTCTCTTGTTTTATGTGAGCCTTGTCCTAGAAACAATATAAAAAACTTTAAACGAGAGACTCTTTTTGAAGATGGCTTACATAAGACAAATGAATCAAATGAAAATCGAAATTGAACATATGAGCCTATTTAGTTTATTTTGGTTTGAATTTCCTCCCGAAACACCCTGTACATGAAGAGTATCGCATTCTTATCGGAAATTATTGGAAACGTAGTTTCATTATTTCTTGCCGAATCCGTGATATAAAATCTCTATATTAATAACGGACAATAATCTCTTCATTCGTAATAAAGTTACGTTACATTGTTCCAGTAGCAAAGTATGAGTACAGTATCCGAAATTGAATCGACCGAAGCGAAATAATTGAGTCCTACAACTAACCCTAATTTTATTAGCGTCTGGTGACCGGATAAATCCTCATATCTACCCGAAACAGCTCGTTCCAGCATCGGCAACAGAAAAAAAAATTCGCGATATATCATTCGCGAAGGCAGCTTCGTAGAAAACGCGATGTCTCGAGAAAAATAAGCTTTCTGTAGAAATGCTCTTTGTCATGGCACGGATGGATATACGTATACTTTGTAATATTCCATTCCGCCTTTTTGAGAAAACGTAGCTCTTACGGGAAAAAGGAATCCTATGAATATTGTACTTTCTACATTACAGCAAGACGACAGTATTCGGTACTCGATATTTCTCTGACGGCTGATCTCTAGAAGTAGTGAACGTTACCTCGACATTTCACGAATGGCACTTCTATTAGACCGGAATTGATGATATAATGCTTAATATATTATAAGCAATTGCATTACCTTCTTGTGAAGATTGGGCGAGCGGCTCTGGATAGAATATCAATTTTATTAACCGTATTCCTCTTCCAGTCTCTAAGAAGGCTTCCATCCCCTTCAAAGATTATCTATCTGAACTCTTGACTGCCAAGGAATGATGTTAATGTACTCCTAGAGTTCGATCACTGTGTATGATGATTTATTTCCCAATTCTTTAAAAAAAATGTTAAACTATTTGGATCATTCTTAACTGAACCTATCATAGCCTCTCTTTGTTGAGAAACCATTGAAACAGGAAAACTGATATCTAACCTCGACAATCCCCGTCTGACACTCCATAGAAGAGAGATTTCTTGTACCATATCTTAAGATACCATAAGTAACTATATTCAATGGAGTAATAGAGATTATTTCATTAGATTCCATAAATTCACCTGATTCGATAAATTGATCCACTTTCTTAAAAGAATCGGTACCGATATAGTAAATACAAATGTTATGCTAATAAATATACAACATAAACATAAGGTCAGCAAGGTGAGAAGTAAATGTCAACCATCGTGAGAGGACAAGGCTTCACCTTGATGCTTTGTATATAGAGAACAAAATCAGTTAGTATAAGTTAATAGAAATAAGTATGAATGGAAATCATGACGATATTATGTAACATAAATGTAATTAACCACCACATGGCGATCTCTGCTGAACCTTGCTAAGAACCGGAACACCACATAGCGATCCTGGCAGGATCGCCATATTATAACTGATGAGCCATACCAAAAACCTGAACACCACATATAACTACCCTTGTGAAGATTGGATTGCTTCAGATAGAATACCAATTATGTTCTTTGGAACATGATGTGAGTCATCGATGGAACGTTTGGACAGGAACTGGACAGCGGTTTTATATCTGCACCAACAGCCGAAAAGCCCTTTGCGCGCTTTGCGCACTCAGGACAACTTCGAGACTTATTTGAGAGTGCATTGGGACTCTGGTCAAATTAGCTAGTGGAAACCGCCATACAGATGTGAAAGGAAACCCACATAATCTATGAATTTATTGTGCATCGTTGATGACCCAGATTGTGATAGATGCGGAGAGACCGACGAAACTGCCTCCCATATCCTAGTAGAATATCCAACACTGGCTTTTCTTAGGCTACAACACCTCGTCAACACATATCTCACCTGAGGTCATAAGAGGGATCAGTCCATGCTGAATTCTAACTTCCGGCACTGCTCTGAGCCTGCTGGACATATTTTTGTTTCAAATGTCTCAAGTGGTCTAAGTGCTCAGGACTGGTACGCCACTCGCTTAAATTGATTGATCGAAGTTGTATCAGGACACTGAACAAAGAGCTTGATAGAATAATTAAGTCTGATAGGAGTTAGTTTGGCTAGTCTCGTATTCGACAAGGAAAGGGTCACCTGTGTGAGCTGGTCTAGTCTGCTTACCTGGAGTAACTCGTGGTGGATTAATAGACGAGATCTCTGATGAACACCGATCATGGAAATATCAATGGAAAAGGGATATGCCCTTCTTACAATTTTCTAGAGAGATCAATTATTTTGTGATTGTGACAACACCAACCAGATAAACAACTTCTGAAATAGAATATAAGAGCTTTAGCATATGTATATCATGTAGAAGCTGTTATGGTGTGAAGTGGCGCTTGGCAGAGAATAGAAAACTGAGAATCTATGAATCCTGGAACCCATGTGAACGTCCCATTAGAGGGTGCTGTGAGTGATGATGCAGAGAATGAATTCACAGGACTTCATCATTTAGAGATTGTGAGATCAGCCTCCCTAAACAAAATAGAAGCTTCTGTTTGGGTTGCATTAAGCTCTTCTAGATTCGAAAATTATTCATTTTTCTACCTCTGGCTTCATCGAATGATATGGAGGGCTCTACAGGAGGGAGTGGTGTGGAGTGTACCATCATCCTAATATGATTGGGATCTCTTCCTTCCCTTATTATACTTTTCACGACGAGGTTGGGAGAGTATATGGCATTCACCAGATCTATTTCTGAAATTGTTGAAAAAGTTCTGGCACCATAATATTTTTCATCAAATTTAGAGCATCTAGATGTCCGTCACAGAATCTTGTATACACGATAACTCAAAAGCAAGAGGTTCTATCATATTCAAATTTTAACAAAAAGTTTGCTTTTCAGAGGAATTGTATGATAGAAACACGAATTGGTTAAAAACGGCTTTTAACAAATTTCAACAGAACAACAGCAACAAAAACAAATATTATAGTGAACTCAAGTTTACACCGTACTTTAACAGTTTGAAACTATCGGCTATGTGGCTTGGGGACTAGGAAATTTGCTACCACTCAGTAGACTTGGTTTCGATTCTCAGGAACGCCAAATTTTTTTTGTAACAAAATTTTTATTTTAAGAAAAAAGATACGTGTGGCACTCGGGGACTGCCGCGGTAAAGCTATTGCATAGCATTTTTTCTCAACTTATGCAATTATAATTATTTATTTTTTTAAATTTATGCAGTATTTTTTTTTTCTTTGATATTTCAATTCAAGTTTTTTCTTTGATATTGATTCAAGTAACTTTTGAGCGTGGTGACCGATAAGAAAACCAATTTTTTTCTTTTATTTAATAAATGAGAAGTTAATATCGTTTAAAATATTTTTATTATCTTACAATACATGTAGGTTATTCAGGAATTTGTTATCATTGAAACTATAGGTTTATGGTAACTGAATATCTGAAATAAGAGACATAAGTTTGAGACTTGATATCCTCTGAATATCTGGAAAATACCGCGTCAATAGTAGTCCCATATTTTGTTGTAGATTCTTGAGGATCATTATTCATTTCCAAATTCAATTTTTCCGAAAGAAAAGTTGTCAACCGCTCTGATTTTTATCAGTGAAGTTGATGTTGAAATTGCCAGCCAAGATGAGTGGAAATTCATTACCATTTGTACCAAGTATTTTCGACCCTTCTTCAGTGTACTCCAGTAAAGTGCGATTAATAAAATGCTCTACCTCGTCCAATTTTGGATTCGGAGAAATGTAAATTGCTACCATGACTATGTGTAGGCCATTTCTAAGTTTGCATAAGCACGCACAAATATCTCCAATAAATGAGCACCTAACATTAACATCGCTAACGTGTGCAATATGTATTTCAATATTCGGAGTCATAATATTAGTAACATTATTATTATTTTGGTAAATAGCTACCCCACCTTTTGGAACAGTATCTCGTTTGAATTGAACAATACAATTGAAATTAGTTATTTCAATCGTATTATCATGCGCCATGCAAGTTTCGGTAAGAAGTAACACATTTATTTGTCTCGTAACTGAATCTTGTAAATCGTATTTGTGACTATTCAGACTTTGGCAATTGAAAGTCATTATTGAAATGCCATTTCTATTACTAATGAAATCTAAGACACTTTGAGCTGTCGTCTGAACACTATTTAAAGACAGTCTTTTGAATTTTTGCAACAAAGATGCAGTCGATGCAGCTTGCCTTCGATTATTATAAAACTTGAATGTGGAATTAATGTTTTTTGTCGTGATATACAATTTTGTTATATTAGTCACCCGAGAGAGCGCAACATAAACGAGTTCCTGTTATTTTTCGTTACGGAATTTCTTGATTCGGTCGCCGCGCTCAAAGCCCGCGATAAAAGCTATATGCAATAGCTTAATATAGCATAAATATATGAAATAATTGAGGATATTAAGCTTTTGGATTCGCTCGAACTAACGACCCGTCGTTTCATTACATTTTCCTTTTAATTCGGCTAATACGCCATGATAATTTGGATGCGTTTTAAATAATAAATTAAATCCCATTGATATCCGATGGAATCATGCAGAAACCAGCAGTTCGATGTGCGGTATAGCCGGGATATATTTGTATCCAAATAAAAATAAAACAAAAAACGTAATGATTTGTTCGTTGCAATATTTACGAAATATCTGACTGGAGATAACTCCACTCGTTTATCATTTGAATTTGCAACATCGCTTTAATACATCAATGTCCAAAAGCAATTTGCAACCGCATCGTTTGTAAAAACAGAGTCGGTAAGGTGGCTTGGATACGGATTGACATGTAAATAGAATTCTTCTCCTCATGGCTTTATCCATTAAAACTTCTTTTTGTTTTTTGTTCTCAAGTCACAAACAAATACTTGTGGGAATATTCTATATAGTTTTACAATTATAGCGCGTGAGTGTGTACTCACTGTCCGTCACAAAACAATAAGGCTACGCTCTCATCACCCTCAAAGTTCAACACATAGCCTACTAGAGTGATTAGGACACGATCAACTATGGCCTCCTACTCAGAGCTGTAGAGACTGTATTATATTTATTGAATAGGGTTACCTCAAAGTTTTGGTGTTCCAAATTTGTAAGGTAGAATGCTCTCAAATTCGAAGAATATCCTTTAGTAAATTTTTCTGGATAGTCGCCATCCCAAAATCTGTACCTTCATTAAGCATCATCTTCAGAAGAACTTCAGAAAAATAGGTACCCAAGTAATTACGTAATATTGAAGCAGTTCTTGAGTTTTTTAGAGAGCACAAGTGGGTACAGTTTCGACAGGTTTTGTTAACTATTCAATGATGAAATTTTATCAGTTTTCATTATAAGGTTAATATGGTCTGAGTTATCGTTTATTGTCAATCTTCGATTGCTCAAGTTGAGCCTCTGGTATGGTTACAGGTGGTCCTTGTAAAGAAAAGTCATTTTCAAGCATTATATCATATAGAACCGTTTGTTGTTGATGTTTTATTCCTCAAGTTGAGACTCTGGTACAGTTACAGTTAATTCCTTGTTGAGATAAGCCATTTTAGAGCATTCCATCATATGGTACCGTTTGTTGTTGATCCTTTATAAAAAAGATTTGTTTAATGAGACTGCCTGAACAACATTTTTCATTCGAATATTTTGAAATATAGAGAAGATGTCTTCTGAAAACAGTTTATTTGGACATGTTCCAGTGAAGTATAGAATGGTACAACAGGTCAGTTTTTCCTCTCGCATAGTCAAATAGTCAAAATATATATATATAAAAAATTACCAATCAATTTACACATAGTGAAAGCTCAACCTCTAGAACTGGTCGATACATTTTTGAGGAGGATTCAGACTGCTGCTCAGAAATCCAAAATTATCCGTATCATAAATGAGGATATCTCAACGAATAAAGATGTTTGTGGGGTCTCTGCGTTCATACAACTTTGCAACTGCGAAAGTTCTCTTGGAATTGTTGGAGCTCAGAGAAGTCGAATAGTGAACTTGCAAATGGAATACGGTTCAAAGTGTATTAAGAGTCGGAGAAAACGGCACCAATTCATGGTAAACGAAAAAAGGACCGTTTTCAACCGTTCAAATTGGAAGCTTCGTCTCATTGTGTTCAAGTTTTTCATTCTATCTGTCGTTTTTTACATTGTTATCCAGTTAACGTATTTCCTCCTTTGCATCCGCGTATTTCTCTATCTGAATAAGATAGGCTCATGATGCCTTTCTATCAAGAGTTCCTGTAAGCTGTGGCATATCCTGCGAATTGGAAAATCAGGGATTGTCCACTACAAAGACTTTATTATCGTCAATTCGCAATTAATATTTCCCAACGACTAGCTCGTCTGTTGATACCGAGACATTTAATTCAGAGAACAATGTCACGTTACAGTTAGATTCAATCATTGATTAGCCAGAGCAAACGTGAAAAATATCATTGACACACTCTTTTATTTCACAAGATACCTCAGACGTAACACACTGGAAGATAAATGGAATGATAAACGCTAGTATTATTCGGAGAAACTCGTACACAACTACAATAAAATATTCAATATACAACAATTGAAAGATAATGATGATAAAAAAAGAATATCTATTAAATTATTAATAAGAATAATCTAAGGATGAAACCTAAATTTGAATAAAATTACCTAGAGAATCTAAATTAACTGAACAAAATAAACTAAACTGAAATTAAAAAAATTATTTACAAACCAGGATGAGCCTAGGGAATCAAAAAGCTATGCACCGATTGAATGTATGACTTGAACTTGAATAAAAACTGATTTGAATAAAATGGGAACTCTGATTTTAGCTAAGACCCTCACTTATCTGTTCTTTTCTAAATATCACTGACTGATTCGCATCTTCATTAATTTCTTCAACTATATTTGATTACAATTTTGATGATTGAATATCACGTTACGTCCCGATTTACGTGTGATACGTTTTGATTAATTATGTAACTTATGAAAGAAATACGTTCAAAACTTCCATATTAGGATCACAGCGAGCCTGGGGAAAACCCCGCTACTCAAGCGTCTCCAGATGGTTAACACTAAAATTTATTATGGCTTAGCATTCGTTTTCCGTCCTATATTGGTTATTCACCTTGACAGGTTTATGATTTCCTTTAGAACAGGGAAATTTTGTGGAATTATTGAAACTCTCTCGACCATGCCAACTGATGGTATCATATCACCCTTTTTGAAGCGGGTGTGAATTGTCATATATTTATTTCACAAATTCTTTTACTGTTCCTCACGCTAATATCTGTTATTGATACCAAACAGAAAACATATGTCAACCCCTATATGTTCTTGTTACTTTGCTTTCAGATATGTAAAATTGAAACATGAAATTTTGATTTTTTTAAAATGATTTCGTTCTTAATATTGGAAATAACCTGTACTAAACCCTTATTATACTCCACCATCAATTTTTTTGTATGGTATATTGGCAGAGGTTTATAATACGGTGCGTATATAATCTAACGTTAAATCTTCGAGGACCTCCGGTTTTGCTGAACTTGCAATAAATATCTTTAATAGTAACCTTCCAGTGTGAATCGGTATATTTAGGATTTAGTGTGGTGCGGCGGCGTTACTATAACTGTTACCTCGGCATGTTGAAAGGCAATCCATATCTATGATTAATAGCATCTTGCAACATGAAACCGTGCTTTACATCTCACTGGAGACTCCGCAGATATTTTATAACCCTCTGGAATGCGTGATAAAGTGGCACTTTCAAATTATACAACCGTAACTCTGTTTACATCAATTTACATCTCGCCTAATGTTTATGTTATTTGTTTGCAAGTACGTTGTTCCTAACAAACCTCTATTTACATACAATAATTTTCCGGTTAATTTTTTATCTTCCCGACGATATGTTCTTGGTTTTTTTATTGTATTGAACTTATTCGACACATACAATGAAGATAACCTGATAACATGATAACATAATGTCACAGCTAAGAAATCCCTCAATATTAAGATGGAAAATGGAGAATAATTTTTCTTGAACGGGATACATTGAAAAATGAGGTGATGGTTAATCTGCGATGAAGAAATATTAGCAAATTAGAAACAAGATCAGTTGAAATGCTCGAATTTCTACATGATACTATCTAGAGCCTTGCTTGTAGAAATTCTATAACTAGTTTTGTCAGTAAGTTATCCCCCTCTGTGAAAAGAAGTTTCTGGAGCTGGAACGAATTAAGAAATACACTGGAATCTACTACTTAGAATAATCGATCTATTGTAACAAAGTAACAAAATGGTTTTGTATTTTTCACCTGACGACTGAAAACATCATTTAATATGGGGCATTCCTTGCCAAATAAGCCATATTTTGCACTTCATATTTTTATATTCGGTCATGTTTATTTTTATGAATACCACCAATGGTAGTAATGACTCACCAAATCCAAAAAATCAGCCAAATCCTACAGTAATGCGAATCCTACAGATACACGAATACAGGTAAATCATACAGACATTTTGTCATATTTTGAGAAAATGTTATCGTGCTAGCTGTAAAAATAGTTGGTGACCTTTAAAATGACCTTCAACTCACAATAAGCGCCATGGTGAAAATGTGCCTCAATCGATTTTTCTTTTCTTGGATTCTAACTATTGTTGGAAGTGTGGGAATTACTACTATATGGGTCTAGAAAAAACATTTATTTTGCTCCTAATATCAAAATCTGCAAAAGGAATTTCTAGAAAAAAATACGATGATGAAACAAATGAACATTTTCACAAAATCTTTTGGCTAAAACACTCGACAAAATCAAATCCTAATGGAATTTCCATGCTATTGCTCATGGTGAAGGTCCATGTGACTGAATCGGTGACAACGTTAAAAGATTCTCAGCAAGAGCTACTTAGTTTCCAACTGCCTGTAAATACCTAAACGAACCCTACATTCCAAAATTTTGCATATTGATATTAGTGGCGAGATAAATGCTCTTATCTGTAGACATCATAGTTTTTAAAGTAATTCGTAGTTACATAATAACTTAAATACGTGAATTATTAAAACTAATTCTATCACCACAAGGCGTCCTTATCGCACTAATTTCAATTAAAAATGCTCACGACACCGAAACGAATAGAAACAGAACAATCGAAATTATAACACATTATTGTTTTAAGTATGTACATTTAGAATCCGCTGCTAAGCAATATTCTTATAAGCTCTATAAGCATATCGAATCACAGTCTATTATACGACTTAAGAGCTGAACCAAGAATATTACGTTCGAGGATCCACTTTCGATGTTGAAGATTTATGAGGTGATAGAAAAAGCTTGTCAGACCTTGTTAGAACTATTGCTTTTGAGCATTCTACTTGAAATATACTTTTAACATTATAAAGACGCATGTGGGAATTTGCAAGGGTTTTAATTAACTAAAGTAGTATGAATCTGACTCAATGACTGAATATCTGTTCTATGATTCACAGACTTGGTGTCACGTTCTATGTGAATCATTCCCAGAATAGATCTTTTATAATAATTGGTTTCCTTAGTTAAAATAGTAACATTTTTGTAATCGAATTGATGGTTTTAATCAAAGCAGCGTTTAGCAAGGGCGGTGGAATTTTCTAAATTTTTGTTTGTTGTATTATACTCATGGTCATACATTCTTCCTTCTAGATAGCGTTCAAAGATTCCTGTATAACTCCCATGGCAATCTTAACAATTTAATTTGTGTACTGTGTGGGTTTGTTTATCTTTTGGTAATGCAGGTATGACAAAATATGAATATGGAGGGCAAAAGGTGGCTCACTTGGCATGGGATATCCCATATTCAAAACAGTGACAGGTAATAAGGTTTCGTTGAGGAATAAATTAGGCTCAGTCCACCAGACCCTTTTTGAATCCTCTGATAATAATAATGCAGATTCAAAATTCTACCTCACCACGACTATGGCAATAAAACTTTAAAATGTAACACGTTTCTGCAAAAGTTATACATTTGAGTTCACCGAATTTACAAGTTCCAGATTCCTTCAAAATCTTCGGAATTTAACCCCCTGTCCCCCAAATACTTGTGAAAGGGGCGAGTGGTACCCTGCCACTTTAGCTACGCCTCTGTATCATTGCATGTATTTGGAAATGGTTCGTTGAACGTAGTTATATTAAACAAAGTAATAAATGTGCTACTGTTTGTTCAAACATGGAATATCACAGATTAACCGGTAAATCAATTCAATGTTTATCTATACATCATCATAAATGAAGGTTAATATTGACTTGAACTGTTTAATCGAATTCCTGATTAATTTAAACATTCTGGTTGAAAGTTATGGATTGTGAACATTGTGGAGACACAAAAATATTATTTTACGTACTTTGGGAATATGGTCGAAATGTAAGTGTTGTGTGAGATATCACTTCATGAACATCCGGCTCCAATTAAGTTTTGATGCATTACGAGAATTGCGATTTGCAGAGAGATTAATGTCTGGTCTTGATGGACAAAGTGCAGTTCTAGTTTATGTTGGATACGTTTTTATTCACTCGTTCGACCATCATGAACTTCATCTAGTTTATGTTGTTGCATTTCAGGAAATTGAAGTATTTCTCTCTGTGGTATTTGCCATATTTATTATAAATATTATTTTGTACGCTATGGACAACTAGTATCTTGCAGTTGGGTGTCATCGGTCATGATGTGTGGCTCATTGGATTATTTAGACTTCACACAGTATAATGTATCGAATCGAAAATTGTATTCTGGATTCAGTGCAATACCTAACTAACTATATTCCCAGCACCAAAGTTAGCGAAACCAATTACTCATTGGAAATGGATATATACCAGCCGTCATTAGACCTACTCCTTAATCATGGAGATTGATGATGCAGTTGGCACTTTGTGAAACATGTCTCGATAATAACCGATGAATGATCCCTATTCGCCAACGAAGTGCTAAAGTGAAACTACTCCCATTATAATATCTACTAATACATATCAATATCAGAGATTATAGGTATCCAAACAGTTTCATAAGAAACTGGTGATTGGGTATCAATCATGTACGCCATGATAATTGTAGACACAGCATATCTCCTCCTTGACTCGGTCATTTGTACTATTTGATCGATAATGAAATAAACTTACTCAGGATACATCTTCGCCAGTTTCTTCAAGTATTCTAAACCGTATCCTAGACAATTTTGAACTGAATCTATTTCAGAACTAACTTAATCATTTCCTCTCAGATACATGACTGCACGTGGTGGTTGACAAAGCATCCTTCGGTTCCATATTCATGAACGCTTGTGTTACACAGGGACATGTTTTGGTACCAAATTTGTTTCTGCTCTATTTCAACGATCTGTTAGAAATGACCAACTGTCTCCAACACAGCTTTGCAGATGATGGTACCTTTAATACCGCTTTCCCATCTAAAGCCTCTATACCATCCAATGAGGCCGGAGGAGTCGGATGGAGACAAGTTGATGCAATTAATAGAGATGTGGCAATCATTTTGGAATGAGAATCTAATAATCTAGTAGAGCTTAATGCAACCAAAACTCAAACTTGCATATCATCCAGAAAGGTGGATCCCACAATACCTAACATGATGATATCAGGTACAACTAATCCTGTAAAGTTTTCCAGATATAAGTTCGAGATCACCACCAACAGCAACATGATCATTCGAGGTCCATTGAGAAAGCTTCTACACAAAAACTTGATTTTCTACTCCATGTCAAGAGCTACTTTACGTCTCAGCAGCTCCTCATATTCTACAAAGCACAAATTCGACCTGTCCTGGAGTACTGTTCACATGTATCTGGAAGAAAGCTATACGTTTGATGAATAATGTCACACTTACGACTTCTCTAGCACATCGTAGGAATAGGGGCGATCTCTCCCTTTTCTATAGATATTTCCATGGTCGGTGTTCATCAGACTTATCGTTTGTTATTATGCCACGAGGGATTCTAGGTGGGCGGACTGGACGAGTTCAAGCTAGTCACCACATCATTGTCAAGCTCGAGACCTGTCGGACTTCTTTCCTACCAGACTTAATTCTTCAATTAAGCTTCTTGAGGTCTTCCCTCATACCTATAACCTCGAAACAGGAAAAATTCGAATGCCTGTCTTCTCCCCCAACATTTCACCGCTACTCACACGATGTTCTCCGTACATTATAGGTTTTCGTCTCGTGGAGTCGAAGAACAGAACAAAAAATTGAGTGTATCGAAGAAATTTTGCATTTGGACCATCTGTTAATGTATCATATCGAAACTCACAATCTATTCAAATTCTTCAAACCTTGGCTCAATACCCTCTACAAATATTCCAATTTGACGGTCATTATCTACTCAAAGTAATGATCACTGTCAGAATTCACAGTTTGGTTCGTTTCAATTATTCTAAAGTTGCACGAATTGGGTATTGTCAATTTAATAATGATTCACTTAATCATCATAACTATCAATAGTATGTGATTTTTCGAAATTTTGTACTAATAACGCATTGCATACTGGAGAAAAATGAGTTCCTGTTTTCTTGGAATGGCTTTTTCAGCCATTTTTTCTTCAATTCACCTTCCTAACGACACGCAGAGATACTCTTTGTTTTCTCTTTTTTTAAAGTGAGCAACATAGGGAAATATCTCACTAAGTGAAGAGTTCCACAACGTTCGATAGAAAGATGAAGTCTGGTAGGAAGAATTTCGGCAGGTCTCGAGCTTGACAATGCAGGGGTAACTAGTTTGATCTGGTCTAGTCTGAAATTTCTCATGATGAAAAAACAGACAAGATTCCTGTCGAACACCGAACGTGGGAATACCTACAGAAGAGGGAGAAATCGTCCACATTTGATCCACGATGTTATAGAGAGGTGAATGAACTCGTAAGTGTGACATCATCAATCAGACGAACAGTCCCCTCCTGAAAAGAATCTGAGAGCTTCAGCGTATGTTTGGGATCCAAATTCCAAATATGTGAACAGTACTCTAGGGCGAGTCGAATCTGTTCTTTGTGGATTATGAGGACCTGCTGGGATGTAAAGTAATTCCTGGCACGGAATAGAACACAAAGTTCCTGTGAAACTCTTTCCGCAATGGCCTCACAAGAGAGGGTGCTGTTGTTTATAATCCCGAGCATGGATATGGAAGACTTCATAGGAGTAGTCATAGGAATAGATTGAGTTTTGGTTACATTAAACTTTACTAGATTATCAGATTCCCATTCCAAAATCTTCACCGGATCTCCATTGATTGCGTCAACAGAGACATCTGTCATAGCATGGTATAGGGTGTCCAGATTACAAAGCGATATGAAGTGCACCATCATCTGCAAAACTTTGGACGGGACAGGTGGTCACTCCAAGCAGATCGTTCATATGGAGCAGAATATAACAATGTCTGGGCATAAATGATCATAATATAACTCTTCTCACGGAAACAGGACAATTTACATAACAAGACACAAGTCTTATGAAAATTCTGGCAATAATTACACCATACAAATTCATACTACATAAAACATTCGGGATGTTGCTACAAAAGGGTAAAATATACACTTAAAGTTAGTAGTATCTCATATGTCATCATGCTAGTAATTTAATAAGTCGGCTATACAGTGTTGCCAGTTTTAGCTTCGTTCCTGGCTAGTATAAGAGTTGTCTGTGGCTCATCGCTCAATCTTATACTTCTTGCTTGACTGATGGATAAGGATATATATACCTAAACATCTCGCCTAACTCATTAAAGCTCATGTCATGATAAATGTCACCAGTTTAGAGAGTAATCGCAGTTTTGCGGAATATGGAGTGGTTTTCACAACAACCAAATTCCAAAAGTTGATTACACACCAAATCACATGTAAAGTACTGTAGGTTAAATGAAACCGCCCTCCCGTTTAGGTCGTAAGTTGATGATTAATGTGCCGCCCCTGTTCAGAACGAGCGTTATTAACGCCAACCTAGGATCGTACAAGTCGTTAAGCGGAATTACATTAACTCTCTAAACTCGTACGTTAATTAGTGTAACAATATAATAATTCTGTTCTAATTTGCAGGAAATAAATTACGACTCCCCGAGGGGCGGAGTGAGCGTGATCACCGAGAAGGGAGACATCACGATGAGCTACCTGCTGGTGCAAAAGGCAAGAGATTCCGATTCGGGGAAGTACACTTGTAATCCGTCGAATGCAAACCCCAAAACGCTCATCGTGCACGTTCTGAACGGTGAGTGACGTTTTATACAATCAGCGAAGCGGTAGGTCGCACGTTAGCGTTATTTATGGCTGCGATTATCGATTAATTCAGAGCTAACCTTTCTTCGTATGTAACATTTCTCAAGTGAGAGTGCATTTGACATGTTATGGACGCATACGCGTAAATCGCACACAATCAATCAATCAATCAATCGATCAAATGCTCTATTGCTCACCAGAAGCAAGTTTCTATTACAGAACAATTTGAGTACGAATAAATAAAATACTATCGAAAACCTAAAATAGTACGATCGAAAATGTCACGTAGCTGTCCAATGTTTTTGTAAATTAAAACATGATAATGCAATAGATGATTAAATTTTGACAGGGGGATCTGATAATCTAGTAGACGAACAGGGAGGTGAATCACATCATAGCAAGGCTCTTTCAATAATTATTGATTATATTTTAGTTAAATATCAGCAATGATTAGGATCGTGAAACAATCAGAATACCCACAATCTTGAATTGTAATGGGATACTTCTCTTGGTTTGTATTCTTTTTTTACAAAGCTAACAGTGAAACCTTTCGAATCAATTTCACGTAATCTCATTGTGGATTGTTAGAATATCAACAAAGATATGGGTTTTTCCTCACAGCTCCAATAAGGGAAGAAAATATAAATCAGTTGTAACATGGTTCTCCCTCTCTCTCTCTATCTATATATCTCTCTTTATGAAACTATAAAACTTTACTTCAAGATCCTACCGACTGCGCCAATTGTAACTTCTTTCTCCATGAAACTCTATAAAGCTTCAGTTGATTTATACCAGGAATATGAATCAAAATCAGTTTCAAGTAATGTCATTGTAGATTGTCAGAATATCAACACAAAGATATGGGGTTTTCCTCACAGCTTCAATAGGAATAGAAAATACATATCAGTTGTAACATGGTTCTCTCTCTATCTATCTATCTCTCTTTATGAAACTATAAAACTTCACTTTAAAATTCTACCGACTGCGCCAATTGTAACTTCTTCCTCTATGAAACTCTATAAAACTGTACTTAGTTTATACCAGGAATATGAATCAAAATCAGAAACAGCGACATTTTTAAAATCTTTCTCTGGACTTCCATTCTTAAAGCCTGAAGACATTTCAGACATTTTATTTGATGAATGACCCAAAGGAGAGGAGTAATACAGACCTATACAACCAGCATGAAAAGCTTTTAAGCTTTCATCATCCTCGTTATTTTGTTATAACTTAAAAATCCATTAATGCACAATTCTTACGCGTTACATAAATTAAAGAGCTTTTAGCGGTACAAACTACTGTAATACATACAAATTGTTCTGTATTATACTCTTTTTACGTTACCGATAAAACTAATCTAGATTCTTTTATTGCCTTTGTTACGGGCTATTTTTGTTGCATTGCGTCGTTGTTGTATCTGCGATCATTGTCAGTGAGCTGCATCAAAAATCAGCAACAGGTAGCTAATGAAATATAATTCCATCGGCAATGTCTGTCATTGTGCCTTAGGTCCAAGTAGAAATGTATAACTAAACCTATCTGTCCTTTCCTTAATATTATTAACTGGTTCCTTCTCCACTAATTATTTCATTTATAGTCAAGATTATATTTAATCACAATTTTGATGATTGATGATGATGAGACTGAGATCGCAAAATGGCTCTAATGCATTGAAAAAGAAAACTCCAATTCTTCCTACTTCAGTTTCAATTTTTTTCAGACATGATTGTCTACTATATTGCCTTTCATCATTTTATTCGATGAATGGCCGAGTAGGAGTGATACAAAGCTATACAACCAGCATAAAAAGCTTTTAAGCTTTTATTATCCTCGTTATTTTGTTATAACTTAAATATCCATTAATGCACAATTTTAACGCGTTACATAAATTAAAGAGCTTTTAGCGGAATATTTGGAATTATACAGATGTACAAACTACTGTAATACATACAAATTATTCTGTATTATACTCTTTTTACGTTATCGTTAGAACTAATCTAGATCCTTTAATTACCTTTGTTACGGGCTATTTTTGTTGTATTGCGTCGTTGTTGTATCTGCGATCATTGTCAGTGAGCTGCATCAAAAATCAGCAACAGGTAGCTAATGAAATATAATTTCATCGGCAATGTCTGTCATTGTACCTTAGGTGCAAGTAGAAATGTATAACTGAACCTATCTGTCCTTTTCCTAATATTATCAACTGATTCTTTCTCCACTAATTATTTCATTTATAGTCAAGATTATATTTAATCACAATTTTGATGATTGATGATGATGAGACTGAGATCGCAAAATGGCTCTAATGCATTGAAAAAGAAAACTCCAATCCTTCCTACTTCAATTTCAATTTTTTTCAGACATGATTGTCTACTATATTGCCTTTCATCATTTTATTCAATGAATGGCCGAGTAGGAGTAATACAAAGCTATACAACCAGCATAAAAAGCTTTTAAGCTTTCATTATCCTCATTATTTTGTTATAACTTGAATATCCATTAATGCACAATTTTAACGCGTTACATAAATTAAAGAGCTTTTAGCGGAATATTTGGAATTATACAGATGTACAAACTACTGTAATACATACAAATTATTCTGTATTATGCTCGTTCCACGTTAACGATAAAACTAATCTAGATTCTTTTATTGCGCTTGTTACGGGACTATTTTTGTTGCATTGCGTCGTTGTATCTGCGATCATTGTCAGTGAGCTGCTCCCAAAATCAACAACAGGTAGCTAATAAAATATAATTCCATCGGCAATGTCTGTCATTGTGTCTTATGTGTAAGTAGAAATGTATAACTGTATTCTACAAATGATTCACGTAAGAAAAATTAGCCCTTTCAACTCGTTGCTGCCATTACACTAGTATCCACTTCTTAAGCTGAGATGCTGGGTGACCTAAAAGGGTATAAACGAGGATTTTTTTTCAGTTGAGAGATACCTAGAAACGATGATAAAAATGGTTCATATTATATGCACTCTATCATAACTTTATTTGAGACAAGACACGCAAATTCAGCGTATCGTATTTTAACCTGAAACAGCGTAATATGTTAACAGATATAATTATGCTTACTGTAAAGTACTGTCAACTGGCATGTAATTCTCCGGAGGATAATCCCAGTCTGGTTAGACAATTTTCACGAAATGACTGGCGAATGCTGAAATTAAGGTAAATATGTCAGTTGGCGTTATCACTTACACTCTGAAGAGCAAAGAGAATTTATAATTAGTTAAAAGGGCAACGTAAATTCAAACTCGAATATGTTGCCATTTCCGCAGATTTAATTCTAGATTATTCCGACAATTGAATTAGTTGTCACGAAAGAGATGAAAAAGGAACACTCCCTCACTCCAAACTAAATCGTCGTCTATAGGTCATGTGCACCAGAATGAGGACTTCTACCGATATGATAAGTTTGGAGTAAGAATTATCAAAAGGAGAATAACTACGTGGAATTGAAGAATGAATGTAGAATAATGAGAAAAAATGTACAAGAATTGTCCTTGAAAGACTTGACAAGGTGAAAAATACTAAATTGTAATGGTTTGCTATTGTTTTGTAACAAGTGAGAGTTCATATTCTCTAAATAATTGACTGTTATCTTCAATTATCGTGCACTGATAAAGGATGTCTTATTATTATAAATATACATATTACATTTGATATTAAGGCCGAAAATAATTTTTAAATATTTACAATGCTCAGTTCTTCCCAGATTTTGTGTGTTTCCAAAATGGTCATCAAGCTATTGTTCAAAAAAGGTGATAAGAACAACCAACAAACTACAGTTCAATATCACTGCTGATATCTCCTTTTAAAATTCACGAAAGTGTTAAAGAACAATCAATTAGCTCCCCAAATAATCACGACATCATCACGACTCAGCAATATGGGTTCCAAAAAAACACTTTGCGATCAATCTAAATTGTTTGACTGTGTTGATCATACTATTTCAATATAGAATTCGGAATACTATGGCATGGGGGGGATTGCCTATAATTGATTCGAATTATATGTCAGAGCGCACAGTCGTCACCCGAATAATACATAATTGCTAATCAGGACAATATCACTCGAATAACGGAAAACTTCGAAATGGTCAACATGAGATCGCTTCTGAGACCAATATTATTCTTGATATACTTCAATGATCTAGTCGCCCATTTTCTTTTCGTCAAATTCTGCTTATTTGCTGACGATACGAGTATAACGAACTCAAGTGATAACCTTGATAATTTGTCGTGGTCGTCATCTCAACAACTTAGAGATGATTATCTTCAAATTAGTTGAGTGTTGACACAATTGAAACTCATAATATAACCTTCCATCAAAATAATGATCCAACCAAATCAATATTGGAACACTTTACAGAGAAATACAGGGGACAATGAACGTTAAATTCCTCGGCATTCACATAGAAACTTTGCAGTGCTACACCCGCAATATCCATTATAAGAAAAAATAAAGGTAGGGGAGCAGCAATAACAGTATATTACGCTTACTCCAACCGCACAGCTCGATATGGTATAGCCTCTTTCTTGGGGACATTCAGTAAATATTAACAGCACATGCATAATAAAAAAAGTGGGATAAAACAAACTCAATCCTGTAGGAAGCATTTTGAAAGACTGAAAATACTCACAAGCCCGAATTTGTATCTATATCGTATTTCCCTATTAGCTTTCGAATCAGTTCAATTATACACTGGACAGAAAAGAACAAGATTGAGGGCATGAAGCAGGAAACGTCAAATAAAAATTGGCAGAACCGTTTTGATCATTTTCTTCAATAGATTCTACAGGTCATTTAAAAAAATGTTAACAGTTTATTTCATCATGATATCCACTCAAGCACTCCTACAGTGGGAAATGCATCTTTTTAAATGCATTTTCAGGAAATAATATTGAAAATATTGAAAAAATGGCCGAATATAGCCAAAATAGGCCAGAATTTCTTACTTGGGAGGTTTTAGGGGTTACTGATCACGATTCCGGAGCCAGATTCGAACTACCACGCACCTGGGGCTCAGAACATTCTGGTACTATTATCGTCTCCAGAGAATTCGAGAAAATATATTTTGCAATGGAGTGAAACTTATCGGAAAGGTTCTTTTGGGGTTGCTGGTTGCGACCATGACACTCAATAGTAACCTGGTGGTCAGGATACCCTGATGACCTATGTTATCTTCATGGATTGTTTATCAATATTTCATTATTTGATCGAAAACGATTAAAAGCAGTTTTGTATTATAGCATTAGAAAAATCAATTTGCGTTGTTTGTAAGCTAGATGGGTCCTAGTAGGTATATAATGGTGAAAGTCAATATTCTAAATATCTGTAATGAGAAGCTTATTACAAGCAGCCTCCAAAGTGCACAGTTAACATGTAGGTGAATAATATTGGAACGCAATCTTTATTAGTGAATCCGTTCTCGAATACTTGATAGCTTCAAATTGCCTCGAATCGCATTTCTCGAATAATCCCAACATAAAACGTTAAATATGGCGAAATAAGAAAATCTCGTGTACGCGGTAGATAAATAGGGCAACGGACGGAAATCGTAAAGCGAATTAAGATGAGATAAGCCCGAGTTTATAGTGAAACTCATTTATATACTCTTCAAAAAAATATGGCTACTCGGGAACGGATACTTTATACTACAAGCCGGCCGTTTATGTGGTCGTAATATTCTTTGTAAAATCTACGGATCCGATAAATTTCGCTAAGGGAACCTCGTCAACCGCTTAAAAAATGAACAAAAACTGAAACTTTATCGGATTTATGGAGGTCGTTCTGAAATACCCTTCCATGGAGGGAAGTACTTGGAAGTCTTGATGAAAATGATTTTAACTTTGATGAAATAAGCAGTTGATATTGAGAGCCGAAAATGATGAAGTAGAAACATACATGTCATTCCAATATGTCAGGTTATTTGGCACAAAAGCAGTTGTTGTTCCATAGTTTATTAGTCAAGAACCGAGTTAGCCTTTTTTTTCTATGAATGGACTGCATAGCTATACAACCAGGTAACAATGAACGTACAGATATATGTAACACTCACTCATTTGATTCAGTCACTTTACTTAAACACAAGGAAGTCGGTATGAGTCCAATATGCTACGATAGCTGAATAAAAATATAATATACATTTAATGAAATAGAATAGGAAGATAACGATTTTAATATTGATAGAGAATGATCAATTGAATATATTTGAAGAGTTTGGGAACTAAGTAACTCTGAATCAACAATCATATAGTCAACTTTACAGTAATTTAGTCTTTAATGAAAACTAAATAAAGAGTAAATGAACTAGGTAAGCTCCAAATCAGGATGTACCAAATTTGAACTTACAAATTAATATGAAAATGAATTAACCGAAGGAATTCCAATTATAAGAATCTATATTGACTTTAACGGAAGTTAAACTTGAATTAAAACTTGACTTCGTCTTTGTTCCTCCCAACAGCGAGCAGATAATAATAGTATACTTATATAATTTGACTAACAAATATTAGGTGACTCGTGAATTTATCAGAGTAAAGTAGCAATCAAATATGTGGAAATATAACTGACCAGCACTGCTTCAGTTTCTGGTTTTACATCCCTCAACCAGTGAACTTCACTCAATTAGTGAAAGAGAGAAAAAAGGAAAGACAGAGAGATGCTTATGTCAGATGCTATAAGGAAGTATATGTATCTGGTGAGGATAAGCTAACATTCATAATTGAACACTAGGAACTGAAAATAGCATGTTGAAAATACCCTTGTTTCATAATAATTGCATTTTTTTGTTAAATGAGTGAGTTATAATTTTCTATTGAAGTTGTGAGAAAGAACCCCATATCTTTGTTGATATTATAACACTTTACAATGACATAACTTGAATCTCATTTGAACGACTTTTCTTCTTGCTTTGTATCGAAAAATAGAAAGGATCAAAAGTGTCCTATTACAATTCAGTTTGTGTGTTCTAACGGTTTTCTAATTCTAGTCATTTCTGATATTTAACTGAAATCTAATTGATAATTATTAACACAACTTTGCAAAAGCTACCCGAGATCGTGGGTTTCAAAATTTGTTATTTTAAATAGAAGCTGTATTATTTCAATACGAAATAGAACAAAACGTAGTCTTAGAATATGTGGAGAATCGCGATCCATGAGTGCTATCAGAGCTACTCACATTCTTAATATACCTCACATCCTTGAAAGCTCTACTTAGATATCTTCAAAGAGCATACCATCTAACTATTACAAGCTTTGCAACCAAGAGAATAGCAAGAGACGAACGTGACACCTCCACCATTCCGTTGCATTTGAAATTGATCCGCAACCATGTGATACTTCCATTCGCCTAGCGCATTCACCATTTCGTTACTTATGCAGAATATTGTTTGCGAGATTGTTGACATACGTTTTTTTGAACCAGTTTTGATTCCCCGAAGTGGCGGTGCCTGAGGAATGTTAATGCAGGGAATTCCAACAGGATATGAGAGGCAGTCCCGCCTGTCTGCATTTCCTTCATACAGGATCATCTGCAGCGCCCATAGTATGAAGAGACCAGCTTGGTAAGCGTGTTCACGACAGTGTAAGGGATAGGCCTCCAGTGGGCCATCTCTCAGTTGTATGTCGATCAGTATCTCCATTGCCACCAATAGGAATGATATCAGACTGATAGGGCGGAATGCCTTAGCTTGGGTATAATCAGTTTTACCCGCCTTTGGAAGAAACACGACTTCCACTGCCCGCCAAAGCTTTGGAATAAAGCCAGTGGCTATGCAAAATCGGAAGATTCTTACCAATAGCCTGATGAAGATTTCCTGACGCGCTTGTAGGAGAACCAAAAGATTCCCTGCCCGCCTGGTGTTTTGTACATTGCGAAACTTCACCTTATCATAATTACCTGTCGGAGGACAGTTATCAATTGTTTTTGTTGTTACAAGAGCAACTCGAATTTTTTCTCTTAACAGTTTTGGATGATTGTGAGGGGCAACTTCCATAGTTTAATAAAAGTCTGATTACTATAGTTTGATATTCCCTGCTATATCCAACAGCATTTATATATGTTGCGATATCATATCTGCCAATAACCCCAATCAGAAGCTTTTGACACTCTTCTCCCTAAATTGGTATGAACACCGTAAAGCCTCTCGCCGTTCCGAAGAGCAATCGTTGATTATCTCCAAGTATACTAATTCTCAAGGATATTTACAATACAGAGCATAATATTATACAATAAAACGTGACGATATTGAATTTGAGGTTAATTGCCAATTATGTATCTGATATAACAGGATCAATAAAATAATAAGCCCAGTTTCGCCTTCGTCACCATATCTGAAATTAACTATCTATTATGAAACTTTTACAATTGGAGAAATTCCATTAAAAAGTTGACATTTCTACTAATGAGATTCCACGTTCAAAGTAGCACTAAGTTCAATTGAAGCTCATTGTTATCGAAAATAGAGTATAATTGGTTTTATTAAGTTAGAAAAAGCGCTGCACAATTCAGTAGGTTAGCTCTTTCAGAGGAACGCAAAGTTGGCATCTAGTTAGCAGTTCTATAATACAAGTTTTTGCTTTACAAATGGAGTTCAGTTTTATCTTACATTTGATAGAATCTGAAAACTTGCGGTTTGTACACTTTAAATTTGGTAATAATAAACTAATCGATTTTCATTATACTTTAAGTTCAACATTTCAATACAAGAGACAACGATTAATTTCAATTGACTATATTAGTCCAGTCAATGAAGCTCAGAATCGATTTTTATGTTATAGGGCTCATTCGATTCATTATCATCTACAGACAAAGCCGATCACATTACAACTGGGTAAAATTGTTTATACGGCCAATAAACAATAAGTAACAATAAATGAACGACGATTCTAGTGAAATATTGAAAAAAAAATTGGGAAATGCATTAAGATGGGTAGTTTGGACTGATTTTGGATGATGATGCATATATATTCATTCAATTTAACGACAGAATCAATATTCATATTAATTTGCTAGTTGACAATGAATGAACGAATAAAATAATTGGCGCGGGGTTTGAGTTTACAGTCGATTTCGAATAATTTAGACTTGATAACCACGAATCTTTGGTCAATATATTCGTCAATTGCTCATAAAACATTATATCGTGAATTAATAATTTATTAATTGACAAATTAACAAACAAAAAAGTTGACCCGAGGTTGAGTTTAAAGTCAATTTCGGATAATTTATTCTTGATGAGCAAGAATCTTAGTTCTATATGCATGTCAATTGTTTATAAAATAGTCTATTGTTGATTATTAATTTGTTAATTAACAAATTAGTGAACAAAAGAAGTTGACACGAGGTTGAGTTTAAAGTAAATTTCGGATAATTTATTCTTGATGAGCAAGAATCTCAGTCTATATGCCCGTCAATTGTTCATGGAACAGACTATTGTTGATTAACAATTTATTAATCAACAAACTACCAAACAAAAAAAGTTGACACGAGGTTAAGTTTAAAGTCAATTCCGGATAATTTATTCTTGATGAGCTAGAATCTTAGTTATATATGTTCGTAAATTGTTAATAATACAGTATATTGTTGATTAACAAATTAACAAACCGAAAAAAGTTGACTCGAGGTTGAGCTTCAAGTCAATTTCGGATAATTTAGAATTAACTTTCGAAAATTTTTTGGGGCGCTGATCACGATTTTGGAAACGGAATCAAAAATAATAAGAATAGTAATGATAAAAACTATGTGATTTTTACTTATATAATGTACCTAATAAATAATTTGAAAAGTTCAAGTTAAAGTTAGTGTTTTACGATATTGTTTTTGTTTTTTTTCTCGTAAGAATGATTCTGAAAAAACTTTTTTTTTCAACATTCCAAATTGAAAACATGTCACTATTATTTTTTTCGCACTTGAACAACTCAATCAAGTTTGATGCAAAAGTGCAAAAGATATTTTTTGAATTCTTTGTTGCTGACATCACATATCGTCGATTGATTCCGACTCCAGAATCGAGATCAGTGCCCCAAAAACCCCCTAGATACGAATTTGGTTGCATTTCAGAGCATATTAGAAAACAATTCAAGAAGATGACCTAGGTCATCAGGGTATCCTGACCACCAGGTTACTAGTGAGTGTCATGGTCATGACCAGCAACCTCAAGAGAACCCCCCAATTGCAAAAGATAATTTCCCGAATTCCCTAAAATTTCCGAGCAAAAAGCTCTGGCTTATTTTGGCTTTCTTTGGCTTTTCTTCAACATTTTTAATATTATCTCCTGAAGATGCATTCAAATAGATGCTGTCTCCTCTGTAGAAATACTAAAATGCGATGAGAAAATAAACTGGTAACATTCTTAAATGATTTCTAGAATCGATCACTTTTTTTCTGCTTTATTTCCTCTACTATACGTACTATGAATCATACTCATAGGATATCGACTTACCAAAAACTTTTTGTGAAATCTGCACACAAACCTACCGCACATTGAGGCATATCAACCACAATGCCAAACATATGGAAAAAACTAAAACAGCTCAATAATGGAAAAGAATTTCTTCATTCTCCTAATAAATGAAGAAATTTGGTTAAGTAACACAACTTTCATAATTTCGTTGGTGAAAAATTAAGGGTAGAAACCTCATTGTTATTGATAGAAAGTCGTTGAAAGTGATATCGCTACCATAAATTCACCTTTTTCGAACAGAGTTATGGTTTTCGAAAGCATCAAATAGTTGGGAAAATTTACATGTTCCAGACATCGATTTATAAAATTTGTGAGAGCTCATATTAGGGTGTTAATATTTTTTCCAACAAGATGAAATGATAGGCCATGATAGTCTTTAGACCAGCTATTCTTAAGAGATTGTACCGGGACATCAAAAAGTATCTTGGTCAAGGGTGGTTGTGGAATCTAAAACGTGTGTCTTTACTTGTGTCAAATTAATTAATTTGAAGTTTCTAAAAGTGCGAAATTTCGCAATTTTATACGAATGTTATAACACTCAGAAGTCTCGCTTCAGACTCCGGGATTTTCACTTGGCCTATCGAAATTAGAAGGTTCGAATTATCTAAAAACATAATTGTATGAACGCCAGACGTCCTATGTAATTAGCTACGAACGAAATCATCTTGACGTTTCCCTCGAGAAGCTCGTTACGGTCAGTTGAGACCTGAGAGTATCTGCTATTTTAATTAAATTTTCTTATTTGAACGGAATTTTTGGAAAAAAGATGGGCCGTCGGGTACGTATCGCGACTAAATCTAACTACATGGAGCGAAAACGGTACGCAAAAAGCCCTCTTAAAGAAGTTCTATGTTCCTAACTTTTGCACTCTTCCAACTTGCGAGCTACGGGCTTCTCACGTGAACGTCATTCCATTTATCGAAAATTAACTATTTTAAAACCGTTTTTGACCAGGTTCGTGGCTATCCCGACCTTTTAAAGGGTTCAAAGTTAACATTTCGACAATTTTTATTACTATATTAATTTGTTATCATTATTCTTTTACAACTGAAATAAATAGGAATGAACTTTGTAGGTTATTGATGATGTCAGTGTGACAGGGACATAATTATTTCAAACGTAAACTAAGAGATACGTTTTAGATTCCACAACCACCCTTGACCAATATACTTTTTGATATCCCGGTATCTATTACATTATTGGAAGTAATTTCAAGAGTTGAGAAGGTTGATATGAAACTTGAAGAAACATACATGATTATAAATTATCTTGGAAGATTCAATGCAATTTGGCATTTGTGTATTGTTCTGGTAAGAAATCTAGAAAGCATTTCGTGATGATCCTGTATGTGGGATGGATATTCTCTCATTGCCTAAATACAGATTTTGCAATTTCACGCATTACTTTATGGATTTGAAAGAATTTCCACCTCGTTAGAACTTCGTGCTTGTTTAGTTAACCGTCTTTAATTGGATCTCAAATATTCAAGTTCAAGATAATTTGATCTCTACATAAAGAACATGGGTTATCATTAGTGGAAGTAACGTGTGGCGAACTGCTGTTCAGACTGAACTTAATTTACCAGTAATTTCTGCTCGGCTTAGCGGAAACGGTGTGTATTTATATGTGCAAATTATAATTTCTAACTAAGCAATTGTCCAGACGAGCTTGCTGGAAGTATTATGCAGTCTATGAGATTTGTAACTTGATAATAATCGTTCCAAACTGCCTACGGTCTGTTTACGGTGTTTTCAATTTGACTTTATTCATTCATCTTCAATAAAGCTTCCATGAATTTAGATACTTTCCAACCGGTTTAATTACTAATCGGTTCTACACAAACCTGAATAACAACGTCTAGTTGAGACTCAATTTAGAATATTGAGATATTCTATGATTTTCTTTAAAGTTTATCACAATAGTCATAAAAATACGAAAACGCTCAGGCACTTCACTCCCTAGTCACTGTCCCTGTGATGGAATGCATAATTTGATTGGGTGTTGAATTTAGCCAACTATTCCTTATATATTTGAAAATGTGAATGTGAAGGAAACACGATAAATAAGTTGTTTTGTTTAGAAAAATGTTTTATGGCTTCACTATTGACCGCATTCTTATTACTTGTAATAGAGAATATTTGGTATCCAATTTGTTCTAATTCCAGAATAATTGACTAGATTCACACGCCACCACTGCAGACATCTTGTTATTGCACAAAATTTATTCAGCATAAGTAAAAAACTACCAAACGTCAGCAATCTGTATGTATGGTACAAAACGCGATAAGAACTAACATAAACGTGTTAGATATTTTACAACGCACTTTATTCAGTCATGACACTCTTATGATCTATGTAATTCATGCATTAGATAGTAAGGAAATTGTATGTGGTATTTTCTTTGACTTATCCAAGGCATTCGATTCACTTGATATTGTTTCTCTACTTGCTAAGTTATTAAAAATTGGGATTAGGGGTAATGCTCTGGACTGGTGCAAAACCTACCTATCAAACAAAAAACAAAAGTTTAAATTGAAGACGAGGGTGAAAAATTTGAGTCTGATGTGCTTGTAACAAATGTTGGAGTTCCACAAGGTAGCGTCCTTGGCCCCTTCTATTCACAATATTCATCATGAAAGGTTCATCCCTGGATGATATCAAACTGACAGATACGTCTTTATGGTAGCAGCTGAAGGACTGGCTTAATATAAATCAACTACTTCTTAATGAGTCGAAAATAAATTTTTCTCTGTTTAGAACAGACAGATCCAAGTTTCAGACTCCAGAGCTCTTGGATTATGGAGAAATATGCCTTTTTATTTCCGAAAGTGAAAAATTTCTAGGCGTCACAATTGACAAACATCTAGAATGGTACGAACATATTAACGTACTCTCGAAAAAACTGAATGAAGTATGCTTTGCATTAAGGGTTTTATCCGGAATGGTCTACCCTAGTTTCCAATTTTATTTTGCCAATTTTTTTCCAACTTTAAATATGCTGTTGTGATCTGGAGCATCGACTTATACATATGGACTGCGCGTGGCAATGATAAGCGCGGGTAGTGCCGGCGTAAGAGAGGAGAAAACGAAGAGGACTAATACTGTCTTTATCTACTTTATCTATCGCGTTTCTATAGGCCGCTGCGTTGCCATGGAAATGCAACATGACTGTAGCTAATATGTTTACGTCCCGAGCCGATAGATAAAGACAGTATTAGTCCTCTTCGTTTTCCCCTATCTCACGCCGGTACTACCCGCGCTTATCATTGCCACGCGCAGTCCATATGTATATGTCGATTATCTGGAGAGGTTCTTCAAGACTAAAAGATATCTTTAAGCTACAAGAACGAGCTTTAAGAATAGTTCTAAAAATGAAATTCAATAAGTCATGTAAGTCATTTGCTATTAACCAGTACTTAACAACATCGGGCCTGTATATTTTTGAATGCCTACTTTTTTTGCAAAATATCAGCACATATTTTCACAGGAACTGATAGATCATGAATATAATAAGAGAAATGAAAATAGCTATTATTATCTTTGTCATAGATTAACTTTAACGAAAACAAGACCTTCTTATGCATGCATTCGTTTTTATAAATGTCTATCCAAGAGTCTACATGAATTGATTGATATGAAAAAACGATTCAAGAGTGAAGTGTTTAACTATACAAGTATATGTGTTTTAGAACCCTACTCCGTTGAAGGATTTTCAGATACTAAATAAGTCACCCTATATCAGTTACTATATGAGTTTGAAATTTTAAACCCGATCTTATATTAACTATAAGTTTTTTGCCATTGTTAGATATAATTTTAATGTCAATGTGTTCAGTTCTGGATAGTTTTTAAAATACTAATATGATTGTTTCATTCTCGTTATACCTGACTCGTTTCTCACTGTTTCATTGAAATTGCTTACTAAAACTTAATAAATGACTCACTTTACTTCATACCCGTTTATTTACAGGTGAAAATAAGTTCCATTCTCATCTTGGACACCTCCGAAATAGGTGCAATATATAATTTTTCACAAGAAAGAGTTGAAACTTTGTTTAATTCTAATATTTATCACCTGTCACACCCAATATCGGCTAAATGTCATCAATACTAAATGATTATATCGTATTGAACATCTCGTCTACAAGCCTCTTGTTGATAACGTCACACTAACTTTTTTATACTCATCGTACAGATCTTGTACTATAGAGCATATTGGTTCGGTTCGGATTTCAACCAACAAGTCCACAAATATACGCAAGCCACTCGAGGTTCATGCCACGAAAACAACACATTTTGTGGCAGACCTCCCCGACTTCTTTCTACCAGCGATAAATTCTTGTTCAAAATCTTGAAAAGGCGCTAATCTTAATTTGTTTTTCAGGAGGTGCCTTTTTGTTATATAATACCAAACAAGACTAACGATCCTCAGCTCTTCAGAGACTGTGCTCGTACAACTATTCCATTATTCCTCCGTTATTCAAACGTTGCACCGGCAAATTATGTTAGTTATTCCAACGTTGCGCCGGTAAATTATGTTACATTGTGAGATCATAGAAACCGGACATCCTCCACAAGGCCCGAAATTCAGGATGCGGACCGTGATTCCAGATCGATGATTTACATGGACACTATAATCGCTATTCACTATTATTGTAAAACGCTGCTTCGAAACTACACCACTGCCTCATTTGGTTCAATTTGGGGAGGTTACATCGCACTAAAATAGACTAAAGCTGATGACTGCTGCCATAACATTATGTAATAGTATATTCAACAGATGTCAGAGCGAATGGAAATTAATGCAACGACAGTTGAATTGGCATTCGCGTTCGTCATACTATCATTTCGTAAATTAGCATACCGATTCTACCAGAATTGCTACGAGACAAGCTCATCTTTGCAAATTTAATTCTGAGGGACAATCAATCAAAACATTCCGATGAAACTGAATTATTTCCTAGTCAGTTTGAAATGATACAGCTGTAGCAAGAGGAAACGATAATTGATTTTGTAAGGAATTATTATCATCCTAACTGTGTATGATATAAGAATTATTAGGGAAGAATCAAAAAGAAATTCGCTCACGAAAAAGTAAAGGAAAGCATACAAATTTGATTGTACCATAATTAACCTAGATTAAATTCCACTTGACTTGACTGGAAAATTACTTAAAGCTTTATAAATATGTTATCTCAACAACATCAAATTTTTACTTAATCACTGTGAATGTGGAATCTAGGTAGATTATGTATAACTTGAATTATTGCAAACAACAGATCATTTCTCAAAGAGTAAAAACTAGCTCGACAAGGATTAGCTTACCGAACGAGTACGTGGTGAAGCTTTTTTTTTCTAAAGGTGATAGTTAGTTAGCTGGGGCGACCCCACCCGAAAAGCTTGTGAGTAAGTTCAAGTTAGAACATTGGAGAGCAGACCCCGCCCATACCGTATTGAAGCGACCTATAGGAATAAGACTGAGCGCACTATTCGAGAAGGTTCTTTCCAGCTCCACGTGGGTTTCCCCTGACTCACGGAGAAGTTTTCCTGTCTAACTTAGCTAAGCACACTTCTTTTCTGGCCTAGTCGGTGCCCAGGATACGGGATATCGGTTTACGCGACACCTCGTTGCTCACCTCGTATTATTGCAACTCTGGGAATCACATCGAGGGAGAAAAGTTGACACGACTTCCCATCCTATGGGTGTTACATGTTCTTATATTCTTGCGGTCGTAGCCTGCATGCAACAGCTTGTATTTGATTCATATCCCTCATCGAATAACTACGTTTGATGTATTCGAGATATTTCCAAGATTCATCGATCCATACGCCACACATTATCGATGCATGTTTTCGTTTCTTTCACATATTTTCTTGACAAATGCTGGAAAACATGGGAGTTATCTTGAAGGACTCCTTCATATTCCGGTTTTCCTCTCGTTTGGAAAATGGAATATTAAATCCCAACAATGGTTGCTTGAGCGCGTCGGATATTCGGGCACTGCGTCGGGCGGTATAATAAAAACAAACCCTGAATGATCGGGTCATCTCAAACACAAAACGACCAGTTTTCAGTTCGCAGAGCTTCTCGACACAAAAGACAAATAACCATGTAAATTATGTTAGAATCCAATTCAGCATTATGGTAACGCGTGCGTAAGGCTCAAGACAAATAGTTAAAGTGATAGCAAATCGATCAAGTAATGACCCGCCTCATCTTGTCTCTTTGATGCGGCATTTCGCTTTCTAATCCCCAATACTTTCTGTTCCTCTCGAAATCGATAACCATTGGGTTGAAATTAAATCGTAACACTCGACATTTGCATAAATAACTTCAAGGAATCTAAGCGTTACGTTCTTTTCAAACGATCGCCAATATTATTGTCGATTCAATAATAAAGTCTTTCTATTCCGCGACTTCTATTACGACACGCGAATTCATAAATATACGAGGTGCGTGATGATAACAAATTACCGATACAGCTTTGGCGTGAATATAATTGCAAAACTATTAATCCGTAAACAGAAGAAATTGTAATACGACATCATCTATCAATTAATGAAAACTAAGGATTAACCACCCCAATATATCCCCTTGTTTGGTTGTTTGATTCAAAAGCGAATATATTATCCCATCATAGTCATAGAGTTAGCTTTAAGCCTCAAAATGATTTTTTCAGTTTTTTGTTCAGTCCTAAATATAAATATGAAAATCAGAGGAACTCAAGAGTTGACTTGCCAAGAATGTATATGGGTCGCACTGGTCATAGGTTCCAAACCAGATGTAAGGAACATTCTCTTTCATACAGATCAAATAAAACATTCTACATTTGAAAATAAGGAATCAATCGGATCATTTTACATTAATTCAGATTTTTTATTCTGGGGCCCGTGTTTTCCTGGTCATAAATAGATATCAGACACATATATTCAGAAGAATATATATTTGCAAGAGGTTCCGAAATTCTCTTTTCAAGATTCAAGTGACGTCATCGAATTGTGAAGATGCAGTCTATTCTCTGTGTTCACTCTGTGTTATTTGAATAGCTAAACTGTTACAATAAACGAAGTTTAAAATAGTTTCCATACAACAACAATAATAGACTTTCGATTTTTAGGATCCCTTTAAGAAATGTTGCATCAACGAAGAAATAGATGAGAATTGTGCGACATTAATACTTTATTCCAACTACTGCTGACCGTTTGTATAGTTATAATTTTACAAATGATTGTTATCCATGTCATTGTCCGGAAACATATCGCAAATAGCTAGAACCTGATGCTGTGCTTCCAGGTGGTGATCAAAATAAACAATTCTGCAAAGCAAGCTGCTGTATCATGAACTTCACATTATCTAATGATTATTCCTCAGCTTCCAGTGATCATTGTATCGTGCGTATCCTTCAAATTATTTGTAAGAAACTGGATATTGCTTCAAAATTTTGTTTTCAAAAAATTATTTGATTGAAAATGAACATGTGGAGACTTATTAGTTTTATCAAATTAGAAATATGAATGAATCTTTCAGATACTACAATATGAATGACTTCACTTAACACTGCCCACTAGCTCAGGAGGGTATCTCTCGAGGAAGTTGGATATTCAATGTTCTTTTTATAATAATTACTAAGTCATTTTTTTCTTCAAACACAGTTAATACTACAGCTGTTTGTGAATTACATTTTAGATAACAAATGATTTATATTATTGTACATGATAAGTAAAGAACACAATTTTGATTGTAACTCAATTTATTATGTAACGATGCTTCAAATCTGCATATGATGTTCAATGAATGTGTTCAGTCTATAGACAATTGCCTAGTTACTTGAAATCTCATTCCCCAGATGTCGCTATCAGCTTCTGCAAAATTATTGTCGCAACTCTTAATTATCAGAAAAATTGATTATGAAGCTATTGAGACATTCTGTAATGGAAAAGTAAGGTAAGGGCAATAAGTCCTAAGTTAGGTAAATTCCGAACATTACTCTATTTGTTTAATTGTTTACATGTTATATCAAAAAGTTATACAATGACGTTTATATAACCTCCAAAGGGGACCACATGTGTAATAATGCACCTTTAGCAAGGTTAGCTTATTGTTGATACTTCATCCATGTCAACATCGATATGAATGAATGTTATGAAATGACGTATCAACATCAATGTATAAGGATGAGGGAGAAGAAGTATTTACAGTTTAGGATAGAGTTATCATGGGCAGAACAATATTATAGAATCATAATTAATGATTAGAGAAGTTAAGATTAGGCAGTTCTGAAATAGTTCTATGTTATGAACCGTTGTTACATGTTTTCCAATATACCGGTGAACCCTACGATGATATTATTTGCATTTTACCACACCACCAGCAATCATAACGCCCTATAGAACCTGGCACCTGGCAATCTGCGGTTATTATATGGCGATCCCTTCGCCATAACTTCACAAATTATTATAGTATATCCACAAAGCAGAATATAACGAAGTACGAAACGTGTTGGTAACTTTAAAGTATTAAATAGGACATTTTGGTCCGGCCACTAAACCAACTTTCAGACTTGCTAATCTGTTAGCGGATGAAGAGGGTTTCAAATCACGCCAAACTAGAGTGAACTGCTTATATTTCACTATCTGAGTCATTTTAAATTGAAATCGATTAAGCTATGGGAGACGTAAAACGATGCACTCTATCGAATCCGCTAATAAATCAGCCAGTTTAAACAGGCTACCTGCAAATCGAACAATAAATATTCTCTGTCGTCCGCGTACACCTTTCCACATCAGTTTAACCTGATTCGGCGGAATCTAAGGGAATCGTTATGCAAACACACGATGGCTTGCGAGAGAACATTTAAAACTGACTCAGAAATGCATAGTCTCACTATAAAAACACGTTCTTCCAGACAATGGCGTATTCGAAGGGGCGTTCATTGAATAATAGAACATTCCCCAGGCCTAACTTCATTTTTGATGATCTCTCTATAAATGTAGAAGCGAATAGAAGTTTGATAGCCGCCCTTTCATTGGTTTCAACAGCAACAACTCGTATTCGGGGATTTGCTTATAAATTTACGAAACGTATAGGCGTGGAACGGCTTTACTCATTTCCTGGAATTGTTACATTCTTTAAACCTCGATCCGTTGAAGATTGATTTTATTAGAATAGAATTTGCGTCTAGGACGTAAGAGACCAGATATAGAATGGAGTGGATCTCTGCGACATTATGTAACTCCCTTGTTTTGTATTGATAGCTGGGAGATAAGGTAAAGCTCATAGAAAGGCCTTGTTTCATACATAATGGCATTGCACACATTTTATTTCTTGGATTTGATAAATTCAGACTCATCTTTGGGTACGCATTTTGAAGTAGGATGGTCATAGAGAAGAAAAAAAATATTAACACTCAACTGTCCCATTCTCTCTCATCCGCACGGGCATAAGGTACACTATTAGGTAGTTGATAACTGAGCAATAAAAATAATGTAATCAT
The DNA here is from genome assembly GCA_958510875.1 of Endomychus coccineus. Lineage (NCBI taxonomy): Eukaryota > Metazoa > Arthropoda > Insecta > Coleoptera > Endomychidae > Endomychus > Endomychus coccineus. The sequence goes on from OY294068.1 coordinate 7,481,370, forward strand.
TGTTTTGCATGTCATGTGAGTTCATCTTGGGACTTCCCAGGGATGTCCATGAGTTTGAGAAGACTCGAGGGATATCGATTACGGGACTCACCTTATTAGATTTTTCAAGGATGTTTATCATCAATCTATCGGAACAGGGGCGGACTGAGTTCATTGTGCGCTTTCTTGACACAAGAATCAGTTCAGCAGACCCAAGGCAGTGTCGGAGTCTGAAATTTTGCTTGATCTGATAACTCTTATGATTTCAAGAGGCATATGTGTGCTACCGAAGTATTGTAGCCTAAGAGAAGCCAGTGCTGAACTTTCTTCTAGGCAATGAGAGGCAGTTTAACCGTCCCAATGGCCCAGACCATTATCAGTACATTCCTTGAAAAAGCTAAAATATACGCTGGATACCCTACATGTATTAGTTTGAAGTTTTGGACATCCATATTGGATGTCCACAGTACAAAGTATTGGATTCCTATAAGTAATACTTATAGAATATCTATTCATGTTTTATTATGGACATCCAGAGTGCCGTCAGATTCATAAGTGACAGAATTAGAAACAAATGAATATATATGCAGTTATTCAATTTATGCTGGTTTAATAACATACATCGTACTGTACAGGCTATTCCACGAGAGCCGTTCGTCAGAAGTTTTCGGGGTTAGAAAAAAATTAGAATTCTGAAATTCTGGGTTCCAGATTTATCTAAGATTTTCTTTCTTTTCAAAATATTTTCAAGATCATACTACTTCCGGTTACACCAGAAGTTGCCATTAGCTTCCTTATTTTAAATGGAACACCCGGTATATTATTTCATTTTTAGATTTCTGAGAAAATTTCATAGTGGATTCCATCAGGTTTCCCTATACCTATTTTCAATTTTTTCTTAGATATCTTGATTTTTTTGAAAATTTTGACAGATGTAGCGCTGTTTTTTGCATTGCGCCCTTCAACCAATTTCGATTGGTGGAAAGCGTTTCTGAGGTGAACGGAAGCACAGGAATGATTCTTTCGAATGCCATATTGACAACTGATTTATCGCATACAGAGTATCCAAAATTTAATGACCAATTACATCATTTTAAAAGTTGAAAAAGTTCGTTTTTTTAAATAAGACACCCTGTATTTTATTGGATGGTCGGATGCAGAATTCGATTCTGCATCGATTTGCTATAACATTCTCTATACCTATTTCCAGTGGTTTTCGTGTTAATCCATATTTTTATCAAAAGGTGATCAAACTCCAAATGTTCTACCAAAATTTAAATGCGGCAAGATATCTGGAGATACTGAGAGGGTGTGTTAGTGATTTTCTACATGCCCTACCTCCACGTGATAGAGCAAACTGTTGGTATCAGCTCGATGGTGCTCCAGCACATTCCACTGTAGCTGTACACCGGCAATTGTCACTGATGTTCGAGGATCGGTGAATTGGCCCGCGAGGACCTTGGAACTGGCCACTCAGATCACCCGATACGACCCCCTTGGAGTTTTACCTCTGGGGTCGCATAAAATAACTACTGTACTCTAGGCCGGTACAAACTAGAGAGGAATTGTTGAACCGTGTTCACCATGCGCTTACTAATATAAGTCAAGACGAAGTTCGGAGATCTGTTTCGCGAGGAGTATATGACAGAGTTATTCAGTGTTTGAACCAAAATGGAGGTCATATAGAACAATTATTGTAATTTTACATTCTCTTAATATTTTATGTCATTATGTTCCAATTTTTTGTTTTTATTTTATATTTCGTTCTAAATGTTATGTACTAATGTCATGTTCTAATTAAAGTGGATTTTTTACCGTTTCATTGATGTTTATTTGACTTCGAAAGGCAAGCGATGTTTCGGTTTCTGCCAAAAAACCACATTAAAATAAAAAATATGGATTAAGAAGAAAACCACTGGAAATAGGTATAGGGAATGTTATAGCAAATCGATGCAGAATCAAATTCTGCATCCGACCATCCAATAAAATACAGGGTGTCCCATTTGAAAAACGAACTTTTAAAATGATGTAATTGGCCATTAAATATTGGATACCCTGTATGCGATAAATCAGTTGTCAATATGACATTCGAAAGAATCATTCCGGTGCTTCCGTCTACCCCAAAAACGCTTTCCACCAATCGAAATTGGTTAAAGGGCGCAATGCTCAAAACAACGCTACATCTGTAAAAATTTTCAAAAAAATCAAGATATCTAAGAAAAAATTGAAAATAGGTATAGGGAAACCTGATGGAATCCACTACGAAATTTTCTCAGGAATCTAAAAATGAAATAATATACCGGGTGTTCTATTTAAAATAAGGAAGTTAAGGGCAACTTCCGGTGTAACAGGAAGTAGTATGATCTTGAAAATATTTTGAAAAGAAAGAAAATCTTGGATAACCCTGGAACCCAAAATTTCAGAATTCAAACTTTTTTCTAACCACGAAAACTTCTAACGAACGGCTCTCGTGGAATACCCTGTATACTCTCATCAATCATGAATAGTTTGCTTTTTTAAGATTTCATCTTATTCTCAAATTGATCAGTAACGTCATGAAATTTTAGTTTCAGGCAGCTGTTTCGTTTTTCTCATAGAGTGTGAGTGCAATCACATAAAGGATCTTAGCGTAAGACAGATCGTAGGATTCTGTGAAGCAGCGGACTATCCAAATAGATTCCCTGAAAAAAGTAGGAGGGGATAATATGCAAGGGTCTTTGGCCAGGGGCACTGAACTTTCTATCAAGCCCGCCTCCATCTCACCCGATACCAAATACCACAATCTTCGCCATCTATGAATAGATGTCCCACTAAGAAATCGAGCAATGTACCACATTAACCGATTCTCGATCTTTACAAAAGAGAAATCTGACAATGTGGTGTACATTGCTTGATTTCTTAGTAGTCCTAGATGGCTTTGGTATTGTAATGTAATTTTTTTATATTGAAGATACTGTAAACACAAAAACAATCTTTTGGATACTCTCTTCTTCGTTGAATTATGTGTTTCAATTTATATCTGGTACCCATCCTGCGCATCACTCATCAATTGATGGTACAGTCGTGGGAACTAGATTTAAGAAAATTCCGAAAGAACATAATATGGAGATCTATCAAACCTTTCATTGGCATTTGAATTTTTAAATTGTCTCATAAATTTTCCAATCCCTCGTTATTTGAAATTAAAAAAGAGTGTAATATTCTACGTAGTTTTAGTTGGATATAGCTATGAACAAAACCGAGCTCATAAAATGGAGCTTCATGCTCCATCATGTTATTTTGATATTTACGGCCAACATCTTATACGGCGAAATCAACTTGTGCGCAATTCAAACCTCATCAAGACTATTAAAACACTATTCACCTAGCACAAAGTTTATCGAAATGGAAGCGGTAAAAAAAGTTAATTAATCCTGTTTGCAAAGAACCAAATTTAATCTAGTTATAAGCGGCCGCATCTCGGAATGTTGAACTCGTTTCAACTTTGAAAGAACTTTTTTATGTGGATCACTTCAAAATTATATTCGTGAATTATGGGAGTTTAAGCGGAAAAACAATCAAGTAACAATAAAACTGGTAATTCCTACCTAGAAGAAATATCATGTCTTGAACTCACAGTGCTCCACAAAGTATAGTTCCATATACGATAAGTTTGACTACAAAAGGATAAAAAGAAGATTGCTAATAAGATCAGGAGGTCGGAATAACTGTTCACTTTTAACAGCTTCGTTCACATCCCCTATGGAGGAGTTCACCCTATGAATACACTATGACATTATTCTCTGGCTGAGTAGGTAAAGCATCAGGATGATCTTTCGGAAATCTGATGGGATTCAAACATACAGTGTGGAGAAGCAGGGGAAACAAAGTCTAGTCGTCAACACACTTTCTTTTTGAATATCCTGTGCTCACTCGTGCCAGGTTTATCTAGCTAGGCCCAGGGTTCATCACGGCCAATGACATAAAAGATCTGAGCGTAAAACAGATCTTAGGATTCTGTCGAGCAGCGGAGTATCCAAATACCCCTTGGAAAATGTAGCAGTGGATAGTGTACAAGGATCTTTGGCTAAGTGCACTTACCTTTATATTAAGCCCCTACTATCTCAATCAATACCAATACCAATTCACTAATTAGGGGAAGTGAGCACAGTTTCATCAACACTATTGATATTACTTGAATTCATCCATTTGTAGAAGTAGAAAAACAATACAAGCACCAGCGAAGAGTTTTTTGTGAGCTTTTCGAAAGTTTTCTTATTGTTTCGCTTATTTATTAGCGTAAATGTGAATTTACGATATAAATAATCATTCCGATGCAATCTGTTATAATTCCGTGGATTTATAATCGTGTCTACTTCATTAATGTTGGTGTTTCACGGTGCGAGTTATTTATTATTCCCAAGATAAAATAAATAACATAGTTTCGTGTTGGGGGTAATTCAACGCTAGATAAAAAATTGCATGATTATGGTACTTTGTTCATTCTGCATGATGGAACCGATTTAATGTTTGTATTTGATTAAAAGAAAATATTCCTGATAATACATGGCGCGATGGCTTGTTAACATTATCAACAGTTTTTAGTCGCATGAGCTGTGATTCAAATATTCATAGAATAGCTTTAATAATGTTGGGTTTATTTGAAATATTGCTATCATCATTAGCATGATTCCCATTTGAAATTTCGTATCAGAAACTACAATATAATAGCACCTGCTGTACAGTTATCCCTATTACTCGTTACGAGCTTATATAATAGCATATCTACCACCTACTTTCATGTTGATGATATTTGAATTCCGTCAGAATAAAGTTCATAACATGTTATTTTCCTGATCTAGCACTATCAGATCTTAATTTCTTTTATGGTGTCAGAATGGATTCTAGTTGTGTTTATTCAGCGTGTGAGGTTTTGAAGTAACCTTTTGTGTTTAATGGTGCCAACTCGCTCACTGAGATATTATACACTCAGGGCTCGTAGTGATACTGCTTTAGCAAAAAAGTGAAGATAGAATCTATAATCAAGAATTTCTGGCTCTAGGAGGTGAATAAATGTTGATAATTATATCAGAGAAATAAAGACAAGCTTCGACTTAACAATTTGGTTTTAATCATTTGAGGAATTATAATCAGAACAGAATTAGTTCGATAAATAAGAAACTTTTTTATGATCTAACAATACTGGGAAATTGAAAGTGAAACAAGCTCGAATTCTTAATAATTTGATCAATTAAATTGAAATTATTAATTTTATAAAGGAATATAAATTTTGAACCAAAGGTTCCACTTTGAGAAATAAATAAATTGTAAATGAAAAACAATTTGTTTAGAGAACATAAGCAACTGATTTGAAAATTTGGTTATTCCAACTAAGAAAAATGTTACCGTCCTTGAAACTTGGTTGAATTGGTGGAAGTGTTCTGCCAGGAATTTTACTCTACAACGCAAAACGAGAAAAAGGATAGAGACGTCTCGATCGTTTCAGCCCTGTAATACACATAATACGAGCAATACCTTGGCCACAAGTTCCAGGGACAAATAGCTAAATCAGCAGGAATAATCAACAGAATCCCACAACTGACTATGCTATCTTCCCAAATTGTATATTCAAGATTATTAAAAGCATCGATATCTGGAAGAGAACTAGTGAAATCTGAAAGAGAATAAAAAATGAGTCAGTTAAATCATACATTTGCAGGAGAGCAATTAGATAACAGTTTGCGAGGTATATTAGACTGAAATTGTGCTCGTACATTCTAAATGAATGATTTGTCCAAGCAATATCAGATGATCCTTTCAGTGATCCCATAAAGCAGTAAATAAGAATTTCGGCTTTATTTGAGTTCACCCAGATCAATCATTATTCCGTTATCTCACCAAAACTAGCCTAAAGAGACATATACATTATAAGGTGAGAAAGGTTAAGGAAGAAAGATACGGAATACTACGAACCACGTGTATAATTCATGTTCGATTCTTCGATTTCAATTTATTCGTTTATAAAAACACAGTACAACGACATATATCATTTTAACAAACTAGTCAGTAACAATCAAACAATTAAAAATCAATTCAATTAAGAATTGAATACATATATCAAATATTAAGCACCAAGTATATAGGTAATTATCATGAAACATTAACACAATTAAAAATAAATATTACAACACGAATTAGAAAACATTCGAATCGGAATGCATTAATATTAGTGCACGAATTATGAAACAATCAATTTACAATGTAAACTGGAAATTAGGTACTGGGGTACTCCTTAACAGAATACAATGCAAGTTTTAGTAAATACATGTATAGTAAATTTTTCAATATTTTCAATATTCAAAATATGCTACGTTACACAAGCCTTAGAGAACGACATAAACCATTCTGACTGATAACTTGAGAAATTAGATTCTGAATGAAGACAAGAGAAAGACTGTAGTTAATGATTATCTGATTTAGTTTCGAGCAAACAAAAGTAATCTGGTGTGAACACGTGAAGGAGTCGATATTCATATAAATACTGTGAACTATCATCGATCAGAGAATATACACATCTACAACTAAGTTTAGATACAATTGAACATCAAATTACCAGTTCATTGACAATAATAAACTTTCAATAAATTGATAGCAGATGAGATGAACGATAAGAATACGACTCATCCAGTAAAGATTGCAAACCAAGATGTGATCCTGTCTTGAAACATCTCTTCCCAAGTTTAATTACCTATAATTCCGTGCGGAAGCCGTTACTAAGATCGTTAAAGCAATTAGACATAGTCACGTTTATAACGTTACAACTACAAATAAGAAACAATCAACCATATCCTTAGTTAGGCTATAATCTTGAATACTACATAACGTGTTCAAAGGAATTCCACCAGTTATGTCTATATAATTCTGTGTGTTCCATATATTGAGCAATAAAAATGAAACAAATATTCCTGAACAATACTAATTCTTATCTGGCCTGATCATGAATCTATTTCGTATTGTCTGCGGAATAAAAGAATCGGGTCATCTTTACTTTCATCGGCTTTTCATTCGTAAACTGTTATCCTGCTTGAATTCGGAGAAATAAATTCCAGAAGCAAGACTATAATGCAATTTGTTGAACCAATATTTCATTTCTCCTAAACATAAATGCCACCAGAGCAGCCCCATCCAATTCACATAAAAGCTAATGTACAATTTTTAATCCGAGAATTTTATGGAACTAGCTTTAAACGTTATAAATCCAACCTTATAGCTGTCCCGCACTACGTTCCTTCATATCACTCTCAGTTAATGAACATCGGAAATGTGATGATTCGTAGATCACTTCCCTCACTCTCTCATTAGCTTTTAGACACTTTTGCATGGTTGTAGTACAAATTGGATTGGATTGAAAGCCAGTATTATGGGTATTGTGAGTGAGGGAATATAACATTACAGATAAATAACTACATGAATGTAGTAGAAAGAGAAAGAGAAAGATAATAATAAAGATTCTTGACCCACGTATGAATTAATACAAAATTCTCGGGAAATAGGTCACATTAACACATATATTTTTATTTTTACCCTCGTCTTTACGTACGTTTCGGTCTCACGACCATCATCAGAAGACTTATTAATACAATAACCTGATTACTTAGAAATACTGTAATAACACGAAGCGTCCTTATCGCACAAATTTCGTTTAAATGCCAACGTCGCGAAACGAACGGAAACATGAAATCGGAACTATAACACAGCAATGTTGCAGCGTAAAAATTAAAAATCCACTATTAAGTAGAATCATCAATAAATACGAACACATTTCATAAATGTCTGCGAGAGACTAACAGACAAAGAGTTCTATCCTCTTTGCTAACAGACGAGACCATCTCAAGTGTTCATTTAAGCGCCAGATGTCATAATTTATTAGGTGATAAAAGAAGGTCTCTGGCCTATGAGAAATACTTTAGACAATTCTACCTAAAGTAAACTTTTACATTATAAGGACGTAAGTAGGAATTTGCAAGAATATTAATTAATTAAATTAAAAATAAGATTCTTGACCCAGTATGAATTATATATAAAAATTCTCGGGAAATAGGTCACAATAACACTTTGTTTTAACTATTCGTCTTTACGTACGTTTCGGTCTCACGACCATCATCAGAAGACTCACTATGTCTAAAAAGGGGGTTTATTAAAACTAATTATAACACAAGCGTCCAAATCGCACAATTTAACTTCAATTAAAAGAGCCCACGCCGTCGAAACGAACAGAACCACGAATAATCGAAATTGTATCGTCAGAATTAATGTATAAAAAATTATTTTTTTGTAGTAAGAATCCGCTATTCTGACGATACAATTTCGATTATTCGTGGTTCTGTTCGTTTCGACGGCGTGGGCTCTTTTAATTGAAGTTAAATTGTGCGATTTGGACGCTTGTGTTATAATTAGTTTTAATAAACCCCCTTTTTAGACATAGTGAGTCTTCTGATGATGGTCGTGAGACCGAAACGTACGTAAAGACGAATAGTTAAAACAAAGTGTTATTGTGACCTATTTCCCGAGAATTTTTATATATAATTAATTAAATTAGTATAATAATGACTTAGTGTTTGAACGTCACTCCTATGATTAACAGACTTGGAGTCACGTTTTATATGAATCATCTCCAGGATAGATCTTTTATAATAATTGGTTTCCTTAGTTAAAATATTAACATTCTTGTAATCAAATTGATGGTTATAATCAAAGCAATGTTTAGCAAGCGCGGTGGAATTTTCTAAGTTTTTGTTTCTTGTGCTTTACTTATGGCCATACATTCTTTTTTGTATATATTGTTTAGAGATACCAGTATAGGTCCCATCACAATCTAAACAATTTAATTTGTATACTGTGTGGGTTTGTTTATCTTTAGGAATTACAGGTTTTAGATTTGAGAAATATTTCCCAACACAGTTAGTAGGTTTATGCGCTACGTTTATATCATACTTTTTCAAACATTTCTTAATTTTCTCTGAGGTCTCCGGAATGTATGGTAAAGTTATATAATTGTCTGAATTACCTTTTACGTTATTTTTATATGACGCTCCATTATAAATTTTGTTTATTCTCTCTTTAATAATAGGATTGAAAAAAGTTTTTGGGTAGCCATTCAATTCCAGTGTATTACGAACAATTTTTAGATTTTTGGGACGGTCCTCTGGGTGGGACAATTTAACCGCGCGGTCTGTAAGACTGTTTATGACGCTTTTTTTATAACAAGTTGGTGCAACGGAATTGAAGTGAAGATAGCGTTGAGACCAAACTTCTTTAGTAAACCACGAAGTTTCTATTTCTCCATCTGCATCATGCCTAATGTTCATATCTAAGAAATTTATGTTTTTGTTAACTTCTATTTCACAGGTAAATTGAAGTTTACAGTGGAAATTGTTAAATTTATTAATCACGTACTGAATTTTGTCATTGGGAACACACATAAGGCAATCATCTACATACCGTTTAAAAAATACGGGCCGAAAATCTAATGAACTTATAACAGATTCCTCCAGGCATTCCATAACGAGGTTAGCAATGGTAGCAGAAATAGGAGATCCCATTGCTGTGCCGAATATTTGTCCAAAATATTGTTCACCGTACTGAAAATAAGTGCATTCTAAACAAAACTTCACAGCATTTATAAATTCCGATTGATCTAGAGGTGTGTGGTTTTCAATCTCTGCCCAACGTTTTTTGATGCTATTCAATGCCAAATCGACTGGTATATTTGTAAATAAAGAAACAACGTCTAAGGAAATTAGTTGATGGTTTACGGGTACGGATTGATTTTTTATGAATTCATTAAAATGCCATGAGTCTTTCACATAAAATTCATTATTTCCTATTATATTATTGATCGATTTTGATAAAAATTTTGATAAATTGTAAGTAGGCGCTCCTATATTACTAATAATGGGTCTTAGAGGTATATCAATTTTATGTAGTTTTGGAAGCCCATAGATATAAGGTGCTAGCCCATTATGGCAAATTAATTTATTTTTCAATTCAATAGGGATTATCTTATTTTTGTGCCAATTATTTATCAATTTATTCATGTTATTTTGTATTGATAAAGTAGGATCAGATTTTAATTTTTTATAAGTTGTTTCATCATTTAAAAGGTTTTCTATTTTATTTTCAGTCATTTCTATGCATTATGACGGTTTTATTACATTTATCCGCGTTCAAAACTAAAATTTCAGGGTTAGCATTTAAGAACTCTTTTGTTATTTTTGTATGATAGTTAAGACGATTCTTTGCAGTACCTACTTCTGCTTTCTGTTTGTTCTTCTTGTTTGTCAAGATGTTACAAATTTTGTTTCTAATTTCATTCTTTTCTTCTAAATTTTTATTCCTGATTCCACATTCTAAATTTGCAATTATATTGTCGATAGGCAGTTTTTTGTTATCAGGCAATGCAAATTTCGGACCTAAGCTTAACGTATGCTGCACCTCATCCGGAATTTTTGTTTCGGTTAGATTTTTCAACCATTGTTCATTGTATTAATGAAAGAGAAAGAGAAAGAGGTAGAGAGTGAGACAGACAGACAGACAGACAGAAAGCCATGTAACAACTTATTTATAGTTTCCTATTGGAGTTGTAAGAAACAACCCATATCCAATTTACTATGTCAGGTATGTTATTGAATAGGAACACCCTGGCATAGTTATATTGATTGATGAGTAGCAAGACTCATTCACTAGCTAAACATCTTTTCCCCCTCATCTCCTCATTCTTTGACATATTAAAAAATGATTTGTTGTGGATATGGTAACAGTTTCTATAACATCTTTGTTCAGACAGTGTTATTGTAACGTCTGTTACTTTCACATTCTCGTGTGGTGATTCTGAACTCAAAGCCATCACGCACTGAACTGGACTAAAATGAACAAAACTTGTTTCCAACACAGTATAACAACTCCCTATTTGATTCAAACACAATGGAAAACACAAACTTAGATAACTATGCCCAAATTCTGACATCACAAATCTTTCAGCCAATTTTGAAAACTTTCCGCCCTTCTTGTTTTGTTCAATAATTAATTACTGATTGACGGATAAGTTTAGAGAGGCTTAAAAATAGAAATGCACTCTCAGAATAAGTTGGAAAAAAGGAAGCTATTCCCTTTTCGAAGCTGTTCGTTCTACCTAGGCCCTAACTTTCCAGAAATTTCCGGAATTTTCTTCCATCGGATGAAGCGTTGCTCAATTTCTTCGAAATTTGATACACTGGACACTAAAGGGTACTCTCATATATTTTCATATTTTGAGTTTCCTGAATATTGGAGCATTCACGTTACCGATCGTTGTGATGCTTCGTTGTGAATAATATATATTGCCGGATTTCACTAAATGGAAATTCGAAGAAGCCTTGAATGTTTATCGAGATACGCTCGATTTAAGCTTCGTGTTGCAGCAGCTATATCACGTCGCGACACATGTTAACGGCCTGTGTTTTTCTTCCTGTTTTCCCCGATTAGATATCGAATATAACTTCACTCCTACTAACATGAAACTATTCCTCAAAAATACATTTATTATGGATAAGTTGACATTTCTACAATAATTATGCTGTAAGCATTTTCCTATTCATTATTCATTTTCTTAATTCGAATAAGCATTTAGGTACATTATAGGGATATCTGATGATATTCTGAAGGCTTAGCAAAACACCACAAACTCGAATCAATCACTATTTTGTTAGAAATAACCTAACTCGTCAAATTTGATGCAAGGACGAAATTGCTAGAAGTTCATTTTGATGAATATCTAACATTCTATGAACATATCAGTTAACTAAGCAGTCATTTTGACACTGGAACAGTTAAAATCTATTTATTATATTGGTTATGTATATCCTCACCTGGAGTAAGGATTTTATTTTGGGAACACAGCCCAGATGTCAAGAGAATTTTACTATCGAAAAATTCATTATTCGCAGCATGTGCAAGTTAAGAGCGAAAAGAACTCATTTCGTACCGTCTATGGAATCTGCATATCAGAATGTTTCACTTTCATGAGAAATCAACCGGATTTATTCCATCAATATGAACATAGAAGTTGACACAAGAAATGCTAATATGTTGGTATATCCCAAACATCGATTAACATTAAGCGAAAGAGGTACATTGTAGCCTGTCATTGGATTTAATCACATTCTGCCAAATCGTATGAAAAATTAGCGATTTTGAAATATTCAAAAAAATTTTTCAATTTTATCCGAACCTCATAATTTCAAGGAGGTCAGCTGCAATCTTGATTTTATTTTGTGTCTTCGCTTATATTTTATCAATTATAATGTATACTGTAATCATTTGATTTATATTTTAAATACACGTTTTGACACTTCAAATATATTACAAATTTACCTGTGTATTTTGGAATTACTTTGGGCTTATAAATATTTTAAATATTCAAATCTATTCTATAGAATGTATGCGGTAATATTGATTTGTGTGTTGACAATTTTTCCGCTGATTACACCTAGTCGCCTCGAACGTGTATGGTATACTTTATGTCTATTCACCTCAAAAGTGTGTAAGACACTTTTAGACCAGGAAATAAAGCATTCCACCTTCTATCACTGGCGCAGTTGGATGGATCGAGATGCTGTTTTTTGTGTTCGTTTCGGGAGGTAGCTTAGAAATGTTGTGCAGTGCTTGCTTCTCGCGGAAAAAATTTATCGCATTTCTACAGTCAAAAAAATGCATATTACTGTGTTCACTTATTGAGGTGAATGAAAAAACGGACTGGAATAGGTTTCTCGGGGGTTTGGCGTCGCTGATCACGAATATGATGTCCAAAAAATTGCCTGAGGTCCCCTTGGACCATTCCCGGTGTATAGGGGGGTCCTGACTCTCTAGATATCGATGAATTCCATCAAGAATTACTATTTTTTAATGCTTGTCAACTGTTCGACTGAGGCTATAGAGGTCGCTGATGATGATAGCGACATGCAAAACTTTCCTACAATGCATGGGGGGCATGTTTCTTCATAATTCTGACTCTCTAGTGTTTTCGAAGTCGCTGATCACGATTATGACACTCAAAAAGTTCATAGTCGTGATCCTGAGAACGCAAACTACGGCTTATTTATATTTTATTGATATTTTTCATATTTGAAAAGAAATGTCGCTATTTATAAATTGTTATATACAAATAGCATTTATGTATATAACCTTTTTTCGCCTGGTCCAAAATTAGGGAAAAGCGAAAACAAAAATCAATAAAACAATGAATATATGCAAGTAAAATAATTAAGACATGCAAAAAGTGCACACTTATATATCTGATTTTTTTGATATAAACTTAATCGTAATTTAGCAGAATAAAAATGATTCTTGAAAATTCTATAAAAAAATTTTTAATTATCTTCCGAATCGAATGCAGAAAACCGCATCTCAATCCATCCAATTGCGCCATTGGTGGAAGGTTGAACTATTTTAAATGCTTTATTTCCTCGACATTCACTTTCATGTCTTTTCCCCTCGGTAGAGTGTGATGTCTATTCGCCTCGAAAGTGTATGTAAGCGTTTACTCCATGTATATTTACCACAACTTTGATGCACCACTATACGACGTTGAATTTCAAACTTTAACAAGAAAATGTTAATTTATCAGAAAAACTTTCAACTTAAATTATGCAGCACGCGCAAAGTTACAACCTCTTGTTCTTTGAACTCCCGCGGGATGTACTATATTTTAAGGAGATACTTTGGAAATTTAATCACCGCGGTGTACAGCATTTTAAATCACAGACGTGGACGTGACAATGATAATCCCGACAATATGACAACAATGCGACGCTATTATAGGGAAAAATGGAAATACATTAAAGTTTTCATGGATGATTTACAGTTCATTCGGTTTTATAACTTTACCAGAATGTACACCTTGCAATTTCTTAGCTTGTTCGAATTTATTAGTTTGGATAATTCCCTAACAAACAATACGGAATACCTTTGTGACGTTTCAACTCTTATTGCAAAACTGATAAAAAATTAATCACACTTTATTATAACTTTGAACTTTTCACGCCAGGTGCAGGATCTCTATCATCGTGAGTTTATGACTGAGGATGATATGCATCCTCTGCTGAACTGGGGCAAAATATTAATTAAATAATTCATTTAATAAAATCATATTATATCAACTTCACTTGGTTTTATAACTTTATTAAAATGCACACCTTGCAATTTCTTAGTTTATGCGAATTTATTAGTTTAGATAATTCCCCAACGAACAATACAGAATACCTATGTGAAGTTTTAAATCTTATTACAAAACTGATGAAAAATTAATCACACTTTATTACTTCAAACTTTTTATGGCACATTGCAGGATCTCTATCATCGTGAAGTTTATGACTGAGGATGTTGTGCATCGTAGTAATTACGTTTTCAAAACTATGCAATTATAAAAGCGAGAATATTCCTCTCGAGAGTTTAAAAACAAAAATGTTTGTGAAACTTCTCTCAAACCATTTTCATACAATCAGGTAAACTACTATTCCTGAAGTTTACTTGAATGACAATTCATCATTCTACGTGTCTGTATTATTTAATGAACAAACCCTTTGATAGTGACTGACTTCATTCAGCGGGAATTTGTGATGTGTTCTGCATATTTAGGAGAATAATCCACAACTTTCATCAACGTATCTACCTTCATTTTTACTGGGATGGACTTGTTCTATTTTATTATTCAGATTGAGTTCATCAATCGCATTGTATTGTTGTACAAGAGAGACAAGTAGAGCGCTATAGTCGGTTGTATCAACAATATGCGATATTTGCAAGCAGACTGACTGCCCCTTCACTCACGGCCTTAACTAATTGCCTCCATAGTACAAGGTCTGAATGCTCGATCGTGAAGTTACCAGCCAGAAACTATATCGCAGCTAGTTACACGTATACATAGAGATAAAGATTAGAGTTCTTGACGCTGCTTGAAGCATAGAAATGAAGAATAGAGTACTCGAAGCTCATAAGAGAAATGTTAATAATTTGACTAGGTCTAAGCGAGCGGCGGTGGTATTAACCTTTTCCAAAAGTCTGTTCTCTACTCCGACAAATTAGAGAAAAACAGTAATTTTCTTAGAGCTAGTCACGAAACCCGTCGTTCAAGTACTCTTGATCCCTATGAATTTGAAGGGAGACTATCTCTTTCTAATCGACGGACTTCTCTTTCTACTCGCTCGCGATATACTCCGCCCACTTATGCTCCGTTTTTTGATGACGAACGCATCACAGAGATCTCTATGTTAACGTGCTAAGAAAGTAGGTGAAACATACAAGGAAGAGAGGTCAGAAAATTAGGAAAAGATAGCTTCTCTTCAAAATTCTTGGATGGGGTCCTTATGTGAAGTATTGCGCTTATGGGAGTCAAGAACTCTATTGATCATATCTATGCCCGTACTTCACAGCATAATGCTTCCATACCGGCAGTAAAACAGGAGTTTTAATTATTCTTCCGGACTTAATAACTTGTACCCTTACTACATTACAAATAAAATACGGAGCTCTTTACGAATCATACAAATAATACAAATTATCAGTAATAATAAATGGAATACATAAACTGTTGTAGTGTTTATCGAATATATGAAGGAAAATAAGATACCTACTTACTATTTCTACTTGCACAAACAATAAATACTTAATTGTATATCACTGAAACGGTAGATCTACACATTACCGACCTACGTACTGATCAACAAGCAATAAAAAATAAATTCTTGAAATAGGAATGAATCCGCTTGATACCATACCTATGCTCCCCTTTCAGCTTATTGCACAACCGCATTAAAAAAATGATTATCACTCCACTGCTCTACATTTATCTGTGGTTCATTTTGCTAGAGCCTCTATTCACATGGATACTATCATCTGTATCTACGAGTTCTTTTAGTACCTTCTAGTTACATCCCAGATGTATTCAATTAGGTTTGAATGCAATGATGAGAGGGTGGACGAAGTACTCGATTTCATCTTTCAGTTAACAAAGAAATTGAAATAATTCTTCTCTCTGTAATAGTTTGTTATTTGCTCTTCAAATCGTAGCAAGATTTGTAGATGAACAAAAAAATATTATGGTTATAACTTATTTATTCCAGTTTATTTTCTTTTCCACTTATCGCTACAATAATATATTTGATATACTCCATTAGAATACAGATTGTGAAGACTCATCTAATTAGTTATATGAATGGATACAACACAACAAACTTGGAGCTGAGCTAGTAATCCAGACTACGTTTTCGATGAGTCATTCAGTAAAGCATAATAACAAGAACAATATGAGGATATGGTGAGGATATAAAAGCAGCCACTTCATCCTCAAATTCATCCGCAATCATTTAAACTTTCTGAAGTTTCTGAAATTCACCGTCAATTTGTAAAAGTGCGCGTCTAGTATTTCCGATTCGAACGTTACAATTCAACGTTTTCAGCGTCCTTGAAGCTCGCAGCTTTCGGGTCGGTCATTCTCCTCGACCTTTTTCTCATTTTTTTTTTGCCGTTCTCATTCCAGATTGTTTCTGTTTAATCTTCGCTGATAAGGTTCTTTCATGCCAGAAGTATTATAATAACGGAGAACAGTAATCAAGCATTGTTATCCGACATCATACAATAAGCAATAAATTTCAGATGGTAGATAGTGATGCTCCATTGGAGTCTGTTCCTTCGTTATTTTGTTGACCCACATTATATTCAATGCGTGAATGCTGTAAGCTGGACGAAAGTAACTTTCGGATTCTCTCTTCGTTCTCTGAGAGGAAATCTTTTGATTCATGACGACGGAACTACCACGTTTACTGCTACTTATATTTTTGTAACTCTTGGGAATTATCATCAAGTATCGGATACAGTTATAATTGATTCCTATCGAAGTAGCTGTCGACTTAACTGGAATGAAGATTAAGGAGAAATTACTAAGGATGAAGGAACTGCAGAATTATATAAACCGATGATGCAACACTACCGAAAAATCCGGAAGAATCGATCCAATGCCACTGGCAGAATCGCCCAAGAACTAACTGAACTAGCTGAACTTACTTAGCTTACAATCATCTAATGTACTTAAGCATCTATTCTTAAGGGAGGAGCTTTGCTCCTCTCCTCCATGCTATAGATCGGCAGAGGTTGACCTACGTGCCAGCATTGACACTAATGTCATACACTCACGGTCGGAACTTTGTCGACTCTTCATTTGCTATGGTATTCAATGCAATAACAAATATGTTATATGTTTATATTCAATAAACATTATAATGACAAGAGAAAATAGAATATTGTGAGTTATCTAGTTTAGGAGTACGAGGAGACATCTTGAAACAGTTCTATGGAGTACCTGGAGATCAAAATCTACAAAGAATTGAACTGGAATGAGCATGTAGCGGAAACTTTCCGGGATATTATGAAAGCAATATTCCAAAAGATGCTAGCATAGAACAGTAACTCATTTTTGAGACAAGAGGCTCCAAGGTCTGAGCCGAAGCAGTTTCAACAACATTACGATCCTTCTCAAGCTGCAGGTGGAATGGAATCTCATTTTGGATTAACATTTGAGTTGCTTTGTACGTGCTGAACCATATTTAGGATCATCAAAAACCGATAAACTCCTATGGAGAAGTATATCAGAATTTCCAGATCGAACTGACATCCAAACGAAAAGTTTCGAAAGGTAGCTGTGGACAACTACAAAAATTGGGTGTATTCGTGGTCCTGGCAGAATCCAGAGTTTGTGTCCCGGAAGCAGCCCCATTCACCATATGAAGCAGGATCCGATATCGCCTGCTATGAGGTTCAGTCAGAAGGACTTGATTGGTTCTCATATGGATCCAAGACGGGCTCATCTGACGCAGCTGTGGTCTACTCGTGCACAACTAGGGTGGTACATTGAGTTTCATAACATGCTCATCTAATTATTTTCCAGGTTGAGGTACGACTTCTAGGCATATTTTCGAGTGCAAGAAAGCACTAGCTCAATTAGCCAGACCGAAAAATCTTCAGCTATTGTGGGTACCAGCTCACCCCTAATCCCCAAGAGTACACCGGTGTTGAGGACCTTGCTAGGCGTGCCTCCCACATTACTGACGATGAGAATTCTCCTGATGATAACGGTTCACAGCCTTAGCTACAATGACTCCCTGAAGAGATGGAGTGCAGACCAATCCCGTGTAATCGGCCGCGCATAAAATCATGGCACAATTTGGTAGAACAGCTGGCTTTTGCAGTTCTAGATATGATGATGGGTACTACGTGCCAAGATGAGATCGCAACACAGTCTTCCAAGTCGAAAAGCTTTCCATTTACAACTTTACGGAGAAGCTACACGGCTATTGTAAGGTAAAGAGCATCTGGATCTGTTCGGATAGTCAAGTGGCACTCAAAGCACTGAACAGCCTTACTATGCCTTCAAGACTTGGCAGGGATACCAAAAAGATCCTCAATGGGCTAGCCGGTGAAACCAGGCTCAACCTGATCTGGATTACTGGTCACTCAGATTGGAAAAAGGATGAGAGCGCGAACAAACTGCTCAGACACGATGACAGATTGAACGGTCCTCAAGATTTCCCTTGCTGGTATCTCCTACAACGAGAGTTAAACAGATCTCGCGGAACCATTTAAGAGATCAAAATGCCTCAGCATGAAGAAGCATTGATTGCGAAATATTCTCGCTCGATAGGCAAAGTATCAGGACAATCTCCAAGATTTTTCCAGAGAACTACTGGATAGACAATGGCACTCGAAGTGACGCGGTACACCTGGTTTGAGGCAGACGAAGCTTCACGTTGCATTCTGGTCCGAACACTAGAAAATCATAAAAGTGATGACAGAACTTCTTACAGGTGAGGTCCTTCTGAAGAGACGTTTATACTCAATGAGCATAGTTAATGTATGACCCGTGTTGTTGAGAAAGTGGAGAGGTGGATGAATCTGCTTGCTATATCCTAGCAGAATGTTCAGCCTTTTGCTTCTATTTGACTGCAATACCTCGATCACGTTTACACGCGCCCTGAAGCCATAAGAGGCATCAGTCCAAGCAATATTCTCGTCTTCAGCACTGTGCCAGCTATGTTGGACTCAGTTTCAAGACTCACACGATGAACCCAATCAAGCGGTGCATTGGACTTGTATGCCCTCGCTTTGATTGATTGATATATGGAAAAGGAGTAATATCACAAGATATAAATAAGAAACTTGAGAAAACTAGGCCTAAAATGCATACAGAATGGTTAGCAATATTTTCTCCCATGGTCTTCCTGATAATAGTGGTAATGAAATGTGAAGGTTGTGAACCTCACTCCAAAATAACTTGAAGATGTAAATCGATTCAAGATAACTCCTAATCCGATATTCCATAGTAAACAATTAGATATGATGTCGCATATTAATGCCTACTTTAATAGGAAGGTCGAAATGTCCGTTCCAATATCAATCCGAGAGAGACTCATTATTTTGATAATATCATCTCTATAGGAAGGAAAACGCTACAACGGTATTATGGGCGATTCAGAACTCAGCGGGTTATATCCAAGGAACTTTTTGTGCTGTAATGAAACTAAGCAGGAGATTAAAAGATGTTCCTGAAATTCCTGCAGCTCATTCCATTGGAAGAATCTCATCTAATATATCAAAGCTGATTGTGAGTTCCTAGAAGGACGCTCTTTAAATATTTGCTACAAGCGTTCCGCACACCGTGATACAAAGTAAGACGAGGTAATAATGAAGAGGCACTGGGACATTCAAACTAATGATGAATTAGTCAAGGAGTAATTAAACTGAATTAGAGCGCAAGAAGATTCACCAGAGTCCAGAGATGCGTAAAAAGTAAAGTGTCAAACCGAACAATTATATCATCTAACAAAATGGCAATGTATATAATCGAAGCCAAATTCTCTATATTCACAAGGTTTATATATTCATTGTGAATTTTCAGTCCTATTAAAACATTGCATGAGATGACTTCGAATATTAGAGGTACGTAAGGACAAAATAATAAGCATATATGTTAGGGTGACCTACTTCCCGAAAATTTATTTATAATTCATACCTGGGTCAAGAATCATTATTGATTATTAATGATCTCTGATCCAAAATAAGACATAATGGATATGAATTTGAAGAATAACGTTTCAGAATCTATGTTTATACAACTCTTGATACCAAAATAAAAGGCATACATCTACATCTATTTTATTTATATATTAATAATAATAACTTTATTCTGGATGAACGTGGACAGATCATCGTCAATACTCAGCTTGGATGTGGAGATGAATTATAAATATATGAGAATATAATAGAATTGAAATTTATTCAAATATCTGAAGTACAATATAACACTAAAATATCATACACAAAGTCAAATATAATGGAATGATGCTTTACAACAAGAAATACAAGGTGGTTCCCCCAAAAGGGGCGCCTTTCTCTGATAAGAAGCTGCAATTCACTAGCTCGGTCAATTATCTGGGAGAAAACTAATCTTCTGTTCCCTGAAACTATTTTTTTCACTAGGAGTTTGAGCCTATAATTTACTATTATTAATTTTAGCTCTCGGAATACATCTTGTTGCATAATTGAGAAAATGTGTAACTTATTTTGGATAAAAACTGAAGACATACAGTGGAAATGTCTAATTTCCCATTCGACTATTGCCAGGTTTTCAATAATAAAGCACTCCCTGGTGAACAGACATTATAATGAATTCAATATGGAAGTTCACTCTCGGAATGAGATAAAAGAAGCTACGGAAAATGTGCAATGGACTCAGCTTGCAAAAAACATACGATACGGATGGCCTAAATGCAATCTCCGTTCGTACCAATATGAAGTATGGCCCGCTGAGAATTAGAAATACCTTTATAAACGCTGGTAATACTGCTGCTTTCACGTTAAGTTATGGCAAAGTACTGTGACGCACTTTGCCTGACTCCGTGACCTGTGAAGTTTGAAGATGCCTCGAACAACTTCCATCACTTGGTCATTCTGATGCTTTTCTTTGAATCAGCACTCTGCGCGGATTTAAATTAGGAACGAGAATCTCATTATATGGTGAAATAGACAAATTTCTTCTTGTAGAATTTGAACAATTCAACAGATTCGTGATCCTATTATGCTTTTAAGTCACAATGAATAAATATTGATGCCAATAGACTGTCTGTGAACGTCGGATAACCTTAGAATTGAAAATCCATTCGTTTTTGTAGTGATGGATTCATATTTGTGCATTGAGAAGAGAATAAATATTGTTGTATACTACAGGGTTTGGTAGTTGAAATTTCAAATCAATTCAGCTTCCAAAACAATTATCAAGAATGATCAAACTTTCAACCTTTGGATAGTTATCGAAGGGAAGAGTGTAATTCAATGCGATCCATCTGTAAGAACCGAAGAAATATTGCAAAAGATTAAGGAACATACAAAGATTAAAAAACATACTACACACATACAAAATTGGTGTGTTTCCTTCCAGCTGGAAGACAGCTAGAATTGACGTCGTGGTTGACGGAGCATCCTCCGATACAATGGCTATCAACGCTAGTGTTCCACAGGGTTCTATCTTGGCACCAACTTTGTTTCTGCTTCGTATCAACGATCTGTTGGAAGTGACCACCTGTCCCGTTCACAGCTCTGCAGATGATAATCCATTTTATACCGCTTTCTCATCCATACCATCCAATGAAACGAGAGGAGTGAGATAGGGACAGGTTGACGCAATTAATGGAGATCTTGTGAAAAATTTTGAATGGGGATCTGATAATCTAGTAGAGTTCAATGCAACCAAAATTCAAGCTTGCGTCTCCTCCAGGAAGGCGGCTACAGTCACTCATATGTTGATTTCTATGGAGTCTCCCATAACAATGCTCGTGATAACCACCAACAACACCCTCTCATGGGACGATCATGTGAGGTCCATTGCTAAAACAGCTTCACAATAACTAGGTTTTCTATTCCGTGCTAAGAGCTATTCCATATCCCAGCTGTTTCTCATGTTCTACAAAGCACTAATTCCACCTATCCGGGGGTTGTGTTCACATGTTTGGAGTTCGGCTCACAAATATACGGTGAAGCTTTTGGATTCTATCTAGATAAGATCTATTCCTTTGATTGATGAGGTCATACTTACGAGTCTATTGACTTCTCCAGAACATCGTAGGAAAGTGAGAGATGTTCCTCATTACTATATATATTTCCATGGTCGGTGTTCATCAAACTAGACCAGACTAGACCAGCTCAATCTAGTCACCCCTTCATTGTCAAGCTCGAGACCTGCCGAACTTCTTCTTACCAGACTTCATTCTTTTATCGAACAGCGAAGATGTGAAACTCTTTACCTAGAGAGATCTTCCCCTACACCTATAACCTCCAAGCCTTCAAGACAAAATCCGAATGCCTGTCTCCTCCCTTTGCATTTCACTAATTGCTGACAATATGTTCTTCGAACATTATGGGTTTCCCTCTCGTTTAGTTAAAGTATAAAAAATTACATAAGCATGCATACACCAGTCAGAAATGCTCAAAAGGCCCTGATTACAATACTCCCCTTATACTACATATAATTGAAGGAAATGGCTCTTATTTAATTTATCAAGTTTTAACTAACTCTGAAACTGAACCGGCAAACGAAGGGAGTGAATGGAACCGTTGTTCTTCAAAATTGCGTGATGCATGTGTAGGTATAAGGCCCTATAGTTCTGAATATTGTCTTCAGATCGAAAGTACATGCCTTGTTGAGATTAGAACAAATCTCCACAGCTTTGAAATATATTGAAAGGTTTGTTATGATAAAAGAATGGCACAACGTTGGCCAGCTGATTATTGAGGTTCCTTCAAAGGTTTAGCTATAGATTTGGTCCAATGGCATCACCTGTGGACATAACTGAATCCGGTATCGTCAGGGAGATCACACACACACATGATTAGAAAATGTGATAAATATATTTCATTGCACTTATGGTCTACCATTTAACTAATTATTTTAAGTACTAGATACTCTCTATTAAAATCGTATTGAAACCACATCAGAACTATCTTCAACTTATTACTTACTTATTACTAGCTCATCACTAACTATATACACATATATCTGTATTGCAACAATCCATACTCCCTTTTGTTAGGTTGGCCCAGATATCACTTAGAAGCAAGTATTTCCCAGTACATGAACAATGACCGACAATGGATTATATTACTCAATATTGCCATCGGCAGGTAACCTTGCGCCCGTCAGAATATCACACATTTCAATTCAGTAAAAATATGTATACATGCCTTTCGTTCAAGTTTTTGGAGTGAGTGGCCTCTGTAAGATTTTGAAATGATCCCAACTAGCTCACTAGGATATTGTACAGTCAGGGCTCGTAGTGATACGAGTCCTCAGATTCTTGATTGCTCGGATAACCCGGAGCACCAACTTCTTTACAAAAGGAAAAGTCAAGATAGAATTAACAATCAAAAATTTCCTGCACTACGAGGTGAATAAATGTTGAAGATTATATCAGAGAAATAAAAAAAAGTTTCAACTCAACAATTCGGTTTTAATACTCAAGGAATTATAATTGGAACACAATTAGATTGATTAATAACAGACTTATTTTTAAAATCAACAAAGTTCAATACTGAAAACTTGAAAGCGGAACAAACCAGAATTCTTGATGATTTTATTACTTAAATTGAAATTAGTAATTTGAAAAAAAAATTAATTAGGTTCAAATTAAATTATAGATTATAGATGAAAATAAATTCGGTTAGAGAACACAAGCAATTGATTATGAATATTTGGTTATTCCAACTAAGAAAAATGTTAGCGTCCTCCAAACTTGGATGAGCTTGGAAGAAGTGCTCTGCTAAGAATTTCCCTCTACAACGCGGCATGGGGAAGAATAGAGATGTTCCGATCGTTCAAACCCTGTTAAACAGACAATACGAGTAATACCCTGGCCACAAATTCGAGAGAGAATAACTAAATCAGTAGGAAAACCAATATAATTCTACAACCGATTATGCTATCATCCCAAATTATATATTCAAAATTATCGAAGGATTGAAATCTTGAAGAGAACAAGTAAAATACAATATCAAAATCTGGAAGAGAATACTGAGAAGCTAAGTTACTTATTGATGACAATTTATACTACAAAGTGTATAAAATAAAAGGTAGTCTAAGAAAATATGAGTTGATTTAGAGATTTGCAAGAGAACAATCGGATAAGAGTTGAGTACAGTATACTGAAATTGTGCTCGTAGATTCTCAATGAGTAATCCGTTCGAGCAATATTAAATGATCCACTCGGTGATGTCACAAAGCTGTAAATGAGAATTTGGGCTTCACTTAAGTTCATCCAGATCAATAGTCATTCCGTTATCTCACCAAGACCAGCTTAAAAGAACAGAGCCATCACAAATTTATATGTGGAAGGTTATAGAAAGGAGAAACGGAATACCATACAATCACGCGGATAATTGCTAGGTTAAACAAGCCTTATAGTACGACATAAGCCATTCTGACTACCAACTTGACAAATCAGATTCTGGATAAAGACAAGAGAAAGAATATAGTAAATGATTATCCAATTTAGATTCGAGCAAGCAAAGTAATCTGATGTGAACACGAGAACGAGTCGACTCTTATATTATTGACAAAATATCATCGATCAGAAAATATACACATCTACAACTAGGTTTAGTCGCTATTAGACATCAAATTACGTGGTCACTTGTCGACAATGATACTTCGATGAAGCAAATTATCATCAGAAAAGAAGAACGATTTGTAAACAACTCTATATTTTCTGATCCTATATTTCAATTTCCGTTTTCTTATCAACCCTCTCAACGCGTGTCGCGTGACCTCTCACGCGTTTCATATGAAACATTCTTCCTAAGGTGGTGATTTGAATAATGATAAGAATAAAGTATACTTACTATACTACAGGTTATTGGAATATCTATTCTGATACCTTTGAAATATTCTAGGTACATATAAATTCCAAAATATGTTGTCAAATGCCACATGGCAGTATCTTTTATGTGAAAATTGATATCACGAGATATTGAAGTCCAGTTGTTTTTCAACGAATTGAGCAAGTTCACGACAGGATCAACTTTTCGTTGAACAGTCTCAATATAGACTTTGTTAAACGACATCATTTATTCAATTCACCTTAATGAACGTGAACCTGTTACAAGTCTTCTACAATCTGCGACTGTAGATTTGTTATTACGTTGTTCGAAACTACGCGAAAAACGAATAATCATGAACACGACATCCGGCCTGGCGTTATTAACATCAAAATGAACGTCTTGCAAATTGACAATTTCCTCGTGTTGCTAAATTGCTCGACCGTTTAACGAAGAATAAAGTAGCGTGCATTAAATGAAACAGTTGAGAATGTTTACATTCATGTACCAACATGATAAATTACACTCTAATCTCAACGTGTCTTTTTTCTTCTGTTACAGGGGAACATCCCGCAGCCATGCAACATGGAGGGCAGCTGCGTCTGGAATATCCTTTTTCCGCATGTCTACTCAGCATACTAGTGGCTGTTGTGGGGCCATGAATCGATCGCGCGAATGAACAATGATGTAAATTAACATTTTCCGGACTGACAGTCTTTTAAGTAAATGATGTGTAAATGTGTGTAAATAATCAAGAATAAGTATCAAGAGACAGAGATGGAGCGGAAAATGATGCTTTAAAGTGCTGAAAGTGTAAATAATGAGTTATTTTAACGTAAATAGAGAAGGGACACTACTGAAAATTATTTTGCGAAAAGTAGAATCTTATGATCTGATTGTAGCAGAAGTTTGACGGAGATACAATGCTCCAGATTCCTTCTACAGCATCTTAGAAGGTACATATTAAAAGCAAATTCATTCGTTTTTTAAGCACAACACGGAGCTATGGAGTATTTGGTTTTTCTTAAAACAAGCAAAATTCATGTACTATTTTTCCAAAGTGTGTCCCACAAATTGAATTTGGTATTATTTGACATGGAAACGGGCTCAATAGAAAGTTCTGTGTTCTAAGCCAAATACTCTTGTACACTATCACTGCTATGTTTTTCAGCGGGTATTTGAATACCCCGTTGCTCGACAGAATCCTTTTTTTGACCTTGGATCTTTTGAATACTGTGTTTTAGAGGCGATAAACGCTGATTATTTATCTTTATTTTTCTTTATATGGGCAAAATGTTCTTTATACCAAGTTATGATCCAGTTTGATCCACATAGTATTTTGAACACGACTCACAATTGATTTTGTATAAGGCTCATTTCTTATTTATAGTATTGAAGTCTATCCGCAGTGTGAACTCTTTTATAGTTCATCATCTTTGATATGCAAATCAAATATTTGTTTCTGCAGTGAAGAGAATCTACTCCGGAATGTCTGCCACAATTGATTGCTTCATTATCTCATTGAACTAAGCGAAAATATTAATCGTCAAACACTATCATCAGGTTGAACTTTAAAAAATCGATCATCACATTCTACTTTCACACGTTAATATTGAATGAAAATGTCCATTCGGAAAATATTCTAATATTTTCTAAATAAAAGCAGCCATTACTTCTTGTTCATGAACGTTGAACATTATTTTGCCTTCGGTTCAAACTTTAAAATCAAACGTACAACAGGTACGCTGACTGCCAATATTAATGTGAGTTCATGGGTGTCGTTGTAAAGCAGCAGGGGGACAGTTGTCCCTTCTTAGATTTCTGATGAATATATCGTAAAGAAACAACGATTCATTTGATTGTAGAATCTATTTTGGTTTCCCTCATTATAAGTAACTGGTTGATTTTAGTTTATATCAATCGGTATTGTTGTTCATGTGAGACAAGAAAATATGCTTGTGATTTTTAGTTTTTCAATTGGAAATAAAACACTATAATCGTTTATTTATTGAATTATTGAATTTTTAAATTATTAAATTATCAAATTATCAGATTATTAAATTATTAAATTATTCAATTATTAAATTATTAAATTATTAAATTATTAAATTATTAAATTATTAAATTATTAAATTATTAAATTATTAAATTATTAAATTATTAAATTATTAAATTATTAAATTATTAAATTATTAAATTATTAAATTATTAAATTATTAAATTATTAAATTATTAAATCAATAAATTATTAAATTATTAAATTATTAAATTATTAAATCATTAAATTATTAAATTATTAAATTATTAAATTGCTAAATTATTAAATTATTAAATTATTAAATTATTAAATTATTAAATTATTAAATTATTCAATTATTAAATTATTAAGTTATTAAATTATTAAATTATTAAATTATTAAATTATTGAATTATTGAATTATTAAATTATTAAATTATTAAATTATTAAATTATTTAATTATTAAACTATTAAATTATTAAATTATCAAATTATTAAATTATTAAATTATTAAATTATTGAATTATTGAATTATTAAACTATTAAATTATTAAACTATTAAATTATTAAATTATCAAATTATTAAATCATTAAATTATTAAATTATCAAATTATTAAATTATTAAATTATCGAATTACTATATTATTGAATTATCAAATTATTAAATTGTTAAATTACAAATTTTCAAATTAAAAATTATTAAATTATTGAATTATTCAATTATTTAATAATTGAATAGTTATATTATCGAACTATTAAATTATTAAATTATTAAATTACCAAATCATTAAATTATCAAACTATTAAACTATTGAATTATTGAATTATCAAATTATTAAATTATCAAATTAATAAACCATTAAATTATCAAATTATCAAATTATTAAATTATTAAATCATTAAATTATTAAACTATTAAATAATTAAATTATTAAATTACTGAATTAATAAATTATCAAATTATTAAATTATTAAATTATTGAATTATTTAATTATTAAATTATTAATAAAATTTTTCAGTTTTTATAGTTTTAAATTAAATTGAATGAAATTACAAATAATACTGTGAAACCAAAACCTGCTACTATAGTATAATCTTCAAAATACATGCAAAGGATACAAAAAAATCCAAATAGACTTACTAGCTTCCATCTGCCTACACTCGATAATATTTTTGGATATTCCAAGCTAACTAACACCTAGTACTGATGGCACCCATGGGCATATCTCTAAGTTTCTATTTGTTATTGGTTCAGTCAGATATACTCGGCATTCAGTGCATATAAGTATTGTTCATTTTTAATATTGAATTTTATTGTATATAATAAAATGTGTTTTGATTAAGTTCTCACTTATTGGAGTTGGAATTTTGAGATATTAGATCTTCGAAAATAATCCATTCGATCGGTCCCATTGATTCCCAACAATTTCATCACTATATTCCTGTCTATCCATAAGTCCCTTCTTCTCAAGCTTTCCTCTTTCACGTTATTCCTTCAGGAAACTAAACTATCCTGATAATGAACGAATAACTTCTACATAATTTGAAAAATACTATTTCTTATTGTTTCGAGATGAATCCGTGATTTTATAATTACTAAATGAATAGAATGTGTACTGTTTGACTCATTTTTAATGTTTAAATACTGTTATCATTATAAAACAATAATAAAATTTATTAATTGAATTATATACATGCCTTTTATTCCACTATTCGAACATTTAACTCATCTTTGAGCGTGAATTCATAGTTACAAATGAATTATAATTTTTATTGTTCCTACTGATCGTCCCACGGCGAGATGCTTGCCATCTACAGATGTGCGGAGAAGCTACTCGGCTATGGTAAGATATATGAGATCATTTCGATCTGTACGGACAGTCAAGCGGTACTCAAAGCACTGAAAAGCACGAATGTGTCCTCGAAACTTGACAGCATACTAAGGGGAGCCATTATAGGCTAGCGGTGGAAACAGGCTCAACCTTACCTGTATTCCGGGCTAATCAGGTTAGAAAAGGATTGACATCGCAATTTATACAATCTAATATGTATACTGTGTTCTTTTTTATCAATATACATATTTACAATTTTTCGAATCTTAAAGATACATCTGTTGACCGTTTTGATATTTTCCTTAGTTTTTTTCTTAGAAAAAAGTCACATTCTCGTTGAATATAAAAGGAGAATAGACAAAATACGCTTGAATGTTCCATAAAATTTATTAAAGGAAGGTTACAACAATCCATCTCAAAGTGTAATATGAGCACAATATAAATGATTCAATCAAATAACTTCTAGTATGATACGAATGTAAGAATATAAACAAAACGAATGATAATAACAAAATGAGGAAGTGAATTCTATTCTAGAGTTTCTACGAATTTCATCACAAATTGTATAACAAATAATTGTAAATATAACACGAGTTCACGCTTGGCTAACAATCTAATAATAATTTTAGGTACACAGTTCTAAAAAATCAAAATGGAAACGTAGCCTTCCAAACTTTGAATAACTTATATTGCTATATAAATAACTCAAAATTTAGAAAGAAGAAAGTTACGCCAGAGCTTTCGAACGTTCCTAATTCGTATCCGGTTTTTTCACGTTGAATTATTCTTGACCCCCTTTATGATATTAAGTAAATGATTTAATAACACAATAAACAGCAACTAGTTTAATTCGATTCAGCTGTAATTTGGAGAGGCATTTAGAAATTCTATACTAGGAATATATTAATAAGCCTCGTGAATTATTCGTAGAGAAATTGGATCTTTCGGAAAACAGAAGTCATATTCAGACAAAGCTGACCAAATCATTTTGGCAATCCTATAAATTAGCTTGGTGATAGCCAAAGGCAAGAAATCACAAACCATTGCATTTTACCTTAGACATGGTAGGAAAAAATGTTTGTTGGAAAAAATCCGTGTTAGTTGGCGAAATATTCACCAGACAGTTTGATTCAGTAACATACACCAGTATCAATTTTTGTAATGGAAACTGGAAGCGACGACCTCGTCTACAGCTTTGGAGATGATGGCACACTTTATAACGATCTGGTGAAGATTCTGAAATGGGGATCTGATATCTAATAGAGTTTGATGCAACCAAAACTCAATCTTCTCCTGGAAGGAGGGTCTCACAATCTCCAATATGATGATGTCAGGTACAACTAATCCTATGAAGTCTTCCATAGCTATGCTCGAGATCATCACCAATAGCACCATTGCCAAAACCGCTTCATAAAAACTTGGTCTTCTATTCCGCGCAGAGATCTACTTTACATCTCAGCAGCTTCTTATAATCTACAAAGCACAAACTCGACCTGCCCTGGAGACTGTTTGCATATTCGTCTCCCAAACATTCCAGGATCTCTTGGATTTTATCCAGATGAGACCTATTTGTCTGATTGATGATGTTACACTTACGAGTTCATTAACCTCCTTAGAACATCATAAAGAGGTGTGAGATCTCTCCCTTTTCTATAAATATTTCCATGGTTGGTGTTCTTCAGAAATCTCGTCTGTTGTTCCACCACGAAAGATTTCGGATAGGCGGATTGAACGAGCTCAAAATAGTCATCCCTTCATTGTCAAGCTCGAATCTTACCGAACTTTTTATTAACAGACTTCATTTTTCCATCGAATAGCCAGGTTGTGGTACTCTTTACCTAGTGAGGTTTTTCCCTATGCCCATAACCTCCAAACCTCCAATTTGAATGCCCATCTCCTCTCCCAACATTCCACCGCTGCCTCACATGATGTCTTTTGAACATATGTTTCCCTCTCGTGTAGTCCAAGTATTTGAAAAAAAATTAATAATGATCAGCGATATCAGATTTTATCATGAAGCTGCAATAGTTGCAATAGTTTTGCAAGCATAGCCAATAACATCGAATGTGGATCCAATTTGACTTTGCAATATTGTGACTTATTTCCTCAACAATTTACATTTATTATTGCCACTCATTCCATATTGTTTTCAGACTGTCGATAGTATTCATATTAATGGGCTTTCAGAAAAGAGAAGGTTGGTAAGATGAATGGAAGCAGTTGTAATGTGTTCAGAGCTTACTAAATGCCTCTGTAACCACAGACATGACGTTTGGTTAGCCTTAGAAAAGGGTATTCTGATTTAATGATTCACCCGTAAATGCAGCATTTTGACTACTCATCGTCGTGATGAATCCGGGTGTAGATGTCTAGGATGCTAAGTGGTAGATATGTACGAAACCGTGCTCTTGGTTTAACGCCGCGTTATTGACTAAAAGCAGTAAAAAGTTGTCAAAATAAGGAATAGATGATATTTATGGGTATTTTGATATCAAAATAAACTGTCTCACTCCCATCACTCCTTCGAACAAAGGCCCTTCCTAACGAAAGCTCTCTCGAGTTGCAGCCCTATTCGAAAAAATGTCACAAATTAAAAATTTCCAATTTTGAAAAAAAATTTCAATTTTTTCACTTGAAAGTTGTTTGTAATGTAAAATGAAGATTTCTTTCCACGACGTTTTTTCAAAACTCTATAATGAATGAACATTTTTTCATAAATTATAATTTTTCCCAAGGTGTATATTTTCCGAGATATAGGCTATTTTTCAGCAACAGTCTGGCAAATGGCAAAATGGTTAAAAGTGTTTCAACGACTCTGGTTCATTGTTGAAGCAAGTCTTTGTTATTATGTCGTAATTTTGGGTCCGCCATTTGAAAAAAAAATTCCGATGACGGATTCATGATAAGCGACCCAAAAACTGATAATGTAATATATTTAATTGAAATCGGATTCATTGGTCGTGAGCTATCTCAATTTTATCCATTTAAGGCGACTCGATTTCCGATTATCCCGAAAAAATTCCTGATATGTCAGAAAATATGCATTTTGGGGAAAATTATAATTTATGACAAAATTTTCACTTAGGTCTATACGCTCCAAGTTCTTGGATTCTATGAAAATCGATGAGAGTTATCTAACAAATTTTTGACCTCAACATGAAGATGGCAGCACTCGTCGACAAACGTGGTAGAATGTGCTTGCGCATGATCTGGAAAGTATTTCAGCCATTTGGGATGCGCCATTGTTCGAAGATGATAGTTTCAGTTAGTCGAGGTTAGTGTTTTTTGAAAAAATGGAAAATCGAGTATCGAGCTCTCGCAATTTAGTAGCAATAACTCATAGTTTTGGCACCGATTAATTACTGTAGATGAAACTTGGATACACTATTACATTCCAGAAACAAAAATACACTCAAAAATGTGCACTGCGAATGCAGAATCGGCTCCAAAAAGGCAAAGGCTGTTGCTTCGGCTGGGAAAGTAATGGCGACGGATTTCTGGGTTAGTCATAGAGTTATTTCTATCTTCAAAATGGGAACATCATTACAGGAGCATACTACGCATCATGACTCGTCAATCTGAGGGTGCAATTTGCGAAAAAACTGCCACATTTGAAGGAAAAAATTTTGTTCCACCAAGACAATGCGCCATCTCATACTTGAGTGGTTGCCATGGCGAAAATCCACAAATAACGGTTCAACTACTTGACAACCCTCCTTACCCACCAGGTCTAGCCACAAGCAACTTTTTTTTGGTTCCCTAAGCGTTCGTAGAACAGAGATTTTTGACGAATGAGAAGGTCATAACCTTCGTAAACAACTATTCTGCAGAGAAAGACGCCGAGTACACCGACAAGGAGCATCGCTGGGAGAATTGTATAAGCTCACAAGGGGACTATGTAGAAAAATTAAAATGAATTAGAAGAAAAAATGCCTTGTATCATTGGTAGGTCCGTTGTTTCGTGAAATTTTCTGAAAATATTGATTTTTGGAATGACAAAAAATTTTCATTTTACCGAGACAAGCAACTTACGTTATAAAATTGAAATTTTCAATAAAATTTGCATCTTTTATTTTTCACCGAGTAAAAATATATATTTAGAACCCAAAAACCAAATTGTTACTCATTTTGACACGTTTTCACGCGTTTACAACCTCAAAGTGGCTTTTGGCCCATAGCTCAGCATCCAACAGAAGAGAAAGGTTTCGTACGGCCCACGTAGACTCATGAACACCAAAGGCACCAATTCGCCAAAATTCATCAGAAGCCGAATCCATCACGACGACGGTAATCTGAACTTTTTTCGGGTTCATTGACAACTAAATGGAAAATGTTAAATTTCAATCAGAGTGAATCCGAATAAATGACATCTCCGTTGATATTCCCGTATACCGTATCAGACAAGTGAGACTTTGCAGACCTATCGTTGCAGATTAGATGCACACCGAACGTGTTCTCCGTTTCGTTTCCCTTGTAAACGAACGCTGGTCTGTTCACTTTGAATATCTGGTAACTCGTTGTAGACGTTATATTCTTTCCAGTGAAAACTAGCACCTCGTAGAAATACAATCCATTGCACAGAGGCACATACGGATCTTTCCAGTACAAGAGGTATGCCCCTTCGGGATGGATTGCCAGACGTATGTCGTAAGGTTGAAGGAAATCCGGAGTTCTATATGTGACCGGTTCGGAATACAGAGCGTTCGGCACGTCGTTGGTTACTTTGAATGTGTGGAGGCAACCGTATGTGGTAGGTAGAAGGTGACTTTGATCCACATCCATCGATTTTGGAATAGTTATCAGCATCTTTGGAGCTGCAAGTCCGTCAGATGTTGATACCTGCAACTGAAGAAAATTTGTATTAATAAAAAAGTCACAAACGGTAGAGGACCGTAGAGATGAAAATGTGATCGAAAATTAACACATTAACAGAGAACGAAACAGCTGTCCGAAACTACTGGCTGTAGTGGTACTGATCAATCAGAGAAACCTGATTACCTATTTGCGGTTGACATATAATAATTGGCTCATTATGTTGTATTATCGTAACTATACACAATCAATTTATACTTAGTATATACGTAACTGAAATTATGAGATGGAATACGAATATTTATATGCAACAGTAATGAAGGATGTGATTTATTTTCATTCCTTTGTATTAAACGATAGGATTCGAATCCCTTGACAAAACGCAATCGAGCGATTTTAAGTTCTTTACGATCGGTGTGTCGAATCTGATATTCTGCTTGGCGTAGCGGAAATGGTACATTTATGTGCAAATACAATTTTTCACTTTTCATTTGTTCAAACGGTCCTAACTTTCGAACTCGACGGAAACGGTGCCAAGACATTGTACGGAGCTTTGTAAATCCTACAAAATAATGTCGTAACCCTGAAATACGTATCCAATGATATCATATTTATTATTCTCTTATTGCCGTGTAGATTATATGAAGCTTGTTCAACACATTTCGATGTGCCAAATAACTTTCAGCCTTTTATAGAAAGTACGTGAAAAATCAGTGTTTCCAATGGGTAAAGATTTGATCCATCTTTTGGGCTCTAATATCTTCTCCATTTTTTATTAATATTCGTAATTATTGATTATGGAATAAGGTTCTCGATGCCTCACTGGGAGAATCATTAAATATTTCAAAGCGACTAAAGCAACATCATATAATTCTCACGCTACACTTTGAGCTCATTTATGATTCACAGATCAAGAACATCCCCCCTCTCAATTCGGTGGATAAATTCAATATTGGATCCATGTTTGTATGATTCGGGAACGAATTAAGTATACTAGACGCGAGATCAATTTCATCAATATAACCCTCTTTGGCCTCCACCTTGAACTTTCAAATACCCTTTCAGCATCCGATTGGTTGATTCTCGACCGAATTACCTATGATCAAGCCGATCAAATTCGTACCCTCAATTCCAAACGTCATATTCAAAAATTCAGTAAACTTCTTGCGTCCCAACGCCCTCAGCACCAACCTTCAAGACCAACCCCTCTTGTAAATACTGTGGTTAATTCATCTTCACATACCCTTACTGAAGCTGGACAATCGGTTCTATCTAAAGGTCCTAATTTTGTCTTCTCCCCCAAAAATATTCCTACTACATCCATTATTTCTGCTGTAGAAGCATCCCTACATAAAGTTCCCCATCTCGTAGCAGATGAAATTCGTTTCGAAACTGCTAAAATTCTTCGTCATTCCAAGATTCCTAAATCAAATTGCCCTAAACCTTTAATTCAAGCTCTCAATTCACTCAAATCAAATCCTGATTTGGCTATTTTGAGGGCTGATAAAGGAAACTCCACTGTTGTCATGAATCGTTCAGATTATGATAACAAAATCCTGCAACATCTGCAAACTAATTCCTATAAGCTTCTACCAAAAGATCCCACCTCCTCTATAGAACGTTCAATTTCACAAATTATTCGTCATTCTGCCCTTCCTGATTCAGATAAGAAATTTCTTATCCCCCATTGTTCAAAATGTCCCCGTTTATATGGTTTGCCTAAAATTCATAAGCCCTCAGGTCCCCTAAGACCAATTGTCAGCACTATCGGATCTCCTACTTATAAACTCTCTCGATACCTGTCATCGATTCTCAAACCCCTTGTAGGTGAATCCAATAGTTTTATCCTAAATTCCTTTCATTTCGTTGAAAAACTTCAAACGTTGAAAGTTGACCCATGCGATTTGCTCGTCAGCTTCGACGTTGAATCACTGTTTACCAATGTTCCCATTCCAGACACCCTTTCCATAATTTCTCAATTGTTACCTGCCAAAAACATTTCAACGGACTTGCTACCGTTAATTGATTTTTGTCTATCCTCCACATATTTTCTATACGATGGCAAGTTCTACGAGCAGTCCTCGGGAGCTGCCATGGGTTCCCCACTTTCCCCGATCATAGCTAATATCTTCATGGAAGCTTTTGAACAAGATGCCATTGACTCATCTGTTCTCAAGCCGAAATGTTGGTTTAGATATGTCGACGATACTTTCGTTATTTGGCAACATGGTCGCGAAAAGCTTGTTCCCTTCCTCAATCATTTAAATTCATTACATCCCAATATCCGTTTCACCATGGAAGTCGAATCGCAAGGTTCACTCCCGTTCCTGGATGTATTGGTTAGTCGACAGACTGACGGTACTTTAGGACATTCTGTGTGTCGGAAACCCACCCATACCGATAGATACCTCAATGGTCTTTCCCACCACCACCCTGCCCAAAAGCAATCTGTCATAAACTCCCTGGTCCACAGAGCTGTCAACCTATCTCAGCCTCAATCCTTAAAATCAGAATTGAAACATCTATCATCTGCCTTATTATCAAACAATTTCTCCCATTACAACATTCAAAAAGCCATAAAGAAATACACTTCACCTAAAATTCCAAATCGACCTGAGCCAGAAACCCTCCCACCTGCTTTATCCACGGCCTATCTTCCATATATTCAAAATATAACAGATCGAATTTCCAAAATCCTCAAAAAACATAATATTTCTACCCGTTTTTCCACACTTCCAAAATTATCTCAGTTTTACAAACCTATCAAAGATCCCCTTCCTCCTCTCCACTCAGAAGGTGTTTATAGTATTCCCTGTTCTTGCGGTAAAGTCTACATTGGTGAAACAGGTCGTACAGTAGCTACTCGTGTGAAAGAACATGAGCGCTGTACAAGACTTCGTGACACCAGTAGATCTGCACTTGCGGAACACAAGTTTAACACAAATCATCAAATCCTTTTTGAAGATACTAAAATCCTAGTCCGAGCCCCAAACTTCTATCAGCGAAAAATCCTTGAAGCTATAGAAATCCTAAAACATCCGAATAATCTAAACCGTGACTCAGGATATTACCTTCCCAACATTTGGAAACCCATCCTCGAAAATTCAACTTCGCACATGATCGCACAACGGCAGGGTCAGGTGCTGGAACGAAGTTGACCACCGGAACAAAGGCAGTGAACTATGTAGCGTGAAGGATTTTTTCCTACAATAAATACGGCTACAGAAACCAGTAGAACCAGTTTCAGTTCAAGCCTCAAGCCTGCCCTGAAGATGCCACCTGTAATGGTTGGCGAAACAAGATTTTTCAAGATTAGCTGTCCGCGGAAGTCTACTATCCAAGACCTCATGGAGTGATCTCACTGAGAGAAAACTCGATAGTAAGCGACAAAGTTGAGGCGGCAAACCATATGACGTTAGTTTTCCAAAAAAGCCCTGGTATCAGACTCGCTCAAATTCTTTGGAAACATCCAATGATACAGCTAGAGATTCCTCTTGTCTATCAATGAATTTCTGCCATATATGTCTCTCGTAGGCAAGCAGGTTCCCTGTTGATATCTGCTGACGGATGCCGTATTGCCGGTCATTCCCTTCAGAGATCAGAGATAATAATGCAATGGTTCTATAATTATCAGGAAGTGTCTTCTTTCCTTATTCTTAGAATTGGTTGAACTCTAGCTGTCTTCCAGCTGGAAGGAAATATACCACATTTGTATGGAAGGGTAAGCAACCTGCAGAAGCTGTTGTTAATTCAGATGCACATTCTCCGAGAACGACATTTGGAATTCCGTTTGTAGTCATAGCCTTTTTGGTTTTGAGATCGAGCATAATGGGCCTAAGTATGCGCTCACGGAAGACAATTTCAGGAATATTACTATTGATTCTCTTTTGAATCCAAAGTGGAATTGTCTACATACATTCCATTTGAATTATAGGAATTTATAATATCCTAAAAATTAGGAACATTTAGAATTCATCGTAATATTGCTTTTCAGTTTTTCTAATATTACGAGAGTACAATAAAAAATCCTGTTCTATGCCCTGTCTACTTATTTCTAAGATTTATTCGAATATATGTTTTCTGTGAACTATAATACACACTTCCCCATTCAATTAGAGAAACTTATGAAAATTTACAACATTTCTGCGTCATAACCATTTTTGAGGTCACTGTTTCCTTTCGAAGTCGATCATCACTCAGCAAGTTTAACTCATTTTAGCTGACTAGCGCTAAACTTTGATTGTCATGGTCTACTGCTGCTAATTCAACTCGATTAAATTTGAGAATGGAAATGAAAATGAAACAATCGTAAACTCACTGCGTATCCCATTGGAGCGGCAATATTTGGACAAGAAGCGGACCATTTAATGAGCAAACATGGCTCCTTGCCAGGTAGAAAATCAACATGTAAGTTAAGAGGCGACGAAAATTTGTCCATGAATGTCCCGATGCTGCGAATATTACTGGAATTAGGATGAATTTCGCTTCCCTTGCCGCTTACTCCAACTGCAAACAGATATTTCTTGCAGAATTCCAAGTCGGGCACGTCAGCGTGTAGTTCGTTCGTTGTGAGTTTAGGTTCTGGAAAAAGGAAAGAAGGAATCATAAGATTCGTGACACCAAATCTGGTTTTTGCAATTCATTCAGGAAAAGTCATCTTATTGACGTTGATTGTTATTGTAAACAGAGGTTTTTCTTAACACAGAGTGCTGAAATGAGTTCATTCCAACACTAGTGCTGAAATTGATGTAGTAACATGAACACATATTGCTTTTGACCTACTTGGCTACAAATTTGCTACTACACCTTTTGTAACTTCTTCAGCGTTCGAAGGTAGAATCTCTTCAGATTCGCTCATTTTAGAATACAACATTAAGATATAAATGAGGATATTTTTCCAAGGTGAAATCTTATATCACGATTTTTGCATTCTTATGACCATGAAAATAAGCAAACATGGCTTTGATACTATCTAAATGAAAATGAAACATAATGAAAATTGAATTAAAAAAAAATCTTCTATAAAACACGATACAAAACGGCGTATTCTTTGCACATTCGCTATTATGGCAGGATGCCACATAGAATGAGAAATCTCTCAATTTCATATAATAATTCTTATAATAATTGGAAATAATATTTTCAGACTTACGACAAGGGGCAATAATTATTAGAATAGTCCAAATATTTCACGAATTAAGTTGATTAAATTGTTGTCCGTTTTTCGAAGCTTAGGCCTCAGTAATAATACAGTTTTGTAAGAGCTGTAAGCTTCATGTTATTTACGTATAAATACGTAATTAAATTTGGATAATTCGAAGGGTGTGAGATTTTCTTGAGGTTGGCAAACTGTTAACACTTGCAAAAGTAGCTCTATATTAGATCTTAGTTACCTTTGAAATCTGCATCTTGGTCAATACCGTAAAACACTTCATACGTTCTGTTTAACCTTTGTTCTTCAGGCGTGGCTCCCCAAACCAAATGAATGCCATTGTCCGATATCGGCCTGATATCTATTATTTCGATATCCTGCAAATATTGTTGATTTCGATCGGAATTCTGAAACACAATATTACTAATTTAATGATGCGTTCCAAATATATAGAGAGGGTCGCGAGTTGGATCACAGTGTTGTATTTGTCTTTTTTATTCATTTATGTATTAATTTATTCATTTATCTATTTAATCGTTCATTTACTCATTCATTCACCTACTCATTCATCTATTTACCTATTTTTTATTCATACATCTATTTATATATTTATCTATTCATTTATATTGTTATTTATTCATATCTTCATTCACTTATTCATTTATTTATTTATCCATTAACTTATTCATTCATTAATTCATTCATTCATCTGTTTATCGATTTATTCATTCATCCGTATATTCAGTTATCTATTTATCCATTAATCTATTTATCTATTTATCTATTTGTTTATATTGTTATTTATTCATTCATTCACTTACTCGTTTACATATTCATTCATCTATTCACCTATTTACCTATATTCTCATTTATTCACTTATTCATTCCCATATCTATCTACTTATTTATCTATACATTCATCTATTTGACTTTTTATCATTTATTTATATTGTTATTTATTCACTTATTTTGCCATTTCAGTCTTAAACAGGCAACAGCCAAGCGAGCCTACACAGGGGATGGCGTGTTTAGTGAGTATACCTGGAAAGGTGACTCACACAATGTACCATGATATTCAAGGCTCATAACTTCCCCATAAGGGGTTCCCTTTACCTCCGCAAAAACAAATAAACTGTTTTGACACAAGATCAACACCGAAACACCAATTTGTTTGAAACTTCCAGAGATGAGATGTTTGGTGTCAGATTCACTGATTTCATATTCGAAATGTACTGGCGATTGAAAATGCAGTCAATCCCATGTTAAGAAAGTACTGCATCATAAAGATCATAGACATAAATAAATATCTTCGATACAGCTTGGGATGAATTTTCTTTTACTTACTTAATTTACATCAATAATTCATCAATTACAATTGAAAAATGATATTGCTAATTAATGTATGAGAATTTATTTATTTATTTTCATTATTTTAAGATAACAGCCTCCCTCCTCCCAAATAAGTTGATTGAATTTATTTTCTCCACATGGAAATACTTCTAAGACCCACATATCAGATTCTCAATCTCAACATTGCAAGAACGCTTTCCAACTCTTGAGGAAATCTTGTTGGCAACAAATGTCGTCGTTCTATATAATAGTGGGACAAAGTCTTTCGAAGATTTTCAGAACCCGGAATCAAATTTCAATGATTTACAATACTAAGACGACAATATTTTACAATCAGAATGGGATTTATAGCAATCTCAACGAAAAAAATACACGAAGTGTATGAGAAACACTCTAATACTGCAATAAAAATATGTTCCCGAAGATTCATTTCCTCTTGCATATTTGTGGAGCATTCGCAGTCTTGAACGCAATTTTATATCATTAAATAATCCTATAACTTCATCGTCAAAATACCAATGAAGCCTAACACGTGAAAATTTCACAAGAAAATATAAACTACAAATCGAACACAACATATTTTCTATCGGACTCCGTACAGAAA
Organism: Endomychus coccineus; assembly: GCA_958510875.1. NCBI lineage: Eukaryota > Metazoa > Arthropoda > Insecta > Coleoptera > Endomychidae > Endomychus > Endomychus coccineus. The sequence goes on from OY294068.1 coordinate 7,522,049, forward strand.
CTTAAATTTTCAAACATTACTTTTTCCACGAATTTTTCGAAAATTACAAATAACTATCACTACTGAATTTGGAAAAGCAAAAAATTGGGAGAGCAAAAACGAGAAACCAAAAAACTTTATTCTCGAGAATGTAATGTTCAATCAAAATAAAAAGAATGTAGTTGTTTGTTAATGTATTAATCGACAATGTAATATGGAGCACATCCCTAGACACACCCACATTAGGAATATTCACGATAAATATGTCATTGAATATGAAAAAACCATAACCATAATTATTAAATAAAGGCAAATCTTGTATCCAAGGAAAATTTACTTACTTACACATTGTAACGAAAATAGTAATACCAATAACAAAATAATATTCATCACAGTTGTTTATTTGACTATTTCTACTCAGTAAACTATTCATATACATGATTCAAACAAAAATAGCGAGTTTGTGTGAACATTTCAATGTCAGTGACCATTCAACGGTGAAGTTTCGTGTTTACACCTAGTTTACGCTCGACTGCCAACAACCAGAAACAATATTGAAAAATGCACCGAGCATGATTTGAAATAAATTCTAAACTCTAGTTTTTTATCCCAAACAGGTCTGGGTTTACTGTACCTGAGCCAGCTTTAGATTGGTGGTGAAGCGAAAATGTAAAAACGAGTATGAGTAAATCGATAGTTGCATGTGAAGAGTTATCCAAATTAAACTGGAATTGCTTTCTGAATAAATTCGATATTGGAAAAATTCGGATTCAATTTAATTCAATCATTATAGAGATCTGACTTAGCAGTTATAGGTACCAAAAGCTTTGCTGCTCCCGGCCCTGACGTCATTACCGGCATTTACCTATTATGGTAGTGGAATACATTTTCTCCCACTCCCCGCCATCTGACCAAAATCTTTGAATCTCGACTTAAAAAGGAGCGGCAAATTCCAAGATGGACTATAGGGGTACACTGTGTTGCTCCAAAATAGACTTGTCTGATCCCAAGAATTACCAGCCCATCACTTGTCTCAACACCTGCTACAAGTTATTTACACGTATCTTGGAACTAACAACTAACCAAAGTAAAGAACCCTCCCCAAGTTTCCTCTAATCCCTTATATACATTACTAATTGCAAAAAGTATTCAACCAGGCACATTTCAATTTCTAATTTAGGTTTTACTCTAATGATGGCTACTTGATAACTGAAAGATCCTCAATACTCTATCAGTACTGGTGGATAAGGGTGATTGTTCCTTACGTTAGTGTGATATATACTTAGCTTGAAAGAGAAAAAATGTCCTCCTCTATTAAATCATAGAGTTTTATATACGCTATAACATAACATTAAGGCGAACGTATCGATAGGTTTGAATACAAAGATTGACGAGACGAAACCCAACAATTCAAAATGATTGTCCCTAAGAAGTCTTATTCATATACTTTGAGATTTGAGTTTATAGGCCTTCTAGTATATGTACTGCTCTTGTGAGTATTATAGTGTGCCGACATTTGAGTGCTATACTATAGACTTTCTAGTAGGTCTATGGCTAAACGCTATACTCTATACTTAGTGTCAATGGAGCAATAGAAGTGTGCTTTATTGTGACTGAGCCGTGCAATTAACCAGATGTTGGCACACAGCATGGCGCACGTAGGATTTTCCTCCATTTATATTCAGTAGCGGGATAAAATTATATATCAATGAATTCCTCTGAGATTCCCGTTGAAGTACAGTAAACGTAGAATTCTTTTGCTATGAAATAGTGAAAAGTTCTCCGACACCATGAGTTAGATTTAACCACACATAGAAAAAATATATTCTAAAGGATAAATGGTAGAAAAGCTGGTTGGTGCATTCCTTAAGAATTTCACATCAACCCACTTCGATCTGGCATCAAGAAATAATGATTTTCGAACGGACCTGCACATTTCGTTTCCAATTATATTCAGGTGGATTCCACGGATAAACAGGTGCCTTATTGGGGGTATTGATTTTGTTAAAGCACACATCTCGCTGCGTTTGACCACTTGTTCAATTTCAATATCATGGTCAATCTTTGATTAATGAGCGTAACGGCGTGTGAGCTATTTCTACGTCATTCCCAAGTGCGTCTCATGAAGTTCTCTGGAGCTTGGACAAGCTTGAAAGGAAACCTTATCACTGTAGAAAATCATTCAATCGACCAATGAAAATTGTGTGTTTATTTTGGCAGATGATAGCAGACTGTAGAGAACTAGTTTCAAATCTGGATATTTTTCAATTTCCTTTTTGATCGTAGTTGAAGTTATATCACTGTTTGAAATCAGAAAAAAAAACAACTTGATCGCAAAGTTGATTCACTTCATCGCCAATAAGTTCATCCTTTGAAACAGAGTTGCTCCGCCGAAGCTAGAGAGAAATAATCTAAATTTTGATCATCTTGTCCCCTCAAATCATTATCAATCGAAGTATCAGCCAGGGAAGTGGTTCTAGAATTACGTAATAATGTATAATAGATAATAACTAACGATGACAGGATCAGCAAATATGTTAAGAAAATAAATTCCTGAAATAACTTTGAGAGTAAACAAACTCCATATAGAATCGTGACTGATTGAATTAGAACAGTAAAATCATACAGCTCTAACACTAACACGAATTATAATCAACTACACGTAATTATATATTCGGCATGTTGTAACTCAAGTCATGCAAGAATAAAATTGTATGAAACGATGTGTTTTAAATAAGTAGTAGGCTTACAGCACTTATGGCACGCTAGGCTATATGTGCCACCCGCCAACTACACGAAGAAATTCAAAGTACATGACGAAATTTAACTGAGAAGATTAAAAGACTACAAGGCGTAATATGATGTTCCGCAGCGCGACGTGCAAGCCCTACCAATTTCGCGGTCCCGCTGTTTGTGGGTAGATGCCAATTCTTCGTACATATATATTCACTTCGTCTTCTTCGGCTGCTCTTTATTCTATCATGCCCCTCATTCTTTTTAAACAGTCAATTAGGAAAGAAAATTGGTAGACAATGATGTGCGACTTTTTTCTACGTGCACGTTCAATATTCCGTCGTCGCTCCCTTACGCTCGAATCATTTGTCTCATAACAGGAGGAGAAACAAATGCTACTTGGTTTTTCAAAACATCAAGATAATGATGACTCAAAAACCTTAAGAAGCGGTCCAGTGAAAGAACTGGCCCATTTGCTGATATCATTGCAATTCTTGACTACTCCAACGATTTTGGACTAAGAATTGCCTGAACCAAATTAGATGACACAAGATCCTAAGTTCACCGACCATAGAAAGCCCAGAATCTTCTCCAACAAGTTTTTGGAAGATAAGCAAGTTTGTCACATCCCAATGAGGGATTTATCCTCCATCAATCCTAAACTAGAAGAACTAGTAATACTCTATATTTTTATTTCACAATAATGTTAACTCTAAATATCGTATACTAACGTGTAGTTATAGTTATTCAGCAAGGTCACGAATTGTTCCAATATACCGTATACAGGGTGTCCTCGAACTGCGTGGCCAAAATGGAATCGAAGATTCTTTGACTCGAAAAAAATTTGATGAGCCTTTTTACTTTTGCCTCAAGTGTCTTGTTTAGCCGGTAGAGGGCTTCAAAGTTGCAAAAATAATTTTGTTTTTTCGGTATAACTTGAGAACGTGATGAAGGACTTTTACAATATTTGGCAAGTGAGTTACTGTAAATAATAGTCGTTTTTGAGAGTGGAGTACAGAGCCTTAAAGACCATAGAAATGACTTAAACTTGAGGATGTAAAGGGAAAAGTGTCCAGAACTTTTTTGTTGTCGATGTAATTCACTCTATATTTTTATGTAGATAGCTTATCTAATTTGAAAACTTTTTTACTTTTAGAAAATTTTGATAAAATTAACGGATTAGCTTGAAAAAACTAATTTTCGAGTCTCTGCAATTTTGGCTTACTAATTTTACTTGATTAAAATACCTTAGTTGCCTCTGCTTTTCTAATGTCATTTTGGCATTTGGAGAATTTATTCTCAAAACTGTCAGTTTTTACTTTGCTTTCCGTACAAATTTTATGCAATTATGGCTCAAAATTTCACTGAAATGGTTAATATCTCGGTAAAACACGAATAATAAAAACAATAGAAATGGGGAAACGATGTGATTATTTAGGAAAAACAAATGCTAAATTAGAAGAAACAACAAAACTTTTTGGGAAATCGCTAAGGAATCAATTGTTCGAATAGTTGCCCCTTTTCCTGAATACACAAATTAATTGGTTTCAAGAAATTGAATTGAACTCTGGCTAGTACTTCAGGATCATTCTTCAATAAATCCGCTTCATGATTAATTCGTTGCAACAATTTTTCCCGTGGGTTTACTAGAGCTGCATAAACTCTCGCCCCATAGAAAGAAGTCGCAGGGCGTCAAATCAGGGGAGCGGGCCTGCCAGTTCACTGGTGCATCGTGTCCTCTACCTATCCAGCGATCTGGATATTCCGCATTCAAATGTCGCCTCACAGCTAATGTGAATTGAGGAGGTGCACCATCATGCATAAACCAAAGGTCACGACGAATGTGTAAGGGCAAGTCTTCCATCAGTTCAGGTAGCCTTTGTTCCAAAAAGTTCAAGTAATTCTCCCCGTTCAATCGATCGGATATAAAGGTAGGACCAATAATAAAGTTATCCACAATTCCAACCCAAACATTGATTTAAGTTTGATTCTGAAAATGTGTAACTTCCGTTTCATGAGGATTTTCATCAGCATAGAAATGTTCATTATGGAGGTTAAAAAGATCACATCTCGTGAAAGTAGCTTCGTCCGTGAACAGAATTCTTCTACAAAGATTGGGGTTTGCGTTTTGTCTTTAGACAATAAACCGACAGAAATCTAGCCGATGACCTGGATCCATGGGCAATAAGTATTGAACTGTTTTAATATGATAGGGATACAACAATTCTTCTTTCAGTACATTATGAACTAATGATGTTGAGGCTCCAATACGAAGTCCCAAACGTCGTGTGCTTATCCTAGGTTCAGTTTAAACCGCTTCCAGTATCTCTTCTTCGAGCTCTAACGTCCTTCTTGTCCGTCTGCGTTCAGTTTCTCTGCGATTTGCTTCAAATCTGCCAGTTTCGCGAAGTCGCCTCTCGATATTAGCAAAGGTTTGCCGATTTGGAATTCTGCGGTGCGGATATCTTTCCCTATGAGCTTGTACACTTCTCCGGCCATTGCAACGACAAAGTCCATAAATCAATAACATATCAACCATTTCAGTGTTAGTGAAATTTTGAGCCATAATTTTATAAAATTTTTACGGAAAGCTTAGTAAAAACTGACAGTTTTGAGAATGAATTCTCCAAATGCCAAAGTGACATTAGAAAAGCAAAGGCAACTAAGGTATTTTAATCAAGTAAAATTAGTAAGCCAAAATTGCAGAGACTCAAAAATTAATTTTTCAAGCTAATCCGTTGACTTTATCAAAATTTTCTAAGAGTAAGCAAAGTTTTCAAATAAAATAAGCTATCTACGTAAAAAATATAGAGTGAATTACATTGACCACAAAAAAGTTCTGAACACTTTTCACGTTACATCCTCAAGTTTGAGCCATTTCTATGGTCTCTAAGGCTTTGTGCTTCACTCTCAAAAACGGCTATTATTAACAGTAACTCACCTGCCAAATATTGTAAAAGTTCTCCGTCACGTTCTCAAGTTATACCGAAAAAACAAAATTATTTTTGCAACTTTGAAGCCCTCTACCGGCTAAACAAGACACTTGAGGCAAAAGTAAAAAGGCTCATCAAATTTTTTTCAAATCAAAGAATCTTCGGTTTTATTTTGGCCACGCAGTTCGAGGACACCCTGTATATTTTGTTGCAGGAGATCTCAACTTTAACACCTTAACACGTCAGGATCGCCATGTGAATATATGACAAAGATCATTATGTGAAGGTATGTAATAGCCAGATTTATGGGCGTTGTAGTTGGTGTTATTTGAAATAGTGAAATTATACGATCGTGGGTCTTAGTTGTTCATTGGTGATACATATTTAGTTAATAACACTTCATGCAGACTCAGACTAATACTGCAAGTAATACTAATACTTATAATGATACTACGCTTCTAAAATCACAATCTCACGATGTATAAATAACTCTCCTCCTTTAGGACGATTCCCTATGGTCACATTGTTGATAGCCACTTCAATAAGGTAGATACCTCCTGCACCGACATTTAGATAGCGTATTGTAACTGACCTTGGTGAATAATCATTACCACACGATAGTATAGGGTACATTAATGAACATTGTTATGGGATAAGGATATAAAATATTACGAGCTTACCTACTTCAGGATTTACGGAAGATAAATCCCTTATTGGAATATTATGGGAATAGTTTTCTGTAACAGACGGATCAACACGTACGTTGAGTTTTCGTTGCATTAAACTCCACTAAATCATCAGATCCACATTTGAAAATCTTTGCCAGATCTCCATCAATTCCTGTAGATAGGACAGGTGATCACTTCCAGCAGATCGTTTATATGGAGTAGAAGCAATGTTGGGGCCAAGATAGATCCCTGTGGGAAACTGGCATTGATAGATATTGTATCGAACGATACTCCTCGGATATTTATTTATTCATTTATCACCGCTTACATGAATCATACGTATTAGTGTGATAAAATGTTTATAAAGGTACCTGAGCGTACTGTACTGTATTGTGTCAAGCAGCTATGAAAGCAGAGATGATTCTTAGTTTGGAGCTAATCTGAACTAACATTCTATCCATATAGATGTCGCTGAAAATTTCAGAACTGAAATGTAGTCAAACATCTTCAAAAGCTATCAAAGATGATCTACTGATTGATCATTACAGTGAGATCCTATTATTAAAAATGAATAATAGCACCTTTTTTTTAATGTTGTTAAGACCGATTGAGTGTTGTAATTTTCAATGATGAATTTTTGAAGGGAACAATTTTATTTGTGATACTGACATATTATATAATTCTTCTCCATTGTATTTTGAACTTTTTTGACATACAGTTTCACCAAAATTTTTGTATGTTAACAGATCATCAAAATCGTCAAAATCAATCAGATATTCAATATATCCCATATTGTTAGATGAGTGATTATAATATACCAGTTTGTTGATAATTTGACTGCCAGTTATTCATAAAAATTCATCGATATGCATTTAAACATTTTTCCGTTCCCCATAATCTAACGTTCAATCAAAACAGGGGACGGACAAGTAATCTAGTAATTTAGTAATTTAGTAATTTATTCATGCTAATATACAATGGTATTTGCACAAGTCTCACAACAAGGAATAAAATTAGGACATAAGTACAAGAAAATATTGTTAAAACTATGGAACAGATACTTTAAAATAATTGTGTTACAAAAACTACATATTAAACACTAATTACATGTAATTTAAATTGTAAAATTATAAAACAAAATCACGTACCTATTTATGATTGAAAAACATTTGTTAAGAGGATTTAAATAACTATTTTTTGTATATTATCATACTCCTCCACAGAATAAAAAGATTTTTCAATGAAGTATTTTTTTAGTTTATCTCTAAAATATCTATATGGTAGGGCTTTGATATGTAGAGGCAGCTTATTAAGAAATTTGAAACATAAATAGTTTGGACCGTTTTGGGATTTCGAAAGTCTGATGTATGGAACCCTTATATCTCCAGACTGCCGTGTTTGATATTCGTGAATGTCCCTCTATTTAAGGTAACATTCCTAAGCTGCTTAAAAGCGTAACATAAGCATTCAAAGATGAACAGAGATGGGAAAGTGAGAATACCCAATTCAGAATAACTTTTTTTACAATTTTCTCTATATTCCAATCCATCTATGATTCTAATTGCTCTCCGCTGCAACCTGAAAATGATATCCCCACCTGAACAGTGACCCCAAACTAATATAGCATATCTCATATGTGACTCACATAGCGCAAAGTAAGCCGTTCGTAAGATTTGTTTGGAAATAGTTTGAGAGAGACTTCGAAGAACAAACATATTTCTACTTAGTTTGAGAGCAATGTGTTCAACGTGTAGATTCCAAGTAAGATTACTGTCAATGAGAACGCCCAGAAATTTTACAGGACCCGAATATTCATTCAAGATCATTTCATCCCTTCTTAGTGTAAATAACATCCTATTAGTTTTACTTTCATTCATACATAGTAAATTAGCATTGTACCATTCCAATGCTTTGCAAAGAACAATTTCACTTTTTTGTTGTACATCATGTAGGTTACTGTCTTCTACCTGAAGTTCATTATCATCTGCAAAAGATACACACTCCGCCAAGGAAATGTAGTTTGGAAAATCGTTTACATATATTAGAAAAAGTATTGGTCCTAATATAGATCCCTGCGGAACTCCTATGGTTATTTTCTTCATTGTGCGCCTCTTGATATGAAACACAGCTCAGTAGGCCTAAAGCAGCGCCGTAGGCTAGGAATATGCATTGACTGATGTCTTTTATGGCCTGAGATGGCATGTATGCGCTGCCGAGGTGTTGTAGCCTAAGAGAAGTCAGTGCTGAATAATCTACAAGGATATGAGTGGCTACCGCCTCTCTGCATCTACTACAACCTGGGTCATCAAAGATGCCCATTAAGTGTAAATGTTTATCCAGATGACAGTGTCCCGTGAGAAGTCCTGTCACCAGTTTCTCATAAGCATCATTATAATCTTCAGAATCGGAAAAACTTATATAAAATAACAAATTCTCAGATAATGAAACACAAATTGTAAATGTTTTAAAAATTAAAACTACCCGGAGTTTTTTATGGAATTTAATCAAATCCAACTTAACCAACACCGACGAGTGAGGCAAGTTACGTGATCAACTGATCACAGCTTTTTTTATCTCATCTTCTTGAAGCGGCCGAAGTCGTTAGCGTTCCTTCAATGGTGGTTCTCATATGGCTAACTTTCTGAATGAATATTGTAGCCCGTACAATGCCGAGTATGCCAGCTAATATTCAATGAAGGAAACTTGTTCGGAATATGACCAATCTATAGAGTGATGGAAATCCGATAGCGACAGCTTTAAGTTTGGAAATAGCATGAAATATTAATAAAACTAGCAACAGCGAATAAATCTCGATGCTTTATAGGAGTCTTGATGACCTCGGTCTGCCGATAAGAGGAATTGCTGGCGTCATATTGATTGCATCCCATGCTGCCACGAACTTACTGACGTTCCGTACGACTCTGGCTTAGCTTAACGTAATCACAAATAACTCCTAGGAAAAATCCTCGCATCGGAGAGACAGCCCGGGTACATAAATACTCACATATATGAAATTGTGTTAGAATTACTGTTCTTGGAATATTCAAGAATAAATGCGAGTAAGACATGTACGCTGGTGGTGTTACGTTCAGATTTGTCATATTCGATTTCAAGCTTTACATTTTACGTCATATCCAGGGCACAATTGAAGTGGCAAGTGGATAAAGGGTTTATGTCATATTTTAAAATTTTCCTACATTTTGTCCTTGTACATACAATTCCTTAACAATGTCAAATAAACGCTATTTTTTGACGTTTCAACTGGCTATGTGCCAGCAGGAACACAAAATTGATTGCATAAAGGACTTGAAAGCCATTGGCTCCTTTATGCACTTTTAAACCGCAAAATAAATGCACGTAGCCCCTTAAACCTTTATGAAATAACCCAATATAATCTATTTATTCACGTCAAATATGGTTTTATTCACTCAATCTCAACAAGTGGTCAGCAAGTGAGTATATGCAAACTTGGACCGAAGACGTCCCAAAATAAGAATTTGCAGCTTATGAACTTGCATCAATTTTTAATTTTCTAAACCATCGATCAGAAAGTTTTGGAGGTTGGCCACACCTATCTTGTCCTGATCGAAATTTTGGGCATATCGAGAAGGTTCTTCGGGAACATGATAAGATCTACACCCCTCAACAATATCGAGATTTGATAAAAAAGGGATCGTATCATAAATGCTGTGATCACTGATATGGAACATCATTATCACAACATTGAACTTGAAATTTAAGTATCATACAAAGGAAGGAAAATTCTTTGAATGAGAAGGTTCAGTTTGGACATGGAGTAAGGTGGAATAGGATAGAAAGATTTGGGACGTATTTATATAAATATTTCCATGGTCCTAATACGCGTTTCGATGAAGTTTTCATTTTAAAAAGTGAGGAAAACGTGATGAAACCATTGCTCCAAAAAAAAATTTGGAATTCATACTGGAAATATTTCAGGAGAAAAAACTGGAAAATAATCAGAAAATAAAATGTCTTGTAAGCCATTGATTTCGCATTTTCGCGTATTCAAAATTTTTTAAATCGTTTATTTAAAGAAATCATAGTTTTGCTAATGAATGAGAAATTATGAAATACATTTTTCTATTGTTATAAAAATATAGTATCTTTGACATAAAACCCATTTATCAATTTCAATTGTCTCAGTTCCAAGTGCTCAGTTTGTATTGAATGAAGGTCCACCTAATTTTGAGGAAACAAAATTTTCAAAATATTTTCAATTTTCTTCAAGTATTAAAAACGTGTGACACTCGGAGACTGCCGCGGTGAAGCTATTGCATAGCATTTTTTCTCAACTTATGCAATTATAATTATTTATTTATTTTTAATTTTTGCAGTATTTTTTGTTCTTTGATATTAATTCAAGTTACACTTTTTGAGCGTGGTGACCGATAAGAAAACAATTTTTTTTCTTTTATTGAATAAATGAGAAATTAATATCGTTTAAAATATTTTAATTATCTTACAATACATGTAGGTTATTCAGGAATTTGTTATCATTGAAACTATAGGCTTATGGTAACTGAAATAAGAGACATAAGTTTGAGACTTGATATCCTCTAAATATCTGGAAAATACCGCGTCAATGGTGGCCCCATATTTTGTTGTGGATTCTAGTGGATCATTATTCATTTTCAAATTCAATTTTTCCGAAAGAAAAGTTGTCAACCGCTCTGATTTTTTATCAGCGAAGTTGAAGTTGAAATCGCCAGCCAAGATAAGTGGAAATTTATTACCATTTGTACCAAAGTGCGATGAATAAAATGCTCTACCTCGTCCAATTTTGGATTCGGAAAAATGTAAATTGCTACCATGACTATGTGTAGGCCATTTCTAAGTTTGCATAAGCACGCACAAATATCTCCAAAAAATGAGCGCCTAACATCAACATCGCTAACGTGTGCAATATTTATTTCAATATTCGGAGTCATAATATTAGTTACATTATTATTATTTTGGTAAATGGCTACCCCACCTTTTGAAACAGTATCTCGTTTGAATTGAACAATACAATTGAAATTAGGTATTTCAATCGGATTATATTGCGCCATGCAAGATTCGGTAAGAGGTAACACATTTGTTTGTCTCGTAACTGAATTTTGTAAATCGTATTTGTGACTATTTAGACTTTGGCAATTGAAAGTCATTATTGAAATGCCATTTCTATTACTAAGGAAATCTAAGACACTTTGAGCTGTCGTCTGAACACTATTTAAAGGCAGTCTTTTGAATTCTTGCAACAAAGATGCAGTCGATGCAGCTTGCCTTCGATTATTATTAAACTTGAATGTAGAATTATCATTTTTTGTCGTGATAACAATTTTTCAATATTAGTCACCCGAGAGAGCGCAACATAAACGAGTTCCTGTTATTTTTCGTTACGGAATTTCTTGATTCGGTCGCCGCGCTCAAAGCCCGCGATAAAAGCTATATGCAATAGCTTAATAGAAACAGGTACTCTCAGGTCTCTGCTACGCGCGTCTAATGTATAAACTCTAACTGACGCGTAGCGAGCTCCTAGAGGCATATGTCAAAATGATTTCGTTCGTAGCTAATTACATAGGACGTCTGGAGTTCATGCAATTATGTTTTTAGATAATTCGAACCTTCTAATTTCGATAGGCCACGTGAAAATCCCGGAGTCCAAAGCGCTAGTGTTATAACATTCGTATAAAATAGCGAAATTTCTCACTTTTAGAAACTTCAAATTAATTAATTAATTTGACACATGTTAGGTGTTTAGGTCTTACATTATTTTCCGTTACGGAATTTCTTGATTCGGTCGCCGCGCTCAAAGCCCGCGATAAAAGCTATATGCAATAGCTTGAAAACTAATGTATCATAAAGAAAAATCATAACGCAAGACACCAAAAAGTAACAACGCACCTCTGGTTGTGATTCAAAAAAGGTGTTATCAAAAGCTCTCTCTACTTTCAAAAAGTTCACTAGCACAATTTATTTGCAGTTCAGCGATTTCTCTGCTCTCTGTATTAGATCGTCTACCGCCATTTCGCAGGATTTCATGGTTTGGTAGGCATACCATACTGGTTACAATATAGGGAATTTTCCATAAGAAAATCTATCCCTGACATGCCTGTCGATCAGTTTGCCTACAGTTCTCAGGAGAAACGATGTAAGACTGATCGGACGGAAAGGTTTTGGCTGAGCGTAAGACACTCGCCCTGGCTTTGGTATAAAAATAACCTTTGCCGCCCTCCACTATTCCTGTTTCTAGTTTAGTGCCGAACTGACTCTCAGCATCTCACATAGGATGGGTACCAGTATATCGATTGTCTGCTGCAGTAAAGCTAGCATTATCCCATCGGTTCCTGGCGACTTATATGGTTGAAATGAATTAATTGCCCATTTGATTTTTGATTTATTAATGATGCTCGCAGCTAGAGCCCAGGTCTCCTTTGGCGCTCTTCTCTGAGCTACGAGGTCTCCCGGTTCTGTCATACTGCGGTCGTTTACACAACGTGATTCAAGGAAGCGAATCTGGTGCTGTAGCTCCTTTGTTTTTCTTCTGTTTTGGTATATCCTCCTTGTGATTTCACACAGGATCCCACTTTCTGTCGTGATCCGGTTGGTAGTACCTAGTGGAGTCTAGCCTAGCTGAACATATCCTCTATTCCCTGCAATACTTCCTACACGAGGTCCTTAGCGCTTTCTTAATTGCATTGTTATACGCAGTCAGTGCCAAGCCTTATTCATCATAGTATGTTCTGATTCGCTTAGCTGTATAGAACAGTCTTTCAACCGTCCCCCTCATTACGGACTGTTCTGAACTACTCCAGGGGGCAAAACTTCCCAATCTTTCCGCTTTCATTGGACATGAGGTTTTGAAGGCTGTTCTTATGGCTGAGGTAACATTTGTCACCATTATGTTTAACTCCGGCACTATAGGTGCCTCCGTTGGGCAGTCCCCAAGGGTCTCTTGTAGTTTCTCGCGATAGGAGTCCCACTTGGTGGCCCTTGTGTTTCTGTACTCTGTAAGTAGTGCATCTGTCGATCCGATTAGGTATCATATGATCAGATGAATTTGGTTCTTCGCCATATGCGAGTTATATATCAGGCCATTCAAGGTTCTTGTACAGCGTACTTGATTTCATTTTTTTTAAAGTATTGAATTTTTGAATATGAGAAAGATATCTGCCAGATGGGTACCGCATTTGTTCTCTGTTGACAATAAGCGCGGCCATGTGACAACTTCAGAGCAGTGTTTGGCGATGTTCAAGCGTGATAAGAACGACTTTCTGTGCTGATTCATAGCTGTGGACGAAACATGGATCCATCACAATTCACCAGAGACCAAAGAACAGTCGAAGCATTGGGCTTGTCTTGGCGAAACGAAGTCGAAAAAGGTCAAAGTCATTATTATAGTTATTTGAGATGCACACGGTATCATCTATATCAATTATCTTGAATAGGGCAAACTGATCACCGGCGTATATTATGCAGAGCTGTTGGATCGAGTCGACACCGATTCGAAGCAAAAGCAGCCGCATTCGGCAAAGGAAAAAGTGATCTTCCACCAGGAAAACGCACCGGCGCACAGATCCGCAGTCGCAATGGCAAAATTACATGAATTGCACTAGGGATTTTGTCGTTTTATTCCTATGAGGTCATCGCTCAAACAAACGTCTATTTTGGAGAATTTCCGAAATCGTATTATTTGGAAGGTATCAAAAAATTATAAAAACGTTGGACGAAGTGATTTCGGACTACACGGGAGATTATGTTGAGAAATAAAATAAGTTTTGACCAAATAAATCATTTCTTGTTTCATTTTCTAGGAACTTTTCATCTTACCCTCGTATGAGACAAAAAAAGGACGCAAGCATGAGGTCTTGATGATATTCTGGTTGATTTAGATCGGAACGCACTGGTAGACAGCTTACTTTAAATAAACATTCGTCTGATGATGTAAATAATTAATATTTACACTTCTCTCGGCAAACCGGGGTACGTGCCTTGTAACAGTTGTTGAAATAACTCCCTTGTGCATAATAAAACAAAATTAATGACGAAACTTGACTTCGTGCGCGGCAAAAGTTTTCCAGAATTTTGCATAGCAATTCTTAAACTGGGATGTTTTGTATAATTTACAAAGGTAAAAACCACTACTACCGTTCCTAAACTTACGACCAGACTGCATTAGAACGTATATTCATTTACTAAGTTCGTCTTAAGGTAGAAATAGAACAGTATTACGTGATGACGATGTAAGAGAAAATAGAAAACAAATAGATGAAAAGTTAATGTTAAGCTTATACGGATCCCGGTTCTACATTTCATTTAATATTACACCGATAGTAAATACAAACCTCATTATTATTACTGTTCCTCGCTTGGCTCTCCAGATGGCGCTAAAGTTTAAATGAGACTAGCGTCCCTATGTAAATGAGACCATAGAAAACATATGCATTATTAAACGACCTATGTTAGCTTTACAGCTATTGAACCACTTATATTAGGGTATAATAGTTATACAAGAGGCTGTGATGAATCCAGGAGTCTGCCTGAGAGGAAATGAAGATTTATATGATATTTTGAAGAATACAAGACGTGTTTTATTCCAGGGTTAGAACTAATATTTCCTCAAAAAAAAAGGATGTCGATTATCATGGCGGGAAGATTCAAATTACGTAACTAATATGTAAGGTAAAATACCAACCTCACGGAGGAGGGGTTTTAGTCGGTAGGAATCCGGCACACCCGGGGGCACGGACACCCAAGGTGTCTATGTAAGATTTCCCTTCCTCAATGCAAAAAAAAAAAAAGGAAAAGGATGCCTGAATTGTTTAACCAATAAATAGTAATATTCGTCTCTTGAGGTCTCTAGTTCAGAATGGTTTCGGTGGGGATTTCTGAACCTATCTTTAACCATCTCCAGATGGTCAGCATTAACATTTATCATTTACTTTGCTTTGAGATATTTTTATTATAAATTAGTTTTTTAAATATGATTTTGTTTTTTAATATTGAAAATAACCTATACTAAACCCTTATTACACTACCCCTTGAAGGTTAATCTGACTGATATATCGAGTATATTAAATCTGAAAAAATGGCAAACAAATTGGTCGATAATTTTGAGCTGATGTTAGACTACCGATTTTCCATAGAGCCGACACTTTAAAACTGTCCCTCGAGTGTATACCCCACCTCCTTCAAACAACGAATATATCAACTCAGAAAAAAATTGGAAACGAACTAGTCAATAATTTGAAACTAATTTTTGTCTACCGAACGCCATAACACGGGAATTCTTTTCATTCGGATTTCGTTTATTCTACCTCGTTCATTGATGTGGAAATCTGGTGTTTTAATAATATACAATTATACTGTTTGTGGACAGAGAAATAGTTAGTACATTACTTTCATTTCTTCAAATATTTTAAATTACAAATAATTGTATTATTTGATATAATAAGTAAAGAACTTGTAATTCTGTTCGTGAATATTGGATAACACAGTTTATTGAATGAACTGCGTAGTTGTACTCAAAAACATAGAAATCTTGCTCAACCTGACAACACTGCATCACACACTGCTTCCTTAACGTGGACAGGCTATAACATGTTTATCATCGTGGCGCATTTATTCAGAGCAATGATTTTTCTGAAGTAGTATTCGTTACTGTTTCTTTCAAACACTGATTGAGCAATAATCCAATTAACTTTTTCAACTTGGAACAGAAATAAAAGCGCATGTATCCAAGAAAAGAAAGATAAAGCGACGAAAGGCCTGAATTTCGATAATACAATCACTGAAGTTTTACTGGAGTCGGTCCTTTTTCATTAGTATGTGTAGCCCAGCGCGGAAGGCAAAATCGGTTGATTCAATAATTTTACGTTTCCTGCAAACTAGCTCATTGTGTGGAATATCGCCTTCGTAAATTTACCTTGAAACTTGCTAGGTTTCTATAAGGATCGTTTTGTCGTCTTGTTGGCACGGGATTCAATGCGGGGTCTGATCGAAACGATTTTCTTTTTGTTACATCAACAAAGTTTCGATGTCTATATCATGTTGAAATTATTTGGCAATAGTCGGCGAGCGAGTAATTGAATTCAAAAAGAGGCTTCTTGTATGCCAACTCGTGGACTCATTTGACATTCTAAACTCTGAATATTGTCACAAACTATAGTGTTCCTGGCGGAAATAAGGTTGACAGAATAAAACCGGTAACATAAGTTCTTTTCTGTCCGCAATTTTGAATTTGCTATGCCTTATCTCTCCGACTTCCGGACGATTGTCGAGGAACTGTGGAAAACATTCATAATTAGATTTTTATGTAAACTCATCTCAAATAGATCGTTTTCTTTAGATATATGATCGCATAAAACTGTCTAGATTATATATTGAGAATTTACGATCCCTAACTTATCTGGACTCTGAAAATTTATGAGCTGTTGTTTTACTATCTGAGTTCATTGTATTGGGAATTTATGAATGTATCTACTTCACTATTCAATATGCAATATATTTCGCAATTTCGGCAAAAACAAAAACGTCCAACTCAAATCTACAGCTGGACAATCCTCAAAGATCGGAAGAAGTTTCAGACTGATTTGAGGATATCTCAGCTAATATAGAGTATTAGCTACTCTCTAGGATTGAACATGAAAGAAAATGTTGGCACTCACACAAGCTTCTCTTTCACATGAAAACTACAAGTAGATGGAGGTGCCAACATTTTTTTTCCAATTTCAGACGATTTGGCCAATTTTTGGCAAAAAGATCAAAACATGGGTAAAATTCATGAAATTGGACGCATAGAAAATGTTGGCGTATGGTTTTCGAGTGATGAGCATTGATAACAAAAATTTTCCGCCTGGTCAGGAAGTGTTATAACACAAATTGATTGTCTGTTTCTATTTCGACATTGAATTTCAGTGAATCACGTTTCCTAAAGTTTAATTGATTTCACACCACGTGAACGCCAAAACCATAGATATATCACGACATGTTATTATATTAGTTCAAAGTAAATTATTCTTGTTATACAATAATTCCTTTGGAATACAGTGGAACCAAACAAACTGGATATATCAGAAGAAATTTCAGAGAAGACCCAACTTTTATTTCCTTCATGTACCTGCTTTTACTTAGAATTTTCCGTGTATCCATAATCAACAAACAATTTTTCATAACGTGACTGTCTCAAAAGTAATAGATTGTCGGGCGTGGAATTTCGGAGGCTTGAAAATAATCCAGTAGAGTTTTCAATGGTAACATTGTGCATCGCATACCGATTTAATTGACTTGTGCATAATGCGTCGAAATAATCGACAGGAAACGTGACGTGATAGAAACGGGATTAAAAATAACTGGGTCTTTCGGTTAATAGCATTGATGGAACACGGAAATACAAGAAGACTCTCCAATTGGTTAATTACGTTACGCTTCGCTAATGCTTTCCGGTAATACGATCAGTCATACATACGACCTCGGCGGAAGGATGCAGTCGTGCCAAGTAGGCTATGGCTGCGGATGAACTTCCATAATACTGGAATATGCTATTTTAAGCTAACTCGATTAAAAATTGATAGTGGAAGTTCTGACCGTCTGCCAAATATATAAGTTGAGGCAGTTAAATTGATAGAATGTACCGAATAACTGGAAAGTTTCTCTCTTCAGACAAATGAGGAAAAAAGTGAACGCTGTTCAAGATAAGGAAGAAATGACGTCATAGCTCGGGGTCAGCCATGCTTGTCAGGTTATACATGTTATATTTAACGTTTTTGAATACAACAAATCATTGGATTCAATAATACAAATTATTTATTCTACTGTTCACCAAATGTGTGCAGACGCAATAGAGTACTTACTTACTGGTTCTGCTTGCATCAAATCCAAATTCACTAGTACCAAAAATATGTTTTTGATGGAAAGAAAGTAAATGGCGGAAGAAAGTGTCTTTCAATAATTCCCTATTACAGAATGTTTTTTTGAGAATTTACTTTATCGATTCTTCAAATGATACTCATCTTACCACCGAAACATTCAGATGAAAAATACAGTTGTAATAAATTTTCACAAGCCTTGATTTCATTAAACAAACCGATGGCTTCATCGAACGACTTTGAAGTCGTTGAGCCACCGTGTGGTGAAACATGTCAAGTGTATTTTTGATGAAAACTGTAGATATGAATTTTCAACTAGTAAGCACCAAAACCATCCAAAGATTTGGATGAAGGTATGGGAAATTTACTTTCAGCTTCAAGTCAATATTATTCATCAGTATTGTGATCAAAATCTTCAAATCAATGCACGATTTCCAAATCTACTTCCGATGATCACACTATTCTACTAGGGTGAATATATCAATAATTAAATAAATATTTAAATAAAATTCATTTTTTAGTTGGAAGATTATCTTCGATCATGTGGATGTGTATTTCATTTTCTGTTGCATAGGTACTTATTTATATAAGGGCAAGTTATCAAGGTTAGCACAGGCAGTGCAGGACAGTGTGGCCTTAGATCAAAAAAAATCTTTTCTGATATAAAACTTAATGATATCCTTCATGAACTTCAAAATAAAGATTGGAGAAGTGTTTATAATCAGGTAAATCCAAATATCGCCTATAATCACTTTATAAATAAATTGAATACCACCATAAATCTAATAGTCCAACCAAAAATTGTGAACCAACGTGATAAACATAATATTTGGATTACCAAAGGAATCAGAGTATCGTGCAAAAATAAAAGAAAATTGTTTGAACAAAGTATACTAGGCTCTATACCATCAGAATATTACAAGCAGTACAGGGTGTCCCATTTTGGGTACTTTTGCGGGGTATCTCCTTTATTTTTAAAGATAGAGAGTTGCGGTTTTCGCGACACTTGGCTACTTTTTCATAAAACTCAAGATGCCGTCAACAGAATTTTCATAGCCCTTTTAGTTTTTAAGATACAGGGCATTTCTGAAAATGTTGCATTTTGTGACCCCCCTCGTATCTCCGTTATCCTTCAACTTATCGAAAAGGTAAAATAACATTCTAATAGATTTTTTCCCGTAGAATGCAGTGGTGTAGATAAGTTTTGTTACATATTTACTGTTTTTGAGTTATAAAGTAAACTTATGTTTTTTTAAATGGAACATCCTGTATATTTATAGACTATAAAATTTGTCTTTTTTTTACCTTTTCAAAAATATATGATAGTATAAACTTTTTTCCAGAAACACGCAAATAATTGACAATTTTCAGAAAATTAAATACATATTTTAATAGTAGGCTATGGATAACAATAATAAACAAGTGCAACTTACATATTACTAACAAATAATTGGATACCTTGTATATAGGTATCTATTAAAAAAAATTCCCATAGATCTTTTTCTAACAGTAAGTTTGTAACAACAGTTTTGTGGCGTAAAGTGACAATATAACAAAAACACAAAAAAATAACATTATTATAAAAAATTAAATGTGATGTTCAAATTGACCACCATTTTCTCTAATGCAAAATTGGCACATCTTTGAGATTCTTTGAATAGCGTTCAAAAGAACCATTGTTCTCATTCGCAGATTTCGAAAAGCTAAATGAATTGCCTCTCGAAGTTTTGCAATGCCGTCATATCGAGTTTTATATACTTCATTTTGTATATAACCCCATAAAAAAAAATCTAAAATTGAGAGATCTGGTGATCGTGGAGGCCATCTAACAGGTCCGTTGGTACCTATCCATCTTTGAGGAAAGTTCTTATTTAGAAAGGCCCTTAAGAGCCTAGAGTTATGACTTGGGGCACCATCTTGCTGTAGGTAAACAGCATTATACTGGGCTAATGGAATGTTTTCGAGCAGTTCTGGAATAACTTCCTCAAGAATTTCTAGGTATCTACGTGCTGTAAGACCTTCTTCAAAAATCCTATAAACTATATGTCTACCCAAAATAAAACATGAAACCCCAACTCCAAAGCGTCCTTGTTGTGCCCTTTCAAACATTAAATGCTGATTTTCACTATGCCAGTTCCTGGTATTGTGACATGTTTTACTGTCTATCATAGCCATGTAGAATCCCGAATTCGCTACGGTATTATTTTCTGGGGTAATTCGACTAACGTGTCAAGAATCTTCATTCTCCAAAAGCTATGCCTCAGAAATATCCTTGACTTAAAAAATCGTGAAAGTTGTAAAAGACACTTTATCTCGCGAAACATACTTACACTAACAAGTTTATATATATTGAAGTGTGTAAAGTTCGTAGCACAAAATAAAGATCTATTTGAAGACCAGATAGCTGATCATAAACATAATACTAGATCTAAGAATAATCTTACAGTGGATAAATTAAACTCTACCTACCTTCAAAAAAATGTGAAACATTCAATAATCAAAATCTATAACAAACTTCCGATTCAGGTTCGAGATCTTAATATAAATTCGTTGAAGTATAAGCTTAAACATTTTTTAGCAAGTAGAGGCTACTACACGATACAAGAGTTAAGATAGAAATATAATACTAGATTTAAGATATTCTGTGTACTTATCTGACATGTCCTACGCCAATCGGCAATTTTTAGGAACTAATAAAATTATTACTTACTTACTTACTTACTACATAAATGATTTTGATACCGATAGTCGGGTCAAATTAGACGAAAAAAGTATAAAAGCTGGGAATATTTGCGGGCAGCTCCGATCAAAAACAATAGAAAAGCTGATGGTTAAATCGTTCCCTGACAATACTGTTAGCTACTTAATTCTGACAAATTCAGAAGAAAACATCAGGTCAATGGTAAATACGATGAAGAATGGTTGCAGAATTACTAATTTGTGAACTGCCATTGCTACCGAATCTGAATACGAATCGTTTTGATACTTGATCACGTGGCTAAAGTTTATTTAAATCCGTGAATATTATAGCGATACTTGAGAGTACGCTCTTTCCTACGGACGAATTGGTATTTATTGAGCAAATACTATATTATAAAATCAATATTCTCATCGAAAGATGGATAACTAATCCTCAGAGTAAATTTGCTCTCGGTTGGTTGATGGAGGTGCAATTAGACCTCAAGCTGGAGTCATTCTATATATAAGGAACAGTTCACAACAACACTCCAATCGGATAAGTGGATTCAACCAGATCAATAATCATTCGGATGAAACGGCAACAGGATTGAATCAATAATTATCTTATAATGCTTCAAATGACGTGCATGGGGAAATGAAAATAGAAGTATGTATAATCTAACTTAATTGGAGGCCTAAGATTTGGTTCATCTCCATAATGCTCTACATTCACGATAAACAAGCTGCTATCAAATCATCTGGTTATCGCGAATGTTGGTTCAAATATACCAACAACCATTCTAATTTTTTACAAACATATATACACTTCTTCATATTAGTTGAATGGTGAAGTACACTCCCATTCCCAGAAAGTTTGAGAACCTTTGATAAAGTAACAGCCGTTAAAAGATGGTACAAA
Organism: Endomychus coccineus; assembly: GCA_958510875.1. Taxonomy (NCBI): domain Eukaryota; kingdom Metazoa; phylum Arthropoda; class Insecta; order Coleoptera; family Endomychidae; genus Endomychus; species Endomychus coccineus. The sequence continues at coordinate 7,543,827 of OY294068.1, forward strand.
TTATGGGACTATTCGTGAATAAGGCGATTATACAACGATTACCCAACAACGATGTACATCGATCAGAAGAGATAGCATATGTTAAAGCCTCAAAATAGCCCCAAGAATTTCCTGAATGTGTTGGCAGTAATAGTTGGCTGTTGTTATAATCTGTAAAAATTATTACTTTTGGGTTCCTTGAAATAATTCCATTTAATTCGAAATAAAGGCAGACAGGCCTAGCGACGAAGTATCGCGTAACCCGATACCTCGTATCCGGGGCATCGATTTCTTCGCCATTAGCTAAGTAAGTCATAGGAAAACCACGTTCAGTTGGGAACAACCTTCGCTAACTGTTATTGTGCCTAGTCTTATTTCTATGGATCGCTTTAATAACGTATGGGCGGGGTCTGCCCCCGAAGTTCTAGATCGAACATATTTTCAAAGCTTTGCGCGTGGAGTCGCCCTCACTTCAATGGTTTCATAAAAACTAATTACTTTTGAAAAATAGGGAAGTTCTTCACCACCTACTCGTTCGGTAAGTCAATCTTCTTGGTCAGCCGGTTTTCAACTAGATTTCACACACGCAAGTAAAATATTTTTCAACCTCTCTTTCATTGTTATTGAGATAATACCTCTATAAAGATATAAGTAACTTTCTAGTCAAAGCAAGTAGAGTTTCAATTCAGGTTAATTTTTTTTCCTCAGATCATAGTTCTTCGCAATCGATCAATATCCTGTTTGTTAGTATTGTACTAGATTAAATAGTGCAACCTACGTTCAATTTTGCTTGTAGTATCGTAAAAGAAAGACACCCGAAGCTGTGGGCAGCTTGCAAAGTAGTACCTTGGATCATTGAAGCAATGAAATCATAATTTGAACCCAATTGTAAAGCAATAATAAACGTAGTATTTTTACAACACGAGATATTTGTTCCTGGTGTTAGAACAACGTTGGACGTGTGCGCCTTTTTCACGTTTCGAGAAAAGTGTTAACTTCCTTTAAATTATTCAGTGAAACTCCAATATCACCCATGATTCAATTCGAGAGGAAAATGTGATATCTGACCAACACGGTTAGTGCATTGATTGAGAGAAAAAGAGAGATAGGAGAATCCTTCTTTAATTCTAAATATTATCTATCAATCCTCGTTATGTTCGAGCGCGAAATCTATCACTGTTCGGAAATTGTGGTAATATGCTCCCACTGATTCCAACCCTCTGCTGAGGACCTGAGCATGTACTTGCTCGCTGGCGAATGATGTAGAACTGGCGACATTTCCATAACCAGATTTGAGGATTACCTAGAACAGTGTTGTTGTGTTGTTATATACCACATTTTGTTCACTTTCATCCAATATTTATTCATTTAATTGGATTAACGAGTTTAACTGGTGAATCCTAATCACCTGTTACCAGATACGTTCTTCAGAACGGGAGCTTGAATAGATATAAATATACGAATATACGTAATTCGAAACCGTTTCTGGGAAGGGAGCAAGGCAACATTGTCAGAAACAGCTTGTAGGTGAGCTGAACTATACAACTAGTGGTGGCAGTTTGAAAGAACCTTCAGGGTATGTAGATCAACTAAGATATTTGATACTCGAGCAGGTTCCAACAGAAACTTGAATGAAACACGTCGATGAGATATTATCGCTACCTGAAATAATAAATACTACGCCGACTGTTACACTGTGTAGTGGTTCTCCTTGGTGTGGAATTCATCCGAAAATAGAGAATATCCATCAATTTGTACACCTACATGCCTATACCTACACACTGCAAAGATATATGATGAACGTCTTAATTCTCTATCAAATATTTTCTCATTAGACACACAAGGATTGAAAATCAAGTCAGTATACTTTGTACTAGAATAATGAATTGTGCAACTGAAGGAACAAACATTATGTCTCATGAAAGCATAAATAATGAATTGATGGACATATAAACAGAAGGTGTCATGGCACTGGAATTGACAGAAGCTTTCCTGCCATCAGTAATAGATGAGACTGGACACAATATGACTATATTGCTATTTTGTAGAAATACAATATGAAAGGACAATAAAACACTATAGGAAGGAAGATTGAATGCAACGAATGACAGTCTACTAGGCGCCTTGCACATCAAGCTAAATTATCGCAGATAATGTGACTTCCTCTTTCAATGGATAGAAATACTTTTCCAACCCTTTACTGGAATTTCTCTTGTGTGTTTAATGAAAGCATCGATTCGATATCCCAATTCCAATGCTGAGAATATCAAGTACAAGAATATGAACATAACATTATTCTCGATTTCACAACGAAGATCATACACTCAACTATTCTTGGTCCAATGCATTGATAACTAAGCAACACATTTTCGTGATAGCAGGCTGAAAAATGACTACACCTCTATCAGTCACATGCAACTGTTTCACTCTTTCTCATAAGCATAAGTGGAACGAATAGGACGATAAGTCACTACAGCATCAAGTAATCCGAACGTCATCTATCAGGAGATAGACGTCCGACTGAAAGAAACATTCACAATGCAAGCTTCGATTCAAAATTCACACGTTTCAAAGAAACGACGGGGATAGTCTTGGACATACTGCTGGCAGGTGGCGGTACTGAAACAATGCACTGGATGAATAACGAAACACATTCTTGTGTTAGCATTCAATAGACAGTTGCATCAGATGTAGGAAACTCTATTGCGGACACTGTATTGTATACATAGTCACTGTAGGGAATATTAACGTACAAACAACAGAATGTTTTTCAAGTGTGTTGAAAATACAATGTCCAGCAACGTTCAAGCTAAAATATATACCTATAAGAAGTCGAACGAAAATATCTCATTCTATATGTATGGAAATTTTTGAAGGGAAGGGTGTTTATACATTTTGAAGAGAGATAATATTTTTCTTATAGACTCGTAAGAGATTTATGCTTTTTCACTTTTTCATATATATTCTACGACCTAGTCGTCAGGATATAGCTTTGTTGAATTGCTGAACGTGCTAGAGCGGGAATTTACTCGGAGAAAAATATGGATCGCCTATTCAATTTCATTTTCTGTAGGGTAGTTAACATATAGCGTTAGTTGTAATACCGGTAGGATTTGAATTGGTCACGTTCACAAGTTTAAATTGCCAAGGTGAACATTATCTAGCTTGGTGCTAGACTTATAACCGAGGAAAATTGTTTAATTTCATTTTGTATGACGCGCACGTTACTGTAAGTTGCTTAAACGAAACGATTCAGCTATTTTCACTTTTAACTATTTCGGAAATAGAATTAGTTGCTGTTGGAGTCAAGCTTATTTAGTTGGTCGCAAAACAAGACGATGTCAATGCAAACTTTCAATTAGTCGTGTTACATTATTCGTTTTATTTCTTTATTACTTCATTCATCGTAAATTGCTTGATATGGATGTAAAGCTTCTCTGTTTAAGTTTGTTCAAGCATACAAATTTCCTGGAGAGAATGGAATATACCCCATCCTACAAAGAAAAGGACAAGGAATTCTAATTCCATTCCTATGTAGAATATTTGAGGCTGCATAGCTATTCGACATATAGCTACTGAGTGAGAAAAAGGGAAGTCATTTATTTTCCGAAGATGAGTAGACTACATGACACGACGCCGAAATCGTACCGACCAATTAGTCAAATGTCCTTCTCGCTGCACCACTTCTGAATGAAGTAGAAATCCCAGTTCCACAATAGGCAAAATACTTGGGAGTTATCTTTGATCTGAAGCTGACGCGGAATCAACACCTAGAGAAAACAATCCAAAAGAGCACGATAGCCCTCAACCTATGCAGAAGAATGTTTGAGAAGGACTGGGTGTTACGAACAAAAATGATCACATAACTATACACCAGGGACTGTATACATAAGTATACAATCTACATGGATGGTATCAATGTGACAGGAATGAATGAAATTAATCTATCTATACCTACATATTCTATACCAGTGACTTTACTATAATAAGATTCACTGGGACTCTAGTCGTACATTTAGGCAAATCTGGTTTCTACTGGTTGTATTTATAGGGGTGGGAAACGATGCAAGTTCAAAGGCTCCCCTATAATGTTAAAGTAAGGAAATATATTCGATTAATTGTTTTTTTTTTAAGCGAAACTCAGATGCCAACCGTAAAATCAAGGATAATGACTAAAAAAAATGGCAAATAATTTACTGGAGGCGGAGTAAAATTAGTAATGGTAATTGGCACAAGTGGTGCTTGTAGGAAGGAAGAGTTAAAAAGCTTAAGGACAGAAGATATCCCGCAGATTTTTTATAACTTCTGGGAATATTTGAAGTACATATGGTACAAATTATTCAAAAATATGTAGCAATGTGCAACATTAGCGATTCTTTTTATCATTTACAAATAAGAAATGTTGTAAGTGGCCAGCAGGTACCAATATTTTCGAAAATATGACTGCTTTGTAAAAACTGCCTCATTCTGAACCATATACTGCCCACGGTTTTAGAAGGTTTTCGGCTCCTTTCTCAGTAGATTCTGGTGTAGATCTTCTCACTGTCAAACGCTGTGGTGGCTGCAGAAGTAATAGTATTGCTAATGTTGAAAACTCCCAAGAAACAAGAAAAACTTTTCTGCAGCTATTATTGGCAAAAAATCATCCGTGTGTTTGTTTACCGCAAGAAACTGAAAATGTCCAACCTTGTGTTATGAATTATAATCATTAAATTTTGTTATTTGTTCCGAGTAAATATTTGTTATTTTGCATAATTTAATGTTTGTAATCATTTAATTTCATTATAGTACTACAATGAAATCATTATAGTACATCCACAGTCCAAAAAGTATGTCATTCTGACACAGAAAATGACGTCTATAACAATGAGACGTGTGAAGATGACAACTATTGCAATCCTTGAATTGGACATTCGAAAAATGCTCATTTCTATTAAATATCCTAATTTCGCATAAATATCATTTCGAACAATTTTCATTTCAAAAAATTCAATTCGAACAATTTTCCTTCGGAAAATTGCTTTCGAATAATTCACCTGCTACCGGATACACGGCGGAGCGATAAGTGTCAGGTCCGGATATCTAGTTGGCCATTCTTAAGCCGATTCATCGACCACGGAATAACTCATTTACAAAATACACATGTTACATTTTTCTTCAAAACCAGGATACAAACGGATCCACGTTGAATGAGATTTCATCATCATTATCATTATCAAAAAGTTCTCTTCCAGAATATAACTCATTTTCATAACAGACACAAACGGATCTCTAGTGACCTATATTTTCTCAAATTGAATTACAAAGTTTCCGTTCTGAAAAAGGATCTTATTTCTATCGATACTATTTTGAAGTAGGTTTAAATTTGAAATAATAAAAGCATATCATGAACAATATTGGAATAGTGCGGTTTCACCTTTAGGTGTGCACTTCTGGATTTGTCGTTTCCGGCGACGAAACCAATTAATATTGCTGAACTCAATTCTCGAAACTGTCACATGACAAGTGAAATTGATCCAACCAGAGTTGAGTTCAATTTCGGATACATACTATTGAACATTTACCCTAAATACTGAATCTCTCGGAACTTTGACGGAAGTTGGAACTACATACTATTAGAACTGCCGATTTACATAGAAATTGCTGCAATCTTGCTTCGGCATTTTATGTTATTTACACTACTCTATACTACTACACATAATTTTGTAGCAACAAGATTTTCATTATCCTTGTATTTCAAACATAGTTAAGATCAATATGGCGTAATTTATCTATTAAAATAACTTCCAGGGAACCACCTGAAAGGATCAATTACCTAAAGTCAACAAGGCCCATATTGTGGTGGAACTCATCACATCTTGAGTATCTTCGGTATGGTGGACAAAAATAACCCAGACAATAGTAAATAGGCTGAGCTGAACAAGGTTGACAGAGTTAAGGTTTCTCTAGGTCGAACAGTGACAATACATCCATCAGTCCCAGAACGCTGTTTCGCTTTATCATGAACTCATCAGTGGAACAATTACGAAGATGAAGTAATTTTTTGACTGCCTCCAAAAGAAGTATAGAAAACCCCATTTTGAAATATTGAAGCATGTGTTCCAAACGTGTCACAACCAGAATGTAAATATCCCACTGGAAGAATCATTTACAATGCAACGTATTGATTCAAAGATCTCAAGCGTTTCAAAGAAACGACGGGGATTGTGTTGGACATACAGTCACCAAGTGGCGGCACCGAACAATGCATTGGACGAATACCAAACATATTTTGGTGTTAGCAGTCATTCGGTCACCGGTTTTGGGACTGCTGTCCGAGTAGATTGTTATGTGTACCCTTTTATATAGCTGTTTTGCAGCATTTGCGTTTTCCAGGATGGCCTCCACCTCTTCCTACAAAACGGTGGCTTACTTGCCCAGGGGTAACCTAGCCTTTATGTTATGCATATGGCTCAGGCTAAGTTCAATATATCCCTTCAGATTACGAGAACTTTGAAAGGAGTATCGAATACGAAACGAGTTTTTACCCGCTTCATAGGAACCTGGTTAATCTCCAAAGTCTCGAAGCTTTCAATCACTGTCAAGTCATAGTAGCCTAGGTCGTGGAGTGCAGATGCTCTTCGTTCAACAGGACGCCCTTAGCCATTGTAGAGTTGGTCTGGAGTCCACAGTGATATTTCCAAAGGCCAGCGCTTGCAGTTTCATGATGCTTAATAATAACTTCGAAAAAACATACAAGATTGAAGGCAATGAAGAGAGAATAGTAGTACTTTTTAGATAAATAACACCAAAAAAAAGATGTTCAAAATTGATTTCATGCTGTTATCTTGAATAGTATACTTCCGCGGATAGCTAATCTTCAAGATTCTTGACTTCCGGATGAATTCCGCGCCACAATAGCACGACTCTATTTCGCCGTTTCGCCAACCATCAAGGATGGCATCTTCAGCGCAAGTTTGAGGCTTCTGGTTTCTGTAGCAGTATTTATTGTGAAAAAAATCTTCCACACTACACAGCTCAATGCATTCATTCTGCTGGTTGTCTCTGTTCTGGCATCTGATCTTGTCTTTGTGTGATCATGTGCGAAGTGAAATTTTCGAAGATGGGGTTCTAAATGTTGGGAAGGTAATATCCTGAGTCATGGTTCAGATTATTTGTGTGTTTCAGGAATTCTATCGTTTCAAGAATTTTTCACTGATAGAAGTTTGGGGCTCGAACTAGGATTTAAGTATTTTCGAAAAACATTCGATGGTCAGTGTCAAACTTATGTTCCGCAAGTGCAGATTTTCTGGTGTCACGAATCCTTGCACAGCGCTCATGTTCTGACACACGGATAGCTACTGTACGACCTGTTTCACCAATGTAGACTTTACCGCAAGAACAGGGAATGTTATAAGAAACACCTTTTAAATCAAGAAAAGAAGGGGGATCTTTGATAGGTTTGTAAAACATAGATAGTGTCGAAAAACGAGTAGAAATATTATGCTTCTTAAGAATTCTCGAAATTCGATCGGTTATATTTCCAATATATGGGAGATGGATGAAGTAGGTGGGGGCTTGTGGCTCAGGTTGATTTGAAAGTTACTTTATGGTTTTTTGAATGTTATAATGGTACAAATTATTTGATATTAAGACAGATGAAAGGTGTTTTTTAATTCTGATTTTAAGGATTGAGGTTGGTGTGAGTTGAACGCTCTCTGGACCAAGGAGTTTATGACAAATGATAGCCTTTGGGTGCGCGGTGGTGGGAAAGGTCATTAAGATATCTATCAGTGTGATTGGGTCTTCGATACACAGAATATATCAAAGTACTATATCTGTCCACTAACTAAGACATCTAGGAACGGGAGTGAACCTTTTTATTCATCTTCCATGGTGAAAAGTTTAGACCATTCTTGTATTTATCCCAATTTCTATAAGGTGATTGGTCACGTTTCCACTACTTTGTTATGATATGAAGCATTTTCCATCATGATAAAGCATGATCTGCCTAAATTTAAGGCGACATATGACAATTTCGAATTCTTAGGATCATAATTCGAACATACACACATCACCTCACAAATAATGTAGATAGATTCAGAAAGGCGCAAAAGGGATATTTCCGGGAAAATTTGCGGAAAAGTTCCAGGCCGATTACAATTAATATTTCCCTAAAACTGTATACTGACTGAAGTAAAATTGAATTCCCATCAAATAATCGCCGGATCCATATAGATTTATTTTAAACATAATCAAGATAACAATAATAATGTTGAGGAATATCACATGAAACTCAAATATACAGGAAAATGGGGATACGTCGGCGCCTGTAGGATCTCATCTGGGATCGTGAAATTTGATAAAACGCATGCTTGATGAGTGATTTAGAAACAGAAACAATTAAGCAAGATATAGTTTGGTAGGAAATTGTTCCGCTAATTGGTTTCCCAGATTCTCTTGTTCGCTGTTGTGCACGCTGGTAAGGACATTCTCTTTAGGAAAGCTCATCACAGGATTTTGGATCGCATATAATTCTATCTAGCTTTCCCATCTCCACGGTTACATCGCCCCTGAATTCTTACTGCGAGCTGAATACGTTATTTGAGAATCCAATTCTCTCGGCATTTATTTAGGACGATGGTCTGATATCAAAATTCTTTTATTTATAACCAAATATGCGGAACGTTACAAACATAAAAATCTATCCGTAGCATATTACGAGGTTAGAGTCTTACGTCGGAAACATCGACCGCCCTAGGCTCCCTCTATCGCTTCTATTTACATATATCCCCTGTTGCTTAATGTTAGCAGTGCGGAACTATCGAAAATAGAATCAATTTATTTACTTGGATAATATTGATATGGTTAAACGTCTGATGTAGAATCAACATGTTCCTCTTCATTTAACTTGCCAGGAGTTGATCTTCAATGCTTATTGAATTTTAATATTTCTTCTATACAAAAACTTTCAACTTCATTGAGTTGAATTTTGCCGTTCAAGTCTTATAAATGAAGATTTGACTAGAAACTATTCAGCCGCGTCCCTAGATCTTAGGCGGGTATTCCACAATGTATGACACCCTGGATTATTATAAAGAATGATCCGTCTAAAAGACAAATTAGAAGTATTTTGGGTTTTAATGATGCTACCGCAAAAGAAGTACTGTCCTCTCTGCTCTAGAACCTAGAGGGGGGAAGGTTCGATGATCGAACTAGAAAGGAATGGTTTGAAAACAATTGGATAAGCTGATGCCATAGTCATCACAATCCAAGGAAAGTTTACAACAACAATTAGGATAAGAATGCAAATGGTGCTTAATCTGATAAGCATATGAATAGAGAAAGAAGGCATTAGCATTACTTTTACCCTATGTAGGAAACTAGGGAAATAACCATTATTCACTGTTAATATTGAATTAATTTTCTTTGTATATCAAGATAATTTTGTTCTCTTTTATAATTCCCTAGAGGAATAATACCAAATCGGAACTTCTCTTTATTTTCTGTAAAGTAATCATCAACATTTACCCACCTCGTAGTGCTGGAAATTCTTGATTCAGGACTCCATCTTATCTATTTTGGCTAGTATAATAACATGTTATATATATTTTTTTCATTTTTTTCATTCATCAACTATAGATAATACTAATGAAAAAGGCAAGTATCCAAATGAATATTTTTCTTATACGTAAAATGCAAATTGTTCTCTCCAAACTTATTAAAAATGTAATGTGTACGTGTAATTAATATCAAATATCGAAGGTCATGCCATAATAGAATCAAGGAAATTCTGGGGGTATCAATCTAAAAATGAAACCAATGGACAATGGACCACATAACTCCCAAATACTTTCCTTCATCACTACCTCAGAGGTAACAAAAACGTAGAGAATGGACAGACGACAATGTCAGGGGCAAATCTAATGAGAGGATACAATCCGGCAATACAACAACATAACTTTGATGTATCTATAGCAACTAAAAACCTGATAAGCTACCCTAAACGAGCTTATCGGCATTATATATTGGTCCAGAACTTGCACTCAATTGACTAATACTGATGTCCAAGCATGCATCATGGACTGGTTCGAAAAACCTAAATAGTGCTCTAGAATTAACCTCCTCGGGGAGACATTCATAAGAAAATCCTTGAACAATAGAACTGAAGAACTACTCAACCTGAGTAGGAATCAGGTTCGAGCAACAATAGGTTTCCTCAATGGTCCCTGTCCAATGAGAGGAAACCTGCAGAAAATGGGGCTTTATCGATTAAGATGGTGGAACTATAATACATAGTCCTTGTATACACGTTCCTGGTAAATTGATATTTTGTAAGATAGGTAACGACCTATTGCTGATTTCAGACACAATGTCCATCGATAATGATGAAAATGCATTAAATTTGTTGCCTTCGTGCCACTGTTTTAGTTGCATCAGAAATTACCAGAAAATATTCATCGAATCAATCCATTTCTTTGCTACCAACTTATAGAAATAATTGAGAATTCCCCTGGAGAAATTATTTTCTGTCGCATTTTGATTACAATCTAACATGTAATCCATTCTGACCACTTGAGATAATTCAGTTCATTCAGAAAGTTCACTTTCCCCTGAGGGAAACACGAATAGCGAGTTGATGGAAGAATATGCGTTAATGCTCTTTCATGGATCAAAAGTAACTACGTATCGGTGATTTATTGGTGATACTTAAGCTTGGCTTAAATTAATTGAATGGTTGTAGTGAGGCAGCGCAAATTTTCGTTTAATTAAATTGCTCAGACAACACGTATATATGAAATTAACGTATAACTTGATTTAAGGAACTTGGTTCACTTGGCAATAAGACCGGCACGTCTATCTCCAGTCAAATTAAATTCTGCGTTCAACTTTGTCTACAATGAATTCATCATGTGTATACGAGTATTTAACGTTCATTACAGTCGACTGATTCGACAAAACTGAACTATTCTCTTATAGTACAGTTTTGAACTCTTGTTGTATATGGATAAAAATAAGGGGAAGAATAAGAATTGCCTGATAAGGCTATCGAACGGGTCAACATAATACAATTAAAACCTATTATTATAAAAGATCTATTCTGGAGATAATTCACGTAAAACGTGACTCCAACTCTGTAAATCATAGAACAGACGTTCAGTCATTAAGTCAGATTCATACTAATTTGGTTAATTAAAACCCTTGCAAATTCCTACATACGTCTTTAAAATGTAGAACGCTGAAATAGCAATATTTTTATTAAGGTCTGACAACCTTTTCTTATCACCGAATAAATCTTTAACATCTGGTTCAAAAGTGGATACTTGAGCGTTATATTTTTCGGTTTCAGTCGAATTTCGAACAGTGCTTTGAAATTACTCCAAATTCTATAAGAAAATTGCTAAGTAGTGAACTCTTAATACATATTCATATACTTAAAACATTAATGTGTTACAAGTTTGCATTGTTCGTTTCAGGGACGTGGGCATTCGTGATTGAAGTTAGTGTAATAAGGACGTTTTGTGATGATACAATGTCTTAAGAAATCTCGTTTACTATTGCTAACCTAGTTATGGAATGCCTAGAGGAATCTGTAATGAATTCATTAGATTTCCAATCCGTATTCTTCAAACGGTATGTAGGTGATTGCCTAACGTGGGTTCCCAGTATGTGATTGATACATTCAACAATTTCCACTGTGACCTTCATTTCACTTGTGAGATAAAAGTGAACAAAAATATAAATTTCTTAAATATGAATAGTTGGCATGATTCAGATGGAAAAGTTAAACTTCGTGGTTTACTAGAGGGGTTAAGCCTCAACGATACCTCCACTTCAATTCAGTTGCACCAACAAGTTATAAAAAAGTGTCATAAATAGCCTCACAGATCACGCTGATAAATTGTCCGGCTCAGAGGACCGTCCAGAAATCTCGTATTAGACTTTGATACGTCTTCTGATGATGATCGTGAGACCGGAACGTACATTAAAAAAAAAATAATAAGCACGTGAGTTAGTGTGACCTATTTTCCGAGAATTTATATTCAATTCACACCTGGGTCTATAATCATTATCAATTAAAATTAATGAACACATGAATGAATACACAGAATTCAAACCTGAGGATCAGCCATCATGAGAGTAAACTAAATTGTGAATTAAAATGTGCCTGTTTAAATACTATTTTGGAATAATAATACAAACGAGGGAAATTTCCTTCAAATTACCTAGATATTCACCCGTACTGTGTTTTAATAATCTGGGAGTTGTAGCGAAATGGCAAGACCGGGTGACAACATGTTGTCACTATGGTATATCGTTAGAGGACGGTTCAATGATCAATTCAACTCACAGGCGTCGAATTTTCCATCCTAAGGCGTTTTCGAGATACAGCCTCCTCAAATTTTCGATTTTTTGATTTTGTGACAACACTTTTGAAATTGCTGTTAGTTGGAAAGCATGTTATTCTTATATTCTTTCACTATATGCCATCATTTTTTATCGAGGTCATTTTTATTGGATGGCCAGGTTAAATGTGAGCATAAATGGATTCCTTGACAACGTTTCCACAGACATAGTGGGAAATGTTTATTGGTATTGCCAATACGACATGCCATCAAAAGTTACCGTGGCGTTTCCCAGTAATTGGGCGTTATTTGGCTGTAAAATGGACCTCTTCTCCATTTTATTGCTAAAACGGGCGGATTATAAGAAGACATGATGGCACCGTGTCAAATATTTTCATCTGAGGTTAAATAATATTATATAGGGGTGCCATCTTTTTGTACAAATTCAACACATCCCACAACCCCAAAAACTGTCTCCCCCTTACAAAAAATAGATATTTGGAATAATAATCATCAAACATACTTCTTTCTCCATGTTCTATGTGTACAAGATAGCTTATTATATCAAAAAATATTTAAATTAGGTATTTATATGATTATTGTGTAGTATATGTACATAATTTTTAAGCCTTCACAATTTTTGACACTTACAAATCTTATGACTAACATTATAGTATGATTCTTATGGCATGTGCTTTCACCGAAACCTAGCAATTTAATTTCATTTTATACATATTGTATATGTATATAGATTATGATACTCTAATGTTTAATCACTAATACTAGCTATATTTATCTATTGAGTGTGTAATTATTATTAGTAAGATTGATGATATACTATGTTATTGGCAAACGTTGTATTTTAATGAAGGAATCAATACTAATTTTTTCTATATGGTATCTAAATTTTCTATATCCAACTGGTTACTTATATCCATTAACTACCAAACATATGTACAACTGGTGATAGATACATCTATCACCCCTCTATATTTTACAAGCGCCAACTTTCCATGGCGAGGATTGACTATAGCAAGGCATTTGATGCAACATCACATGAGCTACTATTATACTTGCTCCAATGCCTTGCGTTACCAACCCCAATAGCGAGATGCATAGAACATCTGTTGCCACTCTGGAAAACTCGTTTCGCCATCACATCAGGCATACGACGAGTCTTAACAGGATTGAGGGATTCTCCAAGGAGATCCTTGAGTCCACTCTTGTTCAACATCTCACTACCAAACTCAAAATAGAATCATACAGTGGTACCATTGTCCACCTGAAGAAGCCTGTGTGGCGAAATATGTCGGGTTTTCTGCTATTTTTGTAATAAAAAAATATTTTTGAGCTTTTCTGCAGTATATTATTCAGGTCACTTCATTCATATAAATATTGTATAGATGCTCATATTATCATTGCCATAAACAGAGATCTATTATTCCTGAGAAACTTAATTGTATCACAAATGTATGGTCGTCCAAGGCATATTATATTGTTTGAAGTAGGGCCTACAGCTTCCTAGATTTCTTAGTTTGAAGATGGTGCTCACACATATTCTTTAGAAAATAAAATTCTGGATACCACTGTAACATTTCACCATATAATTATTCCGTATCTCGGTATCTGAACTTTAAATTTACATGGGCGTGTTATGCTATCAGCGTTCAGTTTTTGCTGAATACGATATCGTTCACATAGGAAAACAGAATTTAAAATACATCCCGCAACATTGTTTGAATGCACCTTCCGATCTAACCTGGAGTCTATACGTATTGAGGCAGATTTCGAAGATATTGATCATTGTTTATGTGAATATATTCATCTACAGTGTGAGCTATTTCCTGAAAGCCAAGTTATTCCTTATATTTCAGATCAGTTTGATCATTCATTCAGAAGTTATTAATCTTAGTGACGTCAATTAATCAATCAATCAATCAAAACGTGGGCAGACAAGTCTGGAACAATAAGACCGCTTGATTGGGTCCATTGTGCGCCCCTTAATACAAGAATCAGAACAGCAGGCTTAAAGCAGTGCCGACGTCTAAGATTTTCAATGAACTCATATCTCTTATGGCTTCAAGCGGCCATATGTGTGCTGTCAAAATGTTGTAGCCTAAAAGAAGGGCTAGTTATATCCGCCTCTCCACATCTACTACAAGCTCAGTCTTCAACAATGCCCATGTGGAGCTGGTCACATGCGTCATGCCGAAGGCACTAAGCCAGACCGAGAGCCATTATCTATCCAGCAGCTCCTTGAGGACGTGCAACCCGATGGTCGATAAAATTCCGATCGCTGAACCGAAGCCAAGGGCACTCAAGGAACCCCGTTCAGTCAGTTCATCAGTCACTTCGTTTCCTTCCACGCCAGAGTCGCGGGTACCCACACTAAGCGAAGGAACAATCTTTCTAGCTAATTCGGCCAGTTTCCCTGCACTCCAAGACAAGCTGAGAAGTGACTCTGTAGGCGAAGGGGCGTCCAGGGCTTTCTTCTGTCAGTGCATATGTAATTTCGGTAGTTTTTCTGGGCACAGGTCCGTATTGCACAGGCCTCATCCTAAAAAAAAATCTCAGTGACTTATTCATCAACGAGTTTAACTCCGTTAACAATAACATTTTTTTTATTCTGATTTACATTGTATAGATAGCTTAGATTATTATTCTCAAATCACAGTGAAGATTGTGAAATATAGTTCACAATAACCAATCAAATTTAATATTGCAGAATAATTTCTAGTATAACGATTTTTCAATTAAGTTCAATTTTGTTTCTATGTTATGCATCATCCCATTCCTGAAATATTAATGATTCTATTCCAAGCAACTTCTCATGGAGCTAACGTTCCGCTCACCCATTTTCTGACCTTCTCTTCAATAATTCAGGTACAGTTTCCATGGAGCCATTTGATATTATTAGGACAAACTGTATTAATAAATGACGGAAGGATTCGAATGAACATGAAAGGTACACGCGGATCGTGGCATTAATAATGTAGAAATTAGGGGGCAATTTCTTGAACCTATAACTCAAGTTCCACTTATGAGAGAATAGTTTTCGAATTGAAATAGTAAAGTGATGTGACTAACACTTATGTTTCCCAGTACAAGGATATATTTTATCTGTCGTCCATGATATGTCACTTTAATTATATGGAGCACAAATTTCATTGGGAAGCGCGTGATCATTCATGAAAAAGAAAAGAAAGAATAATGATATTCCGGAATTTCAATAAAACTTATCCCCTGACCACAAACAATGTGTGCTCTACTTGCTGATTTTCTCTTTCCAAATGATTACAAAATGAGATGATTTCGGACAAATGTAATGCTTCCAACATATTGGATACTAAGGAGTGTAATAATCCAGAGTAAAAATTGAATAACCTGGGAAACTGTCTGCAAACGATTTTATCGAGAGGATAGGAGCGGAGTGTCGACTCCAAATTTGTGACATAACTTGTTCACACTTTTTCTTCTCAAATAACAAAGCTGAATTAGCTGAAATGGTTTGCGAGTGAAAACCGCAAGGGGTGAGAATGGAAAAAGCTCGATTTTACCCGACCTGATCGTTTCTTATTAGACTTCATTATAATATGTTTCCAATTGTGCGAAAACCGCTCCTATCTATAGTTTCAATCACAGACGATATTTAACCAAATTATCGCTGGTCGATACTCTAAATTCTGCTCATCTCATCAAGTTATGACCCCAATGAAATAACACTTTTGAAAGCTACATTTGCTTTAGGTAATGTCCTAAGATCACATAAAATCAGTTCCAACGGCTATCTGATAATGTAAAATATTTTTGTCCACGACTATTGCATGAAATATGCTAATGCATGTGTTTCCTCAAGCATAATGATATCCATTAATCACCAGTGAATGATGAAATCATTATTCACTACCATCAATATGACAAACATGATAGAAACGTATAGACAAATACAATAAAAATAGAGCGTGCTATGAAACGTCAAGTCAGATCGAATTTAATTTGAAAGGTCAACAATTTGTTGGTTCGACTTGTTTCAACAGCAAATTTCATTAGTATCGAAGTATTATTTATGGGTCATGGACAAAGTATAGTATTCTACTTGCATATTATGGCTATTATTCACTTGGATGATTTACGACACTCGCATGCGGCTCGTGTCGTAAACTTCATCCACGTGAATAATAGGCACCATGATATGCTCGTTAGATAATATACTATCATAAGGTTTCATAAGGGGTACCTATGGAAAAATCTCGATATTGCTCGACTTTATCATTTCTGATGGAACTTTGTTATAATATGTTTACGATGATGAGAAAATCATTCCTAACATCAGTTTTAACATCAGAAGATGTTTGACAGAGTTACAGCTTGTAGAGACTCTGATAATATTGAACGATCGGCGAGTCAAAGTGTCGGAGATTGCTGAGATTATGGGAATCTAACCGAACGGGTACGAAACGTTTTGCATACAAATTTATTAATATGAGAAAGCTATCTGTCAGATGGGTACCGCATTTGCTTTTTGTTGACAACAAACGCGACAGTGTGATAACATCAAAGGAGTGTTTGCTGATGTTCAAGCGCAATAAGGAGAAGTTTTTGCACCGTTTCATAACCGTGGACGAAACCTGGATCCATCACAATAGACCAGAGACTAAAGAACAATCGAAACAGTGGACTTGTCCTGGTGAATCGAAGCCGAAAAAGGCGAAAAAGTATATATCGGCCAACAAAGTTGGGATGCACGACGTATCGTCCATATCGATTACCTTGAAGAGGGCAAAACGATCTCCGACGTATAATATGCAAAGCTGTTGGATCGATTCGACGCCGATTTTAAGCGTTAAATTGGGCGCATTTGGGAAAGAAAAAAGTGCTCTTTACCAGGACAACGCACCGGCGCACAGGTCCGCAGTCGCAATGGCAAAATTGCTTGAATTGCGATACAAATTGGTTCGTCATCCACCATATCCTCCAGATTTGACTACCTGCGATTTTTATCTATTTTCAAACTTGAAGAAATGGTTCGGTAAGAAAAGCTTTGGCCCAAAGATGAGGTCATCGAGGTATTATTTGGTAGAGACCGAAGAATCAGAAGTGTATCGGGCTACAAGAAGATAATGTTTTCGACCAAATAAATTATTTCTTGTTTCATTTTTCAGGGACTCAGGGCATTTTTACCATGCCCTCGTATTATATGTTTTCGAAGATCCCCACTCGTTGAATATTCCAATAGTTGACTCATGTGAGAATACTATATTATCAAAGGGCATATTGTTCAACAAATTTGAAAAAATGTGTAAAGGCGTTTTTGATTTATAGCACATTCTATTTTTCAAACTTTTAACACCTTGTATTTTAATATTATGTACTTTAATTAGTCTTGTAATCAAAATAAAATGGAATTATCATGACGATTCTATTGCCTTGAAGTAGAACATTGGATTAATCTAATTATTACGGGGTGAGTTTCGCAACGCAGGCTACCAACCATACAAAATTGAAATTTTAGCTAGAAACTGTGCGAAGTTCCTACGGCGAATTGAATTGTAACGAGGAAACTGATAACAAGAGTGCTCTGGTACAAGGGTAAAACAAGGACGGCGATGTTGCCAACCGCAGTAGGATTTAATTGCACGATTTTACCTTTCAGCAATGTTCGACATTACACCTTCTGGTGGTTGCAGGGTTGGTGCTATACTTACGTAGTTACAACACAGATCTAGTTACTTGCACAAACTATGTTACCTATATTTTGAATCAAAGATTCGAGAAGTTCTCAAACGGTTCGTGAAGTCGTCATTAAACATTTTTAGGCTATACCTATTGTAACGTTCATAATATCTATATTGGAAATGGGATATTGAGTTGATGATGAGCCAGCTCGCTCACGAAAAGATTCTTAAAGTGATATTTCAAGATTATTTCGACTCACTACAGGGTAGATTCCGTTTTTAAAGGAACGTAGCGATCAAATTCCGAGCTTTCTGATTACAAATCCGAAATTCCAAAAACTGTTTCAAATCACAATTCATAAATATCCGTAGTATAAGGTCTGCACACTTAGTACAAAAGTCTATGTGACGTCATCATCAAGAGGCTTTGAGAAGATACGGTAATGACTGTGACAAGTGATAAATATTACAATTCAACAAATGTTCATCTACTCCTTGTGGAAAATTATACGTTGGACTTGTTCCTAAAGTGTCGAGGTGTCCACGTCATCGTCAAGAGGCTTTCAAAAGATACGATAATGGCTGTGACAGGTGATAAATATTACAATTTAACAAACTTCAATCTATTCCTTGGGGAAAATTATACGTTGGACTTGTTCCTAAGGTGTCGAGGTGTCCTTGTATGATTAGAACGTATTTTTACCTGTAAATAAGCGCATATAAAAATCATTGCCAGATCTTCATCACTTGGATCAACCTGCCTCTCCTTGCTTCATTGTGTGGTATGGGGGCTCTAGATGAGAAGGCGGAATGAAGTGTACCATCATCTGCAAAGTTATGGGTGGTCACTCCCAGCAGATCATTGATATAGAGCAGAAACAAATTTGATGCCAAGGCAGATCCATGTGGAACACCAGTATTGATAGCCATTATAGGAGGATACTTCTTCAACCACCATATGAAGTGATCTATCTGAGAAGAAAACTCGAAAGTTAGCCACAAAGCTATATGACGGAGGTTTCCCAAGAAGGCTTTGGGGCCGGACTTGGTGAAATCCTTTGGAGATATCCAATTTTCAATAGATTTCTGCCATGCATGTGTTTCGTAGGCAAGCAGTTCTCTAATTGATCTCTAACGAAAGCCCTATTGTTGTTGTTGGTCATATTTTACCATTTACAAATATTGTATGATTCCTTCATTTTTATTTAAAACCATTACATGTTGTATACTTACATTCACTATACCACCAATCATATTGTTATAAATACATTCACTTTCAAGTTGTAGGATCATTTATAAATTAGAGAAATCTGCGCATAAGCTGCAATAGCTGCTTCAGCAGACTTTCTTTTATAGATTCATGTTCATTCTACTTTTGATCTGCCTCTTTCTTTCTCAAATCTAATCCCGTATTTTGAATTTTGAATCTTGAATAAACGTTATTATTATTATTCAATCATGATTTCAACTGCTTCAGCTATATTCATATCATTCATCTATGTTTCACTCTCAAATTATTTGAATGGAAATCCTAAAATTTTTTTTGTCTACAAAAAATTTATACATGAAAATTGGTATAATAAAGCAATTTTAGGCAGAAACTGTTTGAAATGCTTATAAATTTTTTATTTATTCATTAATTATAATGAAATTCTATATTTTTATCATTAAATATAAGTTGTTGAAATGTTAAGGTCACAAGCTAGTTCTTACCGATTCCGGAATATCACTGTCACGATAGTTTGATAAGACCGAATGGCTTGACTCTAGAAACCGATTACTTGCGTATTTCTCATTCCATACAAGCATATTATGCTTGTTCGTCGTTTCCAGCGACTCCCAGTTTGATACCGCTGATTAAAATCACACTCTCGTTCTATTTCTAGGTAGATTCGGCCTGGTTTCAAGATTGGAATATCGATTACAATCTATGTGTCTGATGTTCAACGGAGCACAAATTATTATAAACGAATCATATCACATTTTATATTGGAACATTAGCAAAAATCAGAAATATAATTTCATCCAATGAGCCCGTGATATTTTAATTCAAAAATATTATAGGTACTCGCCACTGTCATCACCAACCCTGACAAATTAGTTATCTATTGCGATATTCTGTGTTCTAGCTGAGATTAACAAATTCAAGTTCAATCGATGATAGTCTACAACGTTTATTCCGATGTGTAAGCATAGCCCATTCTAATGACAGGTCCGAATACTGATGACTCATTGCATTGTTACGTCACAGGGTTAGCTCAATTAACCACTCATGTACATGTTTGATGGCTACGTGTTTCTTATTGTTTTGTAATTCTTCACGTTATTTTGTCCGGTTTGAGAAGTATTTTGGGTGAAAGTTTCCTAAAAAACACTGGATAAGTGTTTTGACCTACTCACCTTCAATTTTTTGATGTTGTCAAAGGGAATCACGATGCATACCCTTTTTGAAATCATAGCTATCCACAGTCAGAAAATGAGGCAAATCATAAATAACAAAGAAAAGATGTGAAACACATTCGATACCCACTTCATCAAAACGGCAGAACGAAATAAGATAAATGTGAATCCTCACCCTCAAACAGGGCACTCACCAGTCATTCTTTTCATCTCCAACAAGTCCTCAGAAAACATGTAAAGTAATGAATAAGATATGTAATAAATGGTCATACGGTGTGGATGATGTACCTGGAACCATCGTGTTAGAGGTAGTCGATGTATTAGCGGACCCTCTATCAACCATGGTAAGTTTTTCTAATGGATTATATGCAAGAAGACTGAAAGAATCCCGGGTAATTCCTATATACAAGGGCTAAGGGAAAAAATTGGACAACTAATTATGAACTTATCGAGTTACAGAGCCATTTTCGAAAAATATTTGAATACGTTTTCAATCAACGTCTGATCAAATATCTAAAAAAGTATAAGCTTTTTTCAAAACACCAAAATGGTTCTCGTTCCGGACAATCAACTCAAACGGCTTTGAATATGGCTATTGACCACATGCCCTTAATAATGGAAAAAAGTTATGGGACTGTTTTGTGACATGTCCAAAGCGACACCGTAAACCACCATCTGCTAGCACACAAAGTGAATACAGTGGGGATACGAGGTCCAGCCTTAAATTGGGTATGCTCTTATCTCGAGGAAAAAACTCGACAGTTCAAATGAATGGAGTTAGATCAGATACACTCCACAGGGCTCCTGCTTATCTACTACTCTTTTCAATGTATACATCAACAATTTACCAGAATTTTTCGACTGTTCTCCGGTCTCTGATGTGTTGTGATGAATCCATCTTTCGTACACGGTTAAAAAACGGCGCATGGAGTCCTTTTTATTGTTCTTGAACATCACCAAACACTCCTTTGAAGTTGTCACACGGTCGCGCTTGTTGTCAACAGAGAGCAAATGAGACACCCATTTGGCAGATAGCTTACTAATATTCAGAATGTTATGCAAAATGTACCGTAACGATTCGGTTGAGATGCCCAAGGCCTCAGCAATCTCGTGCTCTTCATCTCGGAGATCGTCCAATATCATACCATGGATTTTATCGACTATATGTGGCGTTGTAACCTCAATTGGACGACCTGAATGTTCGGCGTTCTTTGAAGTTTACTACCACAACCAATATCAGTTAACCACTTGTGAATCTTTCAATCGAAGGTGAGAAGTCCTCATAATGTTTAACAAGCGAAGCATTGGTTTTCGTAATGTTTTTTTCCACGCAAGAAATAATGTTTAATCAAGACACGAAATTCACTTTTTTCGATATTTACAAAAATCTTCAAGGCTGCTTGCTTTCGATGGGGTCAAAATAAAAATGAATAACATATCAGTCTGAAAATTTTAATGCGTCCTAGTTAAAGATGGTGCCATCTGTTTAATTTTTCAGGGACTTTTCATCTTGCCCTTGTACATTAAATACCAATCTAAATCTTGCAATATATTTGCTCCTCTTACAACCTAAAGACTTTTAGGAATCAAATAAAAACAGAGAATTGTAATAAACCAATCCCGTTCTCCCCTATCTATAACCGAGGGCTCTTAGAATAAGTAATGAAATCCTGTGGAATAAATGCCAAAATGCGATAAATAATCCGTTATTTTTTTCACAAAGAATTAGGTCAAATTTCTCAAGTGACCTGTTGACGAAGCGTTGAGTCGAATTGTATGAAAGCCAAACACGGGTTTATGAATAGCTTTCACATTGTTTTGGATATTATTTGTTTATTAGAAGGCTACAGGATGAACAGTGAAATTAAATAAAACGCTCAAGCATGTAAGATATTCCAATACTTTTGGAAACAAATGAACATGCAGTCTGTGGAAAGGACAGACATTTTACACAAAACGAACTTTTGTTTTACCGTGAAACAAAGCCGCATTCAATTACGCTGGTCGCAATGTAACGTAATATACGGGTATCAGGATAATACGGCATCAATGCGGTGCCGATTGAGTTCAGCAAGATCTGTATGAATCCATTAAAGCATTCCAGTTCCATTAACCCAGACCAAAGTTGCGTTTAGCTCTTAATGACTGGTTGCTGGCCGCCTGGTGCAATTCATGGCAGAACGACGCGGATGGTTTGCTTTTTCCGCTGGATTCGATGTTCGACACGGATGTGGAAATTTATCTTGCGACTTTTATTTCTGTTCCAACTAACATCTTGCTATGATTCGAACGTTAATATAGCACATGTTACTTCCGGATAGAATGGTGGGCAATTAATTGGTTCGATTTCAGACGTATTTTTAACAAACATTCTCTAAATCGTTATCAAGTTCTGTACTCTTAAAAACAACAGTACTTTATAAGGATTCATCAACAATCCAAAATCGGAGAAGAATAATTGGAAGAAATATATAAGTGGACCAATAAATACAAAATAATCACCATTTTCAACGTACGTGTCAGTCTCACGATCTTCATCAGACGTATCAGTGTCTAAGACAGGATTTCTTAAAACTATTTTTGTATCGAAACGAACAGAAACACGAGTAACCGAAATTATAACACATGCGTCTTTATAATGGCAAAAGTATATTTTAGATAGAATCCTCAGATAGCAATATTTCTAAAAAGGTCTGACAACCTTCTTCTATTACTTCAAAACTCTTTAACATCTGGTTCGAAAGTGGATACTTGAGCGTAATGTTTCTTGGTTTCAGTCGTATTCAAACATTGAATTTCTTCGAAACTTCGAATTCTATAAGAAAATTGCTAAGCAGTTGATTCTCAATACATATTCATCACATAATGTGTTACAATTTCGATTCTTCGTATTGCTGTTCGTTTCGGCCTATACCCATTGCCATAATATTATCTGAGGCAGTCGTACGATATATACCAAGAGCCGATGCTGCCTTACTTGTCAGGAGATATCGAGTCCGTTGTCGGAAACGAAAAATGCCAGGTCTAATGGAAGTAGCCATTTCCGACCGTCAGGTCCATATAAGTAAATATTCCTGACGTTGTTCTCCTCGATAAACAAGCCAAGACTATGAATGTCGCCGGCAAAGAACATAGTCTTGGAAGAAGAGGAAAAATTGACAAAGTATCAAGATTCCCTGTTCGACCTCTGCACGCTATACCTGGGCTAAAAGGACATATTAGTGGGTCTAATCATCGGTGTTTTAGGCAAAATTCGGTCTTCGCTGCGTTCGAACTTGAAGATCATTCCGGCCTGTAAGAGCTCGGCGCAGATCTTGATGAACCGGATGCAGAAGGAAAGCAGTCATTCTGGGTTCAATAAGACTACTTAAGGCAGACGATTTGAGGACCTGAAGCTACTTACCGTCCGGGGGAGAGTATCAGCTACAACTCCAAAAGAGTGCAGCAGGACTGGAACGACAAGCATATTCATTTCAGATGCCTTGTTCTTACTCGAAAGATCGGAAGACCAAATTTCCCGGACAAGGTTTCTGGCGGAGAGCCACCTTTACCTGGGAAGCGTCATAGTTAGGACGCTGTTCAATTCTCATCTATCGGTATGTCTCTACAGCATCAAGAGGCTCAAAGATGTTTCCATCGGAAAGATGCATATTCTCGTGCACTTCCAGAGATTGTCCTCTCCTCACATGAAACACCGCACACTTGTCCAATCCCAACTTCATGCCTACGGCTCGTGTATATTCCTGAACCACGTCGAGAGCTTGATGGAGGTTTTTCTCCCCGGAGGAATACAGTTTCAGATCATCCATGTAAAATAAATGGGTGATCTGAAGCCTTCGACTGTTCGGTGGTTCAGAATACAATGAAGAGCGGCATCAGTGAGATGTTAAACAAGTGAGGACTCAAGGAGTCTCCTTGGGAAACTTCTAAATTCTGTCAAGACTCGTCGTGTGCCTGATGTGATGGCAAAACGAGTTTTCCAGAGTGGCAACAGATGTTCTATACATCTCACTGATGGGGTTGGTACCGCAAAGCATTGGAGGTAGTATAATAATAGCTCATGTGATGTTGAATCAAATGCCTTACTATAGTTAATCCAGGACATAGGAAAGTTGTGAAATAGAGATTTTTCCATACATGGTTAGGGAAATTTAAGCTATTTTGGCTCAACTCATTGAGGAAGATCTAATTATACAAATTCAGCAAGGGAGAACTAACAAGTATTTGTCGATCGTTCAATAAGATATCGGACTTCTTATATTCATTAATTTCTAGAGATTCTAGTATATTTAGTTTATCACTTCTATTCTGGATGTGTAAATCTCAAAATCATTTACATTTGACCCGCAGGAGTGTTGAAAAGCTATATTGTTAATAAAGGTGAGAAAAGTCACAGTTCATTCTATTATCGAGATTTGTTTAATGATATTCAACTCTGTTATAGTTTGTATGTTACTTCAATTTCATTTTTACTGCTTGTGAGTTTTGAATAGTCTTAGTCAGGAGAATGTAAACATTATCTTAAGTTCCAATTTGTGATTTTATGATAATTGTAGATTTTGCCTGGGTACAGCAATTTGGGTCACCCATAATTATACAGGTTGTTTATTATATCATTCGGATAAATACGAGAGTCTGGTTCGATTATAATATACGATAATATTATATGAATAACAACCTTCTCAACGACCAAGTCTATCAGCATCCAACATGGAATATATTCTCGTGCGATTTCTATGAACCACAATGCCATACTATGAGAGGTATTGTGTCGTGCCACGTCAAGGAAATAATAAGCCAGACGACGGATATAGGGCAGAAAACGTATTTGATTTTACTTGCAAGTCCTCTCACCGAGAAAGCGTTCTCGATGTGTTGTCAGTTTTTTAGGATACGTCATTCTTTGTCACCGCTCGTTACTGGTTTCAACAACGATTTGATTCTGTGATCTATGGGGAAACAAAGCTTACATACTTTGATAAATAGACGTATACACGGATTGACAAACATTCTATTTTATTACTATTATAATGGTCTCGTGTATTTTCCACCAAATTACAACGAATATGTATCATCACTCATCATATGAAGTGACAGAAACATTTGTTTTACGATAGATTATGCATAATCAAAGATTATTCTAAAATCAAAGGTCACGAAATATCAAAAGAGATATTTGTCTGGCAGGATTGATTGTTTTTTTTCTACATATCATTATATCATTATCGATATATTCATATTTGAAACATTTATAATTCAATCCAAGAAACTAGATATAAATAAATGTATGAATTTATTCATTCATCTCATGGTGGCTTTTCCAGATAACAATGATAAGATCTCTCTATTCTAGATCGATCAGTAACGCCACAAACTAATAGTTCTAGATAGCTGTTTCGCGCTTTTCTCATAGAGCTCATCAGTGGAACAAGCCAATTTGCAACTTTGCCGAACGATCTGTGTTGAAAGTAGACATAATCTCTTGCCATATACGAATAGTTGTCTCACTAAGAAATCAAACAAGGCCCGACATTGGCGCACTCAATCCTCGTGACATTTGTTCCAGAAATCTATCAGTCAATGTCGTACATTGCTTGATTTCTTAGTGAGACCCATTTTTTAGTAGATGGCGTGAGATATTTTGATCTTTCTACCGTGTTGTACCCACGGTCATATATACAGATCTGGAAACTCGAGGCTGTTTCCTATGTGAGAAGTGAGTCCGCTAAGCGTCATCTGTTGCGTAGTACCAAAAGGGTGGCGCATGAGTCGAGGGATGTTCTCTGGCAAGTATACGACCGTGTATGAACGATATGACGCCTAATCCTGACATCCTGACAACATACTTCGATCCATGCGCCAGCTGGTGGCTGGTGGCCCAGACCTGGGGACTCGTATGTTTGACATGGGTCTCTTACGCGTTGCCAAACTCGTAGTCCCTCGTTCAGTCACTAGCTAGCGCTCGGATCGAAGTGGTAAAGCAATTTCTTTCCGGAATCGCAAGCAGTGTTACTAAGTATTCTGATTTGAGAGAGGAATAGAACTGTTACTCTTGTCAAAATGTATTACTCACCTTAAAAATCACTTCCCCTTTTTGGTTATACATGCTCGCACAAATAAAAGACCTCGTTAAAACGATTTCTATCCGAAATCGCGAGCATCCACTTTTTTCGCATTTCCGCATCTTTCGGCACTTTAAAAACAGAAGTTTCTTGCTTTACAATTTTGTACCTCGTTTTGCATTTCGGCACAATGCACGATTTCGTAATTCATTTCTAAAAACGCAGGTATTCCTTGTGTTTACAAGTCAAGTATGATAGTTGTCAGAGAATTTCGACTATTGCGCCATCCTTTTTGGTACTACGCGACAGTCGACGCTTAACGGACCCACTTCTCACATAGGAAACAGCCTCGAGTCCCCAGACCTGTATATACGACCGTGGTTGTACCTCAGTTATACCTCCAACAGAGATTGTTGCAAACTTCCTCGTTCTACGGATTCATGAGAAGAGCACAACAGCTGTCTAAGACTATCAGTTTGTGGCGTTACTGATCGATCTAGACTAAGAAAAACATCATCATGTATAATTTACTAATCTTTTTTGTGGCGACTTAAAAAACCTCGGATCAATATATTTTTATTAATAGATAGATGTCTCTTTGTCAAATCTTTATACTGTTATACTTTATACTTATAATGACACGACAACTCCACTTATATGCCTCAACTTGAGCAAGGCATTCGATAGTGTTGATTATAACATTCTATTAAATAAACTGTAAATGTCAGGTGTCAGCGGCGTGCTATTTCGGTCATACTTACTAGATAGACCACAGTATGTCATTTCTGAGACTGCGAATGGTGAGCAGACGAAGTGAGAGAGTCAGAAAACTCGTAAGAGTGTACCTCAAGGTTCCATATTGGGTCCGCTTCTTTTTATACTATATACAAGTGACCTACCTGCATCACTAAAAGAATACCTACAACAGTTTGCTGATGACAACTCAATAACGGTATCAACAGAGGATGCTATTCTAGAAAGGAAAATATTCCAAATCATTGATACTGCTCAAGACTGGTGTCACAAAAATAGCTCAAGAATGAATAAAGATAAAACTCTGGTCCTCAAATTTGGATATAACTCGACCATTAAAAGTACTTCGGCTGATACCGTTACTGATGTGGCGTGTGGGATCCATACCACTTTTCTAGGTATAATTATTGACTCACGATTAGATTGGTATGAACAAGTAAATGAAGTAGTGAGAACGTTATCAAGATATTGCTTTGCCCTAAAAAACATTTCAATCTTAGTGAACACTGAGGCAGCGCTAACTGCTTATCATGTGCAGTCAACATTGAGATATGGGATAATTTTTTTGGGTTAATTCTAGTGATGAAGAGCGAGTATTCCGCATCCAAAAAAATTTCTTGAGGCATATTCAACTGTATTCAAAGAACATGTTGTGAAGAAATATTTGTAGGAAATTATAATCTTACTTTATAAGTCTATACATTCATGGAACAGTTATCTTCACTCATAATAACCAGCATCTATTTCAGGAACAGTCCAACAATCATGATAATATAAGAACAAAAAATAGCTACATCTGCAATAAACTTAGATACATATATCTCCAGAAGAATGTACGATACAACATTATAAGAATTTATGATAAGATTTCCCTAGCATTGAAAAAACATTCCACGGCTGGCTCACACGATTTTCGTCGAACATTATAGGGTTCCTCCTCGTGTGGCCAAAGACTAAGATAAAATAGCATCTTCTCACCTCTATGAATGGGTTGTATTGCAACTTTTGGAGAAAAAAAATTGTGGAATTTATTAATTACTGAAAGATGATAAGTGAAACTTTTGAATTTTATTCGACTATTTGAAAGTAATGGCTCTCATTTGGTTAACTGATGTGATCCATTTTCTGTTTTGAATTAGAAATTGACATATTGACCAAAGATTTCTCGTAACCAATGTTCATAGCTATTTGCTGAAATTTTTCAACTTCGTTGTTATAATTTCGCTGACTCGAAGGGACTTTTATGGGGTAGCTGAAAGATTCTTAATATACTTTAACAGTATTTCCAGTGGAAAAGGGTGTTTCATTCTATAGGGTTATAGTGTATCCATAGTATGAACTCTCATTATTCTTTATTTTTTTATGCT